>JANAVB010021244.1:50000-54799 GCA_029216955.1 Iris pallida
GCATAGGTCAAGAACGACAGTCGGAAAAATAAGGAGTAGGAAGAAGATGAGTAGAAAAAAAAATAGCATGAAGATAAGGATGGTTTTGGGGTTAGAAATAGAAGAGCTAATAATGCTGAAGAAATGGAGGCTCTTCTACAAATTTTCAATAAAAACACGCCTACCGTGTAAGGCGCTGCTTCAAGCCTCTAGAGGCAGGAGTCTCGTTTCCGTAAGCAAACAAGTAGCAAAAATCTTTGCTAACCAAATTTTGGAGTTAGGAAATCTCTATGCGCATAACTCGACTCTGATTCCCCCCACTATGAGCTGATCCAGGGGTTGCACATTGTTGACTTCTAGATAATGGTGGAGGAGCGCGTACGGACATCATTCTTTCCTTTTGTGATTTTAAATAATGTCTCCATAAACTTTGCTGGATGGAACTCTTTTCTTCTACGATCTTAACGCTACTTTAACCAACTTGATTTCTGATTCATATTGGCAAAGTTAGGTTTACGAGCCTTGCTAAATATTTGTCTTTCATGAAAAGAATGTGTCCATTAAACATTGCAAAAAAGCTGATTACACAGGATGTGAAGTTTATTGTTGTCGTTGTTGTTCTTACTGTGTTAGATGGTGATGGCTTAGTAGAAGGAAAATGTCAAAACAAATTCTCTTACCATCATGCTATGACTTAGTCTATTTTAGTTTATGTTATTCGCTATCACATCTTCATATACCCAACGAAAATACCTCAAAACAGTATTTTTGAATCAGCATTATTGTCATAGTTCTTACAATATCACAAAGATGACCCTATAGGTAGTAGGTATTAGGTATTAACTAATGTTGTTTCAGGATTTCTATACTATTACATAGTTTTCTTGTCAATTACACAAGTGCTAACGTTATCAGCCAAGATTTGACTATAGTCGGTATATAATTTTTCTCACCAGGTAAGAGAATATATATACCTCTACCGGATGAGAGTGTGAGGAGACTTCTTCTCAAAAGTCAACTTAAAGGCCAAGCATATTCATTGCCTGGTAAGCATGCATGTCATTTGTATTGAATAATATTCAATACTGCTATCAATATATTAATTCTATTTCCCTAGACCAATGTGGTTCGGAGATCTGTACAATTGATTCAGTTTCTGTTTCTGAGCTGAACCCATAAGCTGATGTCATCTCTAAACTGACAAGTTCATGGGTGATGGCACACCGTTTCAAGTGCATGAGGTGAAGAACTTGATTTTCTCTCTCTTATCGACCCCATGTCAAATCTTTTAAAATGTTTGTAAAAATTCATGTATTTCAAGAATCTGTGGAAAGATGATTGATGGATTGAGGTGGAGTATATTATCACCGCACTCACATTCTTGGGCAGAATTCATCTTTGCCTTCTCAAATGAATGATCACATTTCATGTCTGGATATTTCATTTGTTACGTCAATGCATACTCTACTTATCTGTCTTGTGCTATACATGTTGTCTAGTGCAGGTAATACAAGATGTTCTAAAGTTGGATCTTTCCATTTGACATTGATTTGTTGCATAATGCTATAGAAAATCTACTAATTACTTATCTACTGCAATGATGGTTGAAGGGATGATAGAAATGATATCTATGTGATTTATTTTGTTGCACATTGGATTAGTTTAAGGATGTACTTGGATTACATCCACACCAATGCCCGACCTGTGTGCTGCAAAGTGGATTACTCTCACAGCATGCAAATTTACCTTGAGATAGACAAATATGATGCAATTATATTCTTTGCAAATCCTCTTCTTCTTTATTATCAGGGAGAGAATCTCCAAACTGACAACTATTCTACTTCTACAGGTAGTGATCTAGAAAAACTTGTTAGGGAGACTGAAGGTGATGATACTTAAGTTATTTTGAATATAAATCAGTTTCTTTTACTCTATCTTCTTAATGGTGGTTGATACAGGGTATTCCGGAAGTGATTTGCAAGCCTTGTGTGAGGAAGCTGCAATGATGCCCATCAGAGAACTAGGGCCAAAAGTTCTCACCATAAAGCCAAATCAGGTATGACTCGGTGTTTACTTACAAATACCAAAAGTCCTCTCTCTCCTCCTCTCTCTCTCTCTCTCTCTTGTTTATGCTTCATGGATGCATGAGGTAATATTACAATTAGAATCGATAATACTAGGTATCTGTTACTAAAAGCAAATTTTAATTATGGCCTATATTTTCAGCTACGTCGATTAAATTATGAAGACTTTAAGAAAGCAATGGTCGTTATTAGACCAAGCCTGCAGCGGAGTAAGTGGGAAGAGCTCGAGCAGTGGAATAGGGAATTTGGTTCAAATTAAATGCATGTTACCGGAAACAAGAAGATATTGTACTCGAAGGAAATTGTGATTTATGGTTTTGATATAGCGGAAAGGATGGTCACTTATGGTGGGTGAGGATATCCGTCTCCAGCTCAAAGTGGGCCAGTAGATGCCATCCACCCATCATTTTATTTAAGCTGCAATGTTGGCCTTAATTCTTTGAAATTATATGCAGACCAGAATCCAAAGTCTTCCCCCCGTCTTTGGTTGTCATGGAAGAAGATCGAAGTATGTTATTGTGTGACAATTAACCCTTCTGATGTGTTCCTGGTTGAAGTGCCATGTAATTATGTAAAAAGTAAATGTCAACCTTTATATGTACAGGAACCTGTATGGAATTCTTAGTCAACTCAAGTTGATTTTGTTTAGACTTTTATGAGAGGTATAACACCTTGTTCCCCTTTCTTTTAAGTGGTAAACGATTCCTCGGTATGTAAAACCATTACTCTTCCTGCCTCCTTTTGCCCTTTTGCACTTGTTATGTACTGAGGTAGAATGGACGAGACTTTAATAGTTCAAAAATGATGCACTGACTGTGAGTCCAAAAAATCCACCAACAGTGGAGTCCACAAACCTGTCCCATGTGTTAATTGCATTAATAGTAAGGGATGGAATTACATTATGACACTTGAAAATTTGAAAAAAAATTATTATAAACTTTCAAAGTTTTGTATATAAAGTGTTCCTTTCACATAAACTTTTTATGAAATATGTACTTCATATTGTTGGTCCTCCTTGCTACTCAATTTTGATTCTGTTGGCACCAAGTCATGGATATGTGATAACAAAAGGAAAGAGACTATCTATGGTTTCACCGACGTGCTTATTTTTGTGTTAGCGTAGCCACCACCTAACACATGAAAATATAGATTTAGGCTAGAGGATGCAAAAAAGGGACTCCAACGAGTCTGAGAAAATTATTAGGGGTTTGAGAATTTTTTTAGCTTACTTTAGGTGGTGTTCAAAGTTATCTTAGGTGGGATGTATTATTATTATTATAACAATAAGCTATTTCTTAGTATACAATTTGGATAGTTGGATAACTATATACATATCAATTAAATTAAAAACTGATATAAAATATTAATAATAATTAGTGGATATACATATGTGTTATATGGAATCCTAATTGGATCGCAGAAAATCAGTAGATCGAGTCACGGAACGTAAGTACAGCGTGCATGTGTGTTGTGCACTGCATTCACGTCTCTTCTTCCCTTTCGTTTTTAGCGGCCGAGGGGGCCCACTTACATGCGCACTCTTGCACCTGCTGGAGCTATGTCTGGAGTTCGTTGAGCCTATTTGTTCGTAGAGCCTATTAGTTCAGAATCATTACAAATAAAGTAAAAACTCAAAATATTAAAGTGCCAAAATTGGAACTAAATGCGTGAGAGAACTTTTAGAAATGCTTTGTATACGTTTGTACCTACACTACTGGAGTTTGGCTTCAAAATTCAACTGTTGAATCAAAGTAGTCGCTACCATACGAGACATTTTTATGCCTATGTCTCCGGGACGTAGGCTAGCTGCAGAGGCCTACCGTGGGTCGAAATTTGCGCAGACCACCTGCTCGAAGAAATGTCTTAACAAGAAAAGAGTCGATCGGAGGAATTGTCCCATTACTGTCCGCTACTGCTTGATAGGTACACACATTTTGGCGTGTCCTAATGTATATTGAAGCGTCTGCATTGTGTCCAATACGTGTCCGACACGACACAAATGTACACGGGCACCCCTGTTTTTCTTTTGTGGGATGCGCTTTTTCGTTGTTGTTATGGTAATATGGGAATCCAAACTGATGCAGAGGCAACACAAATGTAACTGAAGTCTAGAGTCTAGCTCAAGAGGGACACCAAGAACATGAGTTTGTAGTAGATCTCCTTTATTTTAATAGTTCAGAGGAGAGTAATCACGGTATCAACGACCTTGAGAAAAATATAGGTTAAAACTTTTCAAATATTGTCTAATTCATTACTTCCCAACAGTGATACACAGACCACGGTTTAAACCGCTCTGAAACTGCGCTGCCATGTGGCCGGCCCCGATTGGCTGGATTTTTGGCTTATGTTAGCAGAGGGTGCTGGCGTCGTTGGGTTTGCTTCTGCCAATCAGAAGCAGTCACGTGGCGCTCGGTTTTGGTTTTGGTTTCGGTTCAGCCTTCGGCTGTGAACTTCATTGTTACTTTCCTCTGTGCCAACACAATTTTCCACTGGAGTAGTACTAGCCACAAACATAACATGAAAGTATATGCGTACTTTTGTTAATATTACATAACCTGCACAAGTTCTCTTGGCTTGTATTTGATATTTTATTTTCTTCTGTTTGGTGCACTAATATTGTCTGATACAGGATTTCTTGGGATGTTTCCACTCTTGTTCTTCAAATAAGAGGCCTATCAAACTACTTTATATGGTGTCAAGGGAATTGTAAAACCATCTAGGTAGGCAGTAATGTTT
>JANAVB010021245.1:0-107500 GCA_029216955.1 Iris pallida
AGTTCGATTCGAACAAGTACTGATTTTATTTGGTTTTATGTGCAGACTAAGCTTTTACGCTGAATTATAAGAGGTCGACCTTTTGCCCCATTTGCAACAGAGTCCGTAGAAACCAAAGTATCGCCTCGCAACAGGCTGAGGCATGGACACGGTAGGCCGAATCAGTCAAGCAGTTCAACGAAGCACGAAGTGCTCGAATGGCTAAGTCAAAAGAGTTGGCCGTGCAACGAAGTTAAAGAATCGAGCCGCAACGGCTCGACGAAACGAATGGGCGAATCGGCTAAGGTGGAAGGATTCTGACCCTTCTTTTCTACTTTGTCATGCCTATTAAAATGTATCATTGTATGCTAAGTTAATCGATCGAGTCCACGCGCATGGCTCGAATGAGAGAAATCATAGTACGTGTCAAATACTAAGATAGAATATTGAGGCGAAACGTGCATCAAGTGCACGAATCGAAATGGAACATTGGATAACTGTATCAACGAGTGCATCAAATGCACGAGTCACGGAAAATTAAATCGAAACGTGCCTAAAGGCATGAGTCGTAGAACATCTATCAAAGTGTGCCTCCGTGTACAAGTTAGAGGGATAGAACATTGAAGACTCTATCGAGGTGAGTGCCTTAGTGCACGAGCCGTAGAACATTGAAAGGATCGTATCGAGACGTGCATCGAATGCATGAGTCGAATAACAATGAATGTTAAGTCATAGAACATTCAAACACCGTATCGAGGCGTGCATCAAATGCAGTTCGTAGAACATTGAATAACTGTATCGAACGTGCATATGAGCACGAGACATGAAATATGGCTTCAGATGCGAAGTGACAGTTATGGCACAAATGCCACTGAACTGCTAATTATGCAAAGGAGCTTAGTGTCTCGGTGCATTGAGACCTACGGGTCGCTACTTTGAAACATTGATTTGAGGCATTGTGCCACGGAACGATGAATTGAAGTATGGAAATATGAGATGATGTGTTTTCAGAGTTTCAGACTCAGACTGTGCTTGTGTTGTATGAGTTACGTGTATTGCATGGTCACGGACAAAGAGGAATTGTCCGTGCACTTGTGTGGATAGCTTTCCTTGAACCAGATCGTCGGGGCACCGGGACGGTTCTTCCTAGGGAGAAAGTGGTTCTATTAAGCACGATATTATGGGACCTTCAGTAGGGCTTGCTACTCAGGCTAAAAGGGCACGTCATAATGCCGGTACTGCGGGACTTTCGCTTGGCTTGCTACCCATGCGAAGGATAACGGTCCGTTGTATCAAGATATAGTCCTTTATGACTTGAAATGCTAGTGACCTTTATATAGATAGGGGTTGGGCTGAATGGTGCAGGTACACAGATCCTGCACAAATATCACATTTAACATGACAAGGAAGGATGGTAGGCGTATTCACCTTGCGTCGGTGCAAGGGTGAGTGTGTCGATGCTGGAAAGAAGTTGCCACGAAACAACACGAGATATATATTGTTGTCTACTTACGCGAATTCAAAGATAACATGTTTACCATGCGTACATGTTTTACTTCTTACAATATGCCATGAAACTGATCCTAAGGCAAAGATAGAAAGATCACGAATTAAGCTGTATAATTCATAAGTTTACTTAATGTTGGTTTAGGTGAGTGAGCCTTATCAGTACGCAAGAGGATTAGTACTGATCTTCCACTAGATTGCTTGCAGGATGCATGGAATGATTTACTCATGGCGGAACTTCGCTTGGATGCATTAAGGAATGGAATGCCTTAGTGTTTTAGGCGTGCGACCGCGTTAACGCTCGGACTTGCAACATGATGATGCGGCCGAGATATAGAAGACGTGATGTACAGAATGATGAAATCCTTTGTGGGCTAAGAGATCATGAGTGTTATAAGCCAATATGGTATATTCATCTAGGCTATTGAAAGCTTTTGTAATTCCGTTGCGTATTCAATAAAGAGAATTGTTTCGTATACTCTGTGTAACTTCAATATGACTGCTTTCTTCCGCTGCAAAATGTTGTGATTTGAGATAACCATTTAAAGAAATTTTATTCTTGTCTTGTACGAGTGCAACTCCAGACTCGTACGGCATCACGCCCCAGCAAGGACGATCGATTCGGCTGAATCAATGCGAGGTCGAACGATTCGGCGGGTCGGAACGTGACACTTTTGGTGCTAACTATTATGTTATAAATGAAAAAGGAGAAGCTAATAGTAAACTATGGTCGTTGTGTGTCAACGAACCCTCACCAGTGTTAGTCAAGACTCAAGACTAGTGTTAGTTTATTGTTGTGTCCATTTAGGTTCCCATAGCCCATACAAGTTTCCCTTTAGGTTTAACTAAAACTCTGCTATGTTTTGCTGTGAAGAATGGTTAGCTATCCTTATATGGGCAATGGAAATAGCAGAGTTTTAGTTTAAAACCTAAAGGGAAACTTGTACTAAAAAAATAAGGTTTCTTTTTATTGGTACACTACTCGTCTATCTCCTTATTGACACTATCTAGTCCAACCCATGCAACTTTGTCAGTTACATAATCGTCTCCCATCAACTTTAGTTTTCTTGCTTGGTAGTTGGTAGTAGTTTCTCATCAACCTGTTTAGTAGTATCGGTTCTCACTTCTAGTAAGCTGCAAAGACTTTACACATTGACTGAAAATTTTGGACTCTTCTCAGGAAAGAATTAGAAAGACCAATTGGACGGCATGATTTTGAGAGCATTTTTCTGTGCTTATTAGGTTTTGGGCATTCCCAGTTTTGCTTTGAACTCTTTGTTGTTGTCCAAGTTATCTTTATATTTTTTTGAAGATCGTTTGTGATGGAAAGGATTGGATCCTAAAGATAAAATTTGTTTGCTTGTTAAGGTGGTTTTTTAAATTGTAAACATATGGCGAGTTGGCTTATACTTTCTTGGAAAACAGATGCCAATTTATATTATTATTCCCAAATGTATAGTATAGGCATCCAAATATCCAACATTTTATGCCTTTAACCTTGACAGTTCAAATATATACATTGACACTTCTTCATCTGAAGTCTTTATATTCTAGGGTGGGAATTGAAGTTTGCTTCTTGTTCTGTGAGCTTAATCTGCGCACAAGTGAAAGTTTACCTACCTGCGAATTGGCCCGCTAGGATTTATGTGTAATCTTCATGCTTATAGCCATCATGGCTAGGAAATCGTCACCAACATAGAGTCGACAACCGGTCATAAGAACTTTGTCAAATTTTTATGGAGCTTTTTTTCTCCATAGCCGACCACATTCTAATGGGAGAAGGCATCTTTGATTATCGACGATTTTTTCTTGTGATTGAGGGGGTTCTTTGGTTGGCTGTAGATTGAAATGCATGCAATATCTATTGCACCATTTACACCATTTTCAATGTTGGTTTGATAAATTGTTGGAATTGGTGCAACAAATGGTGCATCATTTCCTCCAACTATTGTATCCAAAATGACCGAAATACGACTTACAACAACATTTGCAACACCGTTTACATCATTTCTCAAATTCTCTTCATTCAATGTTTTAAGTTACCGCATATTGAAGTCCCTGCCACTTGCACCAAAATTTTAGAGTGTTGGTGTCGGTTGAGGGTTTAATATTTATACTATTCAACACGCCCCACACATATCGAAGGCCTGATTTTGTGGGTGAGTGGATTCACGCAACAGTATTTAAAAAAAAAAAATCTCCTTACCATGTGCGTTGAAGTCCTTTCCACTTGAACCAAACTCTAGAGTATTGGTGAGGGTTTAGGGTTAATATTTATATTATCGAACACAAATAATTAATTTCCATTCGCAACAAAAGTTGCAACCATACACGCCAATTACATCACATTCCAAACAATGGATGTGTAAATTCCACAACATCATATACGTGCAATCAAACAAATGATGGGTTTGCAAGACCACTTATAGCATCATATGCTACATGCACCATATGTTGCATGGAATCTCCACTTATGGGCAACCAAACAGCTCCTAAGCATCATTGTCAACTAAATTTTTTGGTTTTGAGATAATCACGCTACATTTAAGCCACATCAATTTTAAGGTTGAAAAACAACTGCAATGTTGAATTGGCTATACAGCAGTTGTTTCCTAATCTTGAGGGATTAAGAACTCAGGCAAACTTGCAATTCTAGATCACTTCTTTGCGGTCCTTCAGAACAAGAAGTGGGTCCCTGACGGATCTTTTAACTCTGCAGGATAAGAGATGATTATGAGAAAGAGGATGCATTCCGTGGCCTTTGTGCAATGGTACCTCTAGAAATCTTTTATGTTATCACCATTGGAGATTTATTGTATATACTTATTTGATGTTGTGTGACCTATGTAGGTGAGATCAAACCCATCTGGTGCTGTGAGTTCACTTGCTTACATGTTGAAAGCTATTGCTAGTTGGCATGTGAGTTCCACTCTTTAATACTCTTTAATTTGAATGTTGCATTGGATTGCTTCACATCCTCTTGCTAAATTGTGATTGCCTTTCAGGAAATACGGAGTGAGGATTTACATAATGAAGTCGGCCAAGTTCTCAATGGGTATAAACAGGTACTTAACTGATCTTTGTTTTTCATCCGTGTAGAGAAATATTTATGCAAGCTAGCATCAAATAAATCTAAAAAACTCCTATGTTTCAGATGCTTGGAAATGGTGTCTGGGAACGGTGTCTCTCTACTTTAGAACCCAAAGTGATTCAGAAGTTTACAAGATATCAATCATAACAACACGTGAAGTATGCACTCTCTTAATGCAGTGCTATTCCATCTTACATTGAGATGGCATGAAGTAGCGCCCTCATGGTTGGCTTGAGAGATCCTTGTCTAGCTCCAATTGTGAGATTATTTTCCAGCTTTATTTGGTTTCAACCCCACCATTCTGGCATATGGTTCTTGTTCAGCTAAATGTATACGAGAGGAAAAGTTCGTCAATTTGGGGTTCTTTGGGTCCAGCCGGTTACAGCTAGTCAGGCTCTTCCAGAACAGTTTGACCCTTGACTAGTATCAACGGTATCAGTGGACTCTGTTTTTGTTTGTGTTTCCACTGGTTCCTTACAGACATTTGTTGCGGTTGAAAAGCCCCTGTTTATTTGTTATTGTTTTATTGTCAAAGGTGTGATTCATAAACATTATCTGTGCATTTGTAGTCAGTTTTGACATCTTCTGAAGCATCTGATTAGGGGGCACAAACAAACAGATATCCCTTACTACGGCCAACGATTTCAGAAGTTTTTTATTACTGAAAGGGAAAAGTGTGAATACCTGGAATCATGCAAACACAGCCAATTCTTGTCTGCCTGAGCAGAGAAGGTTAATTCTCTTTCTATCTTTTTGAGTGAAATTTTCTTTTTCTTAGTTGCTCATTTTCATGAGATACTTTGTAAATGTTTCAGGAATGGTTATTGTTTCATAAATATTATTATTCTTTCCACTGTTGTTTAAGGAATTGCATCTAAAGACCTACTTGTGAGATCTTCGGAACGTTCTTCATATACCTGTCTTGCAAGTATAGCAAAAAAATTCGGCGCCCATTATATATTGGCAAGCCTTGCTTATGGTGTAATGAGTATTCGTTTTTTCATTTAATTTAAGGCGCAAAATCTACTTTTGACCTTTGCAACATATTTACCTGATTGTTGACAAAAACTGTGCTGAATATTTCAAGTGGCGAGAATAATTTATTTTGTTGGCTATGAGATGGCTTCTTTTATCCTTGCTGCTTCAACAGTTTCTTCACACTTCAATGGTGCTAATTATCCCACTTGACAATAATCAATTACTTTTTGAGAGATTAAGCAACGTTGTGCACACCACTCATCCCTGCAGTAAGATGCGACAAGAATGTTGTTAGAGGAGCTGCTACTGATTTTTGTTAGTGTTATAGTGGATATGGCTTAACAGAACTGAATGGATTTTTGATAGTGTTATAGAGGATATGGCTGAACAGAACTGAATGGACGAAGAGAATTTAAACAGCCGGCCTGTTGTTTCTTGGAGCATTTCATGCCTGTGGATGGCCTTCACAACATGTCAAAGAGGGGATCATGTACTTTGTAGTTTAAAGTTTTGTTGCCACAATTAACGTTTGGTTTGAGATTGTTTACAACAGTTGACAGCCTGACAAGAAGTTGTTCCAAATTTAAACTAATTTTATGCTTTCCAAGAAGAAATATATATGAAACCAACAATAACCAATCCAAACCAATTTAAGGTTTGGTTTGCGATTTGTTGTTGTTTATAGAAAAAGTAAGGTTTGACAGGTGGTAGGAGGCAGGCTATTGTCAAAAATTAACCCAAAATCAAATTGACTTGTCAAAAGTTTTTTGATTAGTTTGTTATCGAAGGACCCACATTTAACAAATAAAAGCATAAAGAGCCTCCAACAAGCAATCATGAACCCAATACACAGTCCATCCGTTCATCTCGCTCATGTAGTATCCTTATACACTTCTTAGAGCAATATCCAATAGCTGGGGCTCAAACATGCAATCGTGGGGCCCAAATTTATAATAAAAAGGATTGTGTGGGAATAATAGAAATGGATTGAGGGACACATTTGAACTATTTTTCCTCATTTATTTCTCACTAATTTTCAAAACCAAAATGGGTAGGGGAGGGTGTTTGTAGACATCATGAGGCTCCAATTGAGCTACAAAATGAGCTCCTACATTCTGAATGTAAAAAATTTCAAGCCCATGCTACAACTCTCTTGTAAGACAATTGGAAAAAGTTCACATAGAAAAATAATCCAAATAGCAAACCGTATAATATTCTCTCTATTATATCGTAGACTTTTATAGTCTATGAAAACTTAGAAGGCACTCTTGGCTGTTGGCCCATTACCAAATGGTCACACCCGATTTTGATAAATCAACAAATGACTTAAGTCAATACACAAATATACAAACTACTGCTAACATTTCAGGTCAAGTAAATTCAATATTAGATAGTGTACTACAACATCAACAAGTATGAAAATCATCATCCCGAAGTACTTATGCACTGGAATCAGTCTGAGTCATTTTTTATTATGTATTTTATCCTTTATTGAGTCTAGGATACAAATTGTAAAATCGACCGAGTATTACTGGCTTAGGTTATTCACAGTCCACTCTTTTATAAAGCCTACCTATTCATTCAAAGTCCACTTACCAAAAGTTCCATCTATCCTATGCAACAGAATTTTGACAAAACATTCTTCTAAATACTAGATAAACTTAGACAGAACTCAGGCCGAGTTCGGGCCGAGTTCGGTCCGAGTTCGGATCGTGTTCGGTTGTTTTAAATTCAAATGTTTGTTACCTCCATATATGCATGCAACGTTCGTTTGTGAATATTTGCATCCGAACTCCACCCGAACTCTTCCCGAGTTCGGTTCTCAAAAACACCTATAAATAGAAGAGAAAATTTTCTTTTCAAATCACTCATCATTTTCTTCTCTCTATCTATTCCTAAAGTGTTTTTCAGTGTTCTAAAAGCTTTCATACTCCACCTATACATCTCTTAGCCAAAGCCAGTAATATCGATTCGATTTAGAGTTCTTTGTTTCTCAGAGTTGTAAAGAGGTCGTTCAAGTTCAGAAATCATCTCTGTTTTAGGAGCCAGTCGTGTGCTCATCACCAAGCACGGTGTTGTGAAGTTGGTCGTGCACTTGTCACCAAGCACGGTGTTGTAAAGAGACTGCAAGCTCTCAATTAGCTTGTGAATAGTGGATTAACAACAGGCAAGAGTACCTGCGACTGGATTAGTCCTCCAAGAGGAAAACCAGTATATATCGCGGTGTTCACTGAGTTTGATTCTCTGATCTCTTGCTACATTTATTTATTGTCTCTTTATTCATTGCCATAGTTATCCGCCTTTAATTTTTTAAGTAGTGGTTTATTCCGCTGTACTCGCACTCACTCTATTCACCCCCCCCTCTAGAGGTGCTCAACGGTCCTACAATTGGTATTAGAGCGGGTTATATTCTAATATAACAACCTCAGATAGTATATATGGCAGTCGTGAAATCAATATTCAACGGTGAAGGAAAATTCACAAATAGATCTCCACTATTTGATGGAACAAACTATACATACTGGAAAACACGTATGACATTCTTCTTAAAGTCTCTTGACTTTGATATTTGGTCAATAGTTATTGACGGTTATAAGAAACCGGCACCTACAGTGGTTGATGGCGTACTTATAGACAAGCCTTATGATAAATATACAGAGGCAGAAAAAGCAAAGGCTAGTCTAGATGCACGTGCTATCAATGCATTGTTCTGTGCAATTGACAAGACGGAGTTCAATCGAGTTTCAACATGTATGACGTCTCATGAGATTTGGAAACTTCTTGAGGTAATTCATGAAGGTGCTTCCCAAGTGAAGGAATCCAAAATCAACATACTAACACAGGAATATGAATCTTTGAAAATGAAACCCGGCGAGTCAATTACACAGATGTTCACTCGTTTCCTTGATATTATTGATCCTTTGCAATCTCTTGGTAAGGATTATAGTAATCACGAGAAGATCAGAAAAGTGCTAGGAGCTCTAACTAAGGACTGGAACCCAAAGGCAACGGCAATCATTGAAGGAAACGATCTCACCACCATGACTTTGGAAACACTTATGGGCAAGCTGATAACCCATGAGCTAAACCTATAAGAGTTTAAAGAGGCAATCCCAAAAAAAATCTATCGCCTTCAAAGCTCAAGCCAGAAGGTCAAAATGTAAAGATTTTGATAAAGAATCATTCAGTGGTGATGAACAAGCCATGCTAGTGAAGAATTTCAAAATTTTTTAAAGTTTGAGAAATCAAACAAAAGGAAGAAAGATGTCCATGAAAGCAATGAAGAAGAAACAATCTGCTTTGGATGCAAGAAGTCGGGACATATGAAGAAGGACTACCCAACTCCAAAGAAAAACAGTCCATATGATAGGTCAAGGTCAAGCCGAAGAACAACAACTGGTCGAAAGTATGCAAATACAAGTATCTGGCATGAAAGTGATGCTAGTGAATCAGAGGAAGAAGATAGACCCTGCAGCACTGCAAATGTCTGTCTTATGGCTTTCGATAAGGTATCCTCAAATCCTCTATATGATGACTTTACTTTCGGTGAGCTAGAAAATGCCTTCAGCGAATTACTTGAAGAACACATGAATGTGCTTGACAAGTATAAGCAATCTCGAAAAGAGGTGAAGGCATGCACAACCGAAGTAGCTAGATTGTCAAATCTCATTGAAGATATTAGAGAGACATCTAATACCGGTAACACGGATGAGATAGCCAAGCTTAAAGTAGACTATCATGAGGCTATCCTCAAAATTGAAAAGAAAGAAAGAGACTATGTCAAGATACAAGAGTTATATGACATAGAGAAGAAGAGGCACTTAGTCACAAAGCAAAGACTCATTGATATGACCGCTAAATATGAAGAGTCTTGTGCGGTTTCTAAAACGTTAGAGATCAAGTTAGGCAAACAGGCTATACCTGTGACACAGCCTAAAGTTAGTCCTAATGCTAAGCATACACCTAAGAGGACTAAACCACAGAAAGCACGTAAGAAATACGAATATCACCATGCTTTCACATATAGGTTTTCAAAGAAACCACATATGCATGTCAACACAAATTCAACAAACACGTTTTCAAAACTTACTTACACGTACTGTGGTACTCATGGGCACATATCACAGTATTGTCTAGCAAAAAAGCTTGTTGACAATCACACACTGATTGGAGACCTAAGACTAATCAACACGGACCCTTCAATAAATGGGTACCAAAGGATTCATCTACTTATTTTGTAGGTAGACCTTCAACCCTCTCATGCTAAAAGCAAGTGGATCCTCGATAGTGGATGTTCGCGGCACATGACTGGTGATGCATCTTTGTTCGCTATGCTATCGATGAAGAAGAAGGATACGTCTCCTTCAGAAACAACCTGAGAGGTGATATCATTGGAAATGGCATTATTGGTATATCTTCTTATCCTGTAATAAAAGATGTTTGTCTAGTTACGAAATTGAAACATAACCTACTGAGCATAAGTCACTTGGCAGATAATGGTTATGGCATCAATTTTATAAAAGATAAATGTATAATATATGATATGTCATCTGGTAATCCTGTATATGAAGGGATTAGAGAAGACAATATTTATGTTTTCTTTCTAGAGAGTACTAATAATGCAGGAAGATGCCTAGTAGCAAACTTAGATGAAGGCTGGCTATGGCATATGAGGCTAGGACATGCTAATATGGACACTATCTCACGGCTAAGCATTAAAAAGTTGGTAAAAGGACACCCTGAGATTTTATTCAAGAGAGATATGATATGTGCAGACTGTGAAAAGAAAGCACATAGGTCTACATTTAAATCCATCAACGCTGTAAGTACTTCTAGACCTTTGCAGTTGATACATATAGATTTATTTGGTCCTAGTAGAGTCACTAGTCTTGGCAGTAAGCTCTACGCCTTTATTATTGTTGATGATTTCTCTCGCTTTACTTGGGTTTACTTTTTATCAAACAAAGTGATGCAATTTTTGAATTCAGATATTCTGTAAAAAGGTACAAAACGAAAAAGGCTTCATGATTACTCGTATCCGAAGTGATCATGGTGGCGAATTCGAAATACTGATTTTAAAAAGTTTTATGATGATAGTGGATATTACCACGAGTTTTCTTGTCCTAGAACTCATCAACAGAATGGTGTTGTGGAGCGGAAGAACCGTACTCTAAGTGAGATAGCTAGAGTTATGCTGAATCAGCATAATCTTCCTAAATATTTTTGGACAGAAGCTGTTAGTACAGCCTGTCATGTTTTAAATAGGATGTTAATTCGATCTATCTCGAAGAAAACACTTTATGAACTTTGGTTTGGAAGAATTCCAAATATTTTATATTTTAAAGTTTTGGATGTCGTTGTTTTATCCTGAACACCAAGGACAACTTGGAAAAGTTTGATTCTAAAGCAGATGAAGAGATATTTCTCGGATATGCTGCTAAGAGTAAGGGATATAGAATTTTCAATAAAAGATCTATGATTGTTGAAGAATCCATTAACGTTACTTTTGATGAGCTCAATAGTCACAGATCCAGCGACAGTGATGATGAAGATGCACAAGCCAAAACCGATAAAAGATATGTTGAAGATCTGACTCATAAATTCGAGTCATTGAAGTTCTTGCCAGATCATCCAGAGACACTCATTATAGGTGATATATCAAGAGGTGTAAGTACACGCTCTTCATGTAGAGATACTGAAATAGCAGCTAATGTAGCCTTCATTTCACAAGTAGAACCTAAGAATGTAGCAGATGCTTTTAATGATGAATTTTGGATTGATGCCAAGCAAGAGGAACTTAATAAATTTGAGAGAAACCAAGTTTGGGAAGTCGTTCCTAAACCTATTGGTCAATCGATAATTGGTACTAAATGGGTGTTCCGAAATAAATTAAGTGAAGATGGACAAGTTCTACGCAACAAAGCATGTCTAGTGGCACAAGATTATAATCAAGAAGAAGGTATTGATTATAACGAGACATATGCTCATGTTGCTAGATTAGAAGCTATCCCCATGTTTTGTGCATATGCATATTTTAATGATTTCAAATTATTTCAAATGGACGTGAAAAGTGCATTTTTAAATAGATTTTTGAAAGAAAAAGTTTTTGTGAAACAATCCCCTGATTTTGAAGATTTTCAAAAATTTGATCACGTCTTCAAACTTAATAAAGCACTCTATGACTCAAACATGCACCTCGTGCTTGGTATGAACGCCTAAGTGCCTTCTTACTTGAAAATGATTTTCAAAAGGAAGAGTTGATACTACTTTATTTATCAAGTCTTTAGATGATGATATTCTTCTTGTGCAAATATATGTTGATGACATCATATTCGGATCTACTAATGAAAAACTTTGTCAAGATTTTGCTAAGTGTATGCAGAGTGAATTTGAGATGAGTATGATGGAAGAGCTGAACTTTTTCCTAGGACTCCAGATCAAACAACAACACTCAAAAGGAATTCATCAATCAAGCTAAATATACAAACGACATACTAAAAAGTACGACTTCGACAATATAAAGCCAATCGAAACTCCAATGGCTACATTAACAAAGCTTGACACTGATGAAAGTGGCAAACTTGTCGACCAGCGTAAGTATCGAGGTATGATTGGTAATTTATTGTATTTAACTGCTAGTCGCCCTGATATTATGTTTAGTGTTTGCATTTGTGCACG
The DNA here is from genome assembly GCA_029216955.1 of Iris pallida. Lineage (NCBI taxonomy): Eukaryota > Viridiplantae > Streptophyta > Magnoliopsida > Asparagales > Iridaceae > Iris > Iris pallida. Next base: position 12,233 of record JANAVB010021245.1, read on the forward strand.
ATATCAGGCAAATCCTAAGGAATCACACTTATGTGCCGTTAAGCGTATCTTCCGATACCTTAAGGGAACTTCAACAGTCGGCTTATGGTATCCTAAAACCAAATCCTTTAACCTGATAGGTTACTCGGATGCAGATTTTACAAGATGCAAAGTAGACCGTAAAAGTACCAGCGGTACGTGTCATTTCCTAAGAAAAGCCTTAGTCTCATGGTTTAGCAAGAAATAAAAATTTGTAGCACTATCAACTACTGAGGCTGAGTATATCGCCTCGCCGTAAGACGATGTTGTGCTCAAATTTTGGGGATGAGCAAACCTTAGAAGACTACAATCTACACTACACTAAGATTCCTATTTATTGTGACAACACTAGCACTATTAACCTGACTAAGAACCTGTATGTCACTCACGCACAAAGCACATAGAGATTCGTCATCACTTTTTACGTGATCACCAACAACATGGAGATATTTGCTTAGAATTTGTTAACACAGATCATCAACTAGCAGACATTTCATAAAACCATTGGTTGAAGACCGCTTTAACAATCTGCGTCGAGAGCTCGACATATTGAATTTCAGATTCATAATATAGTATGATTAGTAAATCAATTTATAACTCAAAACTTTGAACTTTATTAATAGAAGTTATTTGGGTACAAGCCGAAAGGGTCCTTCTGTCATACAGCGTAAATAGCCTGAGCGACAAGGTGTACTAGTCTTTGGACTACCGCTAGCTGGGATCTGCCCCTACAGCTAACCCAAAGCAATAGAAATTATTAAATGAAGAAGGGTACAAGTTATACATTGAATTTATCAGTTATACTGCATTAATGACATTGGAAATACAAGCAGCCAAACTCGGGCAGAACTCGGACCGAGTTCGGATAGTAGCTGTGCAGATTTCTAGAATAGAACAGTCGGCCCTAACCTTTATATTCCCTTCTTTCACCTCTTATACTCTCATCATCCCACCAAGAATTCTCCCCTAAACCTTAAGTGAAGGTTCTCCTCCTCCTCCTCTTCAAGTTTTGTGAGCTTTGAAGTGATCTCCTTCATCTTCTGCTTCCTTCTTCCAAAGGTAATCATCTATCTTCTCTCTTTATTCTATGGCACCCAAAGCCCAAAAGAAAGATTGATGCCTCCCAAGCAGTATCATCTGATCATCTGACTATGTCCCAACCAATGTTTTCAGTCCAGCTCGTCCCTCTGATAAAGACGACTATGACTCCGGTCTATTTTCTGACAGGAAATTTTTTGATCTTTGGTTTGATTCCTTCTTTGGTCGTAAAATCTGTGCTGGAGCTTGTGTCAACTTCACAATATTTTCTGAATAGCTCCTACCTTTAACCGACTTGGATTTTGAGACTTCTTTGAAGTTGCTGAATAATATATGATAATGCCGTTAGGATGTTTTACTGCAACTTGCAAGTAAAAGATAATGACAATTTCTATTCTTGTGTTGCTGGACAAGAACTTGAGTTCAATGCCACTGATATCAGTGAATATTTTCACGTTCCTGATATTGGTGAAGCATTGGTGGACATTAACCACGTCCATTTTCCAGAAGGTGTCACCCTTGACTCCTTCAAAGAATTGATGTGTCGCCCTCGTCCTGTCCCACATAGGGTGTATTCAAAACACTTGAATCAGCACTTCTATGAAATACATCACTTTATCTTCTCCGCTTTACTTCCGAAAAGGGGATCTTCTGACGAGATCACCTTCATGGAATTATCTGCGATGTATCATATTCACTTTGACATTCCTTCTCCATCCCCCAAGACTGTTATGGCCTGGATGCTCAATTGCAGAAGTGCGGGGCGTAACCTTGTTTACCCAATGCACCTGAATCTATCTTCAAGAGATTTGAAATTGATCTTCAACTCTATCCTCTCTTCTCAGGCTACTGAGCTTAGTAGAGCTAGGTTGTATCCCAACCCTCCTCCTCTACCGGTGCCGAACCTGCTGCTTCCGTTTATGATGATGACCCTCAGGCTCCTGCTCCTATCTTTCACCCAGGCTTTTATCAGCGCTTTGATGACTTTGTTGCCCTCTCAGCTCAACGTCATCAAGAGTTACATTGACTCTGAGTTCCGCCACATCACCCAGGCACAAGTGTTGCGGAACAACATTGCTGATATACACTGGAGTCTATCTCATGATCCCACTCATCCTGTTCCGATGATCCATCGCCCCAGATTCACTGGTCCGAGGTTCGATGATGAGGCTACCTTTGCTCATTTCGACCGGATGCTCCTGGAGGTGATCCATACACCATTGTGACGTGGGACTACAGTTAGTGGTTTTTTTGATGTAGTTGCTAGATGATGATCTATGTAGTTTTTTATGATGTACCAGTATAAACTTTCGAGTTAGACTTTTTATTAGATTTTTTATAGTCATAAACTTTTGAGTTATGACTTATGCAGTTTATGTTAGTTGCATCTTATTCTAGTGATATTATGAGATTTCAGTTATTTCCTTTTCTCACTGCTACTTCTAGTTTACTTTTGCTACGACTTGTTATATATGGATATGTTATTTCTTTGTCTTCTGGTGAGCATTGTTGGCTTCACACATTACGGGGGAGCCATAACATTTTGAACATGACAAAGGAAAATAAAGAGCAATACCATTTTCTTCAAACAAAATTAACTGGTTGATTCAAAGGACAAATCAGGTAATTTATTTCAAGTTATTAGATATATTTTGGTATAGACTAAAGTTTGTCATATTAAAATGAGAGAGATTGTTGGCCCATTACACCCCGATTTGATAAATCAACAAATGACTTAAGTCAATACACAAAATATACAAACTACTGCTAACATTTTCAGGTCAAGTAAATTCAATATCAGATAGTGTACTACAACATCAACAAGCATGAAAATCATCATCCGAAGTACTTATGCATTGGAATCAGTCTGAGTCATTTTTTATTATGTATTTTATCCTTTATTGAGTCTAGGATACAAATTGTAAAATCGACTGAGTATTACTGGCTTAGGTTATTCACAGTCCACTCTTCTATAAAGCCTACCCATTCATTCAAAGTCCACTTACCAAAAGTTTCATCTATCCTATGCAACAGAATTTTGACAAAACATTCTTCTAAATACTAGATGAACTTAGACAGAACTCAGGCCGAGTTCAGACCGAGTTCGGTCGTTTCAAATTCAAATGTTTGTTACCTCCAAATCTGCATGCAACGTTCGTTTGCGAAATCTTGCATCCGAACTCCACCCAAACTCTGCCCGAGTTCGGTTTTCAAAAACACCTATAAATAGAAGAGAAATTCCCCTTTTCAAATCACTCATCAATTTCTTCTCTCTATCTATTCCTAAAGTATTTTTCAGTGTTCTAAAAGCTTTCATACTCCACCAATACATCTCTTAGCCAAAGCCAGTAATATCGATTCGATTTATAGTTCTTTGGTTCTCAGAGTTGTAAAGAGGTCGTTCAAGTTCAGAAATCATCTCTGTTTTAGGAGCCGGTCGTACGGTCGTCACCAAGCACGGTGTTGTGAAGTTGGTCGTGCACTTGTCACCAAGCACGGTGTTGTAAAGAGACTGCAAACTCTCAATTAGCTTGTAAATAGTGGATTAACAGCAAGCAAGAGTACTTGCGACTGGATTAGTCCTCCAAGAGGAAAACCAGTATATATTGCGATGTTTACTGAGTTTGATTCTCTGATCTGTTGCTACATTTATTTATTGTCTCTTTATTCACTGCCATAGTTATCTGCCTTTAATTTTTTAAGTGGTGATTTATTCCGCTACACTAGCACTCACTCTATTCAACCACCCCCCCCCCCCCCCCCCCCCCCCTCTAGAGGTGCTCAACGGTCCTACATCGACAACATGAGATAAAATTGCATATACAAAATATAAATTATCTAGTGTCAACTAGCTGACTAAGTCCTCTCGTACTCAAAACTATCTTAGCTAGAAATTTGACACAAATATAGAAGTCTGATTTCTGACTATCATAAAAATTGACGCATCTTTCATGAACCTTTGTTATACTCCATAGCCAACTCATTCAATAAAAGCAGGCATGGATGATGATGAGAAAAAGAAACCAAATTTAACAGGTAGAAAAACAAAACTTGATATTTTGTGCAGCCAAACATGACAAATATCTACCAAACTATTATCCATCTTTTCTGATCAAAATGGACCAGCTCAAATACAATTTTAAAACGAGAAAGTACCTAAAGCACTCTGGTTTAATATTGTTGTTGCTTTAAAAAAAAAACAGAAGCAGCTTTCTCTCTTGCTTTCAAACACTGGGGAAAAAAAACGAACTAGCTTATCAAAGCAAAATAAGCAAGCTGATCTGTAATTACTTTTCAAACAATAAAAAGGCAGCAGCCCAGATAAGCCTGTACCATAACCAAGAAGACAGGATTTCGAGCATGACACCGTTTACAACACACTATCAACCCTTTCATGTAGCATCAGTCGCCAGCTGCTTCCACCTGCAAACCTCGTGCATTAAAGATACATGTCATCCTGCATGATATAAACCTCCGCAAAAATATAACCCATGCCTTCCCAATCAAATTAGGCCGGTTCTGCAACACAATCTAAACCAGAAATGGTCGAAAGCAAGTATGACAACATTAAAATGATCCTCAAATCTGATGCTCACAAAAGGCTTTTTACCAGTTTTGCTAAAAGAAAATTACTTCTTTTTTTTCACATATCAACATGTGAAGCATGGTGAACGCATATGAACCACTGCCCATCAACCTTCTCAAATACATTTGTTGCGAGCTGCTTCCCCCAACTACTGCCTTTCGTCTTCACCACCTCCACACAAGTCACATATCCGACATCTCCTCTGACATGAACCTCAACATTCTTTAGATCAATCTGTATTGGGAACTCATGCTCAGCGCCACAGACAATCTCCCAGCTCCCCATGACCAGGTCGTAGCCAGATATCCTGCCAGCGCCAGGATGTACTACATAGGCATTTTCCCCTTTGCTCCAAATAGAGTGCATCACTGCAAGATCTCCATTTCTGAAAGCTTGGTAGAATCTACAGTTTGCGGCAAGAACCATAGCCTTGCTGTCCTCCTGGAGTAGTTGGAGATCGTCCCTGAGTTTTGCTGCCCGAGCATAGTCTTCTTCTTTAATGGCCCTTTCCAAGTCCTGTTGCAAAGTCTGCTCATCCAAGACTCTGCTTTCCATGCTTGGGTATCCCTCCGCCTCTCCACTTTTTACTTTGGATCTCCATGACAGCACTTGGGAATGTCTGCATCGGAGTACTACACTGGAAAAATGGAAACTAGAATGATTTCGAGAACAAACATGTTCGAATTGCATCTTTTGCAATAGAAACTCCCATCGTGGTGATGACATGAGTGATATAATCGACTTGGAGAATCCAAACTTCAAAGGGATGTTTATCTTAAGGAAGATTTAGTTACAAGAAAGTGAAGATTTTTTTTCCCTTTGGTTAATGAAAGGCAGTTAAGAGAGGAAAGAGGGAGAAAAAAAAAAGTTATGATATTCTTCAAGCTCAGTAGATCTTCCTGCTTAAAGGTAATGAACTCATAAGAAAATAGGCATTGCTATCCTCCAGTCCTTGTTTGCACTCTATTGCTGTCAATGAAATAAACATAGTTTTAAATGAAGATTTAGTTACAAGAAAGTGAAGATTTTTTCCCTTTGGTTAATGAAAGGCAGTTAAAAGAGGAAAGAGGGAGAAAAAAACAAGTTATGATATTCTTCAAGCTCAGTAGATCTTCCTGCTTAAAGGTAATGAACTCATAAGAAAATAGGCATTGCTATCCTCCAGTCCTTGTTTGCACTCTATTGCTGTCAATGAAATAAACATAGTTTTAAATGACTGGGTTAGAACGAAATCTTCCATCAAATACTAGATATTAACCAAATTTGCTCCTCAATGGGCTGATATCAAGACCTATATCTAACCTTAATACCTTGTAACCCTTTTTCCCTTATCATGGCAAGGAAATCATAGCTTGAGGAAGGCATTATATAACTAATATTAACCAGACATAGCAAAAGCACGTTATTTTTTTCTCAAGCCATACTTATAATCTTCCACTTCCCTTTCTTATGTATGATCACGGCAGACAATGATGACAACACGGAAACAAGAATGAAGCCCTTAAACTGAAATATTGGCCTCCATTACATGAAAAATTTGTAAGCAAGAAAGAGCCCTTCCCTCTGCAGCATTAAATGATACTAATTCCCGTGTCTTGGACCTTTCGAACTACTTCTACTAGTCCTAGCAACCTCTTAAACTATGATTTTATTACTACCATAACCATTGCTTATATGGTCTCCCTACATGGAAAGTATGTCGTGCTATTTTCTCTCATCCTATCCTCCGTTGAAGTCACCTCCTGTATCCTAGATATGCACTCATTTCTTATCCAATCTCTCTTTGTATCATCTCTCATCCATCTCAATGATGACATTGCAACTATACTCCTAAAGTATTGTTTCTTCATTTCTAAACATTCTAATCCACAAAGTATGGATGGATTTGGATCGTTTAAATGAAAAGGTATTTTGTGGTTACAAACATTTCTCCATTTGAACCACCGTTCTTACATTCTTCTAACAACCTCCTAAATTTCACAATCATGATGAAGGATTGATCGAAGTCACATTCACGTGAGCTTGTAATTTTGCTAAAGGCTCATCCTGTGTAGTCTATTTCGGTTTACTAACTATTAACCTCAGATGTTCTGAACCTTCATACCCTTTTTAAATTATAATATTTTATTTACCAAAAATCTTTAATTTTTTAAAATTAATAAAAGCTACCTTTTAAGAGGATATCACATAATTTCAATTCTAATCGTACTCGCCTAACAGCAACAACTACAAACTTCAAATAACTATGGTAACATGCCTAGTCACAATTGTGGAAATAAAGCAATAAACATAGTTGCAGACTCCAAATAGAAAATTAACTATATCATTAAAAGATGTATACTCGGTACATCACACATACTTGTATACAATCTAGTACACCTTATTTTAACATTCAACTTTTACCATGTCCTTTTTTTTCTCACTAAAATACCTTTCTTGGGGTTGTTGTGGAGGAGGTGGTATTATGCGTGACAAGAGAAAGGCTCCGATGGGCATCATTAAGGCGAAGGAAAACCCAACGATTGGGATTGCTGATAGATCTTCCTGGCCTCCTCTAGTGAATGAACCCGAGGCATCAGACATGCTAGAGATAAACCTCCTACTTGTCCAGAGAGAGGATAGGGGTAGAGAGTATTGGAGGGATGAGAATTGGTGGCGAAAATTTTCGGCATAGAGACTGGTCATGAAGGAGAGAGTGGAGGTTTCCATGGGGTTTGACTTTGAAGGCCTTATCTTCTATAGAGTTTGGGTTTTGGGTGTTTGGGCTTTTTTCTTCCGGATGTTTTGACCGAGTCTACCAGTTGGATAGTAGACATGAAATACCGACTGCTCCTGTGTTTTTATGGGCATCTAAATGCATGTGAAGTATTTTTTTTTTCTTTTATGTGTTTAAATTGAGTAAAATCATAATAGTTAGGCAAAAAAAAACTCTGTTTCTCCTACAATATTTAGTAGGCAAGTTATAAGTATATTAAATACAGTGTTGTAAAAATCCGACTTATTGGCCGACTAGTCGGTAGTCGGTCTCCGCCGACTCGACTGGGGGCCCTAGGCAGCCAAGAATCGGACACCAAGTCAGCCTAGTCGGCCTAGGCGGATGCCTAGTCAGACGATTAGCTATTGATCTACGCATGGACTAAAAAAATAAAAGAAGAAAGAACATATGTGGAATCGAAATCATACTTGCGCCACTCTTTGAGAATAAGTCGTCGAGCAGTGCGGAGCGGAAGCCGTAGGTGTCGGGGAGGGAGGGATGTTGGAGTCGTCCTCGACGTCGAAGCCGGATGAAATCGGTGGCTGCTCGTTGACGCCGACGGAGAAGCAAGCGGCAGAGGATGAAGGCAAGGGCGTAGGAGTATTCTCTTTTCTAGAGAAGAAACCTCGCTAATAAAGAAGAAATTTGGAGGCGACAGAGTTTCCTCTCTCCTGGAGAAGAAACCTCTCGAGTCTTATACTTAGGTTAGGATTAGGTATTGCGTTTGTCCCGACCCGACCCGAATCACCAGATATTTCCTTTGTATAATAAACGTTCGACTACAGAAACTCAAAAAATCCCAGAAATTTGGTCACCTTCTTTGTAAATATATCATATACACGTGGGTTAACTATTATTATTATTATATATATATATATATATATATATATATATATATATATATATATATATATATATATATATATATTTATTTATTTATTTATTTTTGGAATAAGGGTGAATTTATTCCTCGTATATAGCGGAAAAGGTATTACAGTACATAGATATCATAACTTTCCATGCCCCAAAGTACAATATTATGGGGCCATTACTGATACATCGAATTCTATATTATGCAGAATTCCAATAGGGGGGGTAGACAAGCCCTCAAAGATACGTCGGTTCCGCTCCCTCCAGATGTGCCAAACGGACGCGGCAAGACGGACTCTGGCTCTTCTGGCCCACCCCGGATCCCGACCTCTGTGATCTCGGATCCAGCTGAGAATGCTCCGGATGTCTCTATCCACCCCAACTCCTCTCAGCTGTGCGCACTGCTCAGTCCAAATGTGTCAGGTCACCGGGCATACAAAGAAGAGATGTCCCATAGATTCATCCTCCACATTACATAACACACATTTGGCATCCGGGATCTGCATCCCAAATCTGAGTAGTCTGTCTCTCGTCATCAGTCTTCCCCGAAGAAGTCGGTATGCACATAGTTGCATTTTACGGGCAACCCCCTTGCCCCAAATGAAGTCCACCTCCTCAGCCCGGTCGTGGTGGGTCCGAACCAAGTCGTAGCAGCTACGATAGCAGAATAGGCCTGACCCGCCCCCGGTACCTGGTCCTGCCCAACTCCAGGAATCCTCATGCTGGCTAGCATCAATAGTAATAACGCGAATCTCCTCGACAAGCTGAGCAGTATATGGATATCCTTCTGGCCTCCAAACTCCTTCCCTGATGATCCTACTGCATGTGAGCCCCCTGTCCGCTTCTCTGTCCAGCTGACCTCCCAAAAGCTCGAGCAAAAATTTGGAACCCAACCAAGGGTCTAGCTAGAGGTCGGTAGTCGTCCCATCCTTCATGTTCCTGCAGATAGCGGTTTTAAGCACCGGTCGACACCGCATAATGGTCTTAAACGTGACCGAGAAATTGTTGTCTATTCTGCAGGCCCAGAAGTTAGTCCTCCTTAGGTATCTGTTCGCCATCCATATTGCCCATAGCGACCCCCCCTTGATGAATCTCCAGGCCATCTTTACACAAGCTGCCTTCCTGACCTCATGAAGAGGCCTCAATCCCACTCCTCCTTCCTCCCGAGGCCGACAAAGTTGGTCCCAGGATATCGCATTCATCCCGCCCCTCCAAATGAAGTCAGCACAGATGGCCTCCACTTTGCGAATAGTAGCCGTAGGGATCTGGATAGACTGGAGCCAGAACATCGCGATGCCCGCAATAACTGAACGCACCAGCTCAATTCGACCGCCAAATGATAGACTCGCAGCTTGCCAGCCTTCGACTCTCCTCTGAGCAAAATCTACCAAGCTGTGACAATCCTGCTCTCTGGCATAGTTGACCGTCAGCGGGACCCCCAGGTATTTCACTGGAAGCTCGCCTCTATCCACTCCCAAGGCGAAGGCTCTCTCCTCCTGCTGTGGACACCGGGAGCTGAAGTAGACTCTGCTTTTCTCCCTGTTTAACTGTAGCCCAGTAAGCCGCTCGAACTCCTCCATAATGTCAGAGAGCGCTCTCATGCCCCGCATGGAAGGCTGGAGGAGCACCAATAAGTCGTTAGCGTAGATCAAATGGGAGACAACCGGACTCACCAGCCGGAAAAGGGGGACGATCCTCTTGCTAAGCACCGCCGTATCCATCATGCATGTAAAGTACTCCATCACCAAGGTAAAAAGATACGGGGAGAGGGGGTCACCCTGTCTCAACCCCCTGTTGCTCCTGAAGTAGCCATACGGCGTGCCCTGGATGAGGACTGAGAAAGTAGGAGAGCAAATGAACTCCCTCACCCTCGCTACCCACCTCTCGTCGAATCCCATGGCAAGCATCAAGTGACACAAGAAGTCCCGGTTGACCGTATCATAAGCTTTCTGGAGGTCAAGCTTCACACAGGCCTTCATCCCCCCAGGTTTGCTGAACTCCCTCACCATCTCATGAGCTAGCAGGCTGTTCTCCGCTATCGACCGGCCCTTGATGAACGCAGCTTGGTTCTGTGACACAAATCCCTGCATAATTCCCTCCATACGCCTGCACATAAGATGAGTGATAATCTTGTAAAAGAAATTACAGCAAGCAATAGGCCGAAAATCTGCAAGTGAGGTCGCTCCCTCCTTCTTCGGAACCAGCGTCAAGAATGTGTGGTTCATCTCCTTCAGAAGCCTGCCCTCCACAAAGAACTCCTGAACCACCGCCAGGACATGGGTCTTAAGCACACCCCCAGTGTCGCTTAAAGAACCCTGAAGAGAAGCCATCAGGCCCGGGAGCTTTGTTGGGATTAGCCTTCATAACAATATCTTCCACCTCCTCCATCCTCACAGGTGCCAGAAGCAGACTGTTCCCATGTCGGGACACCAGTCTCTTCGTGACAAGGGCAGGGAACGTGCTAGAGTAGTCCGTCTGCTGATAAAGGGCAGTGTAAAATCTGACGGCCTCCGCCTGAATCTCCGTCGGGTCCCCTACAAGACGTCCCTCAGCATTCAGAAGTCTGGGGATGCTGTTCCGGTGCTGACGGGTGCGGATCACATCGTAGAAGAATTTGGTGCAGCGGTCTCCATCTTTAAGCCAGGTACATTTAGCCCTCTGTGCCGCACTAATCTCCTCCTGCAGTCGCATGATGCTGACCTCCTCAATCAGGATCTTCTCCTTAGCCGTCAGCTCCCCGTTCAGAATGTCAGCTTGAAGGGCCACCCGAGTGTCCCGAAGCTCGGCTTCCTTATCCGCCAGAGAAGTCCGCGGTATCGTCTTCACCCACCCCCTGATAGCCCGCTTGAGCTGCTTGAGTTTGTGAACCATGCGGAACTGAGCCGTGCCTTCCCGGAAGTGCTGCATCTCTCCCGTAACCACCTCCTCATATCCGGCCGACAGATACCAGCTGCTGTTATACCGAAATGGCCTCGCCCTCAGAGTGGATCTCTCACCGAGGCCAACCCGGATAGGTGAATGGTCGCTAGTACCCGCCGCCAGACCTTCCGCCACCGAGTTCGGAAAGCACCTGAACCACTCATTATTGCCCAAGGCCCGATCCAACTGACAAGCAATCCGATTATGAGTAGCCTTGTTGTGCCAGGTCCAGATATGTCCAGCTCGCTCCAGCCCCCGCATCCCTGACATAAGCAGACACCTCTGGAAGTCATATAAGATCGAGTCCGGAACAGGACGACCTCCCACCTTCTCTTGGCGAAGTAGCATAGCATTGAAGTCCCCCATGATGAGCAGAGGGAGATGCATGTTGTCCGCCATGAGACCCAGATGAACAATGTCCTCCCACAAAGCCTCCCGGAGTCTCCGGTCATTGTGCACATATACAGCACCCAGGATGAATCGGAACCCACATTTGTTCTCGAAAGTAACACCGATGAGTTGTTCTGATTTATGGATCTGCACCCCCTCCCAGCTTCCTTTGTTCCACCTAACCCAGATCCTTGTCATACCACAAAGATCTAAGTTGTGAATGTGATCCCAGTTTGCCGGAGTCCTACGCGAGAGCATAGCGGCCCCTCTAATCTTCGTCTCCAGTAGGATAGCAATGTCACACGCCTCTCTTTTCAGAACCCCTCCAATCTCCCTCCATCGTCCAATGGAACACCCCCCTAATGTTCCATGCTAGGACCGACATCTAATTAAGAGATGAGGGGTCCCCCTGGAACTCGTCTGGATCGACACTCGAGGGAAGTGTCTCATCCGTCTGATCAATGACTGCATCTACCATAGAAGGAGCCAGGTGGGCCTGGATCCTGCTGAGAGTAAGAGCCCAGTCAGGGTTGTCTTCAGTCTGGTCATCTATATCCCTCGCCTGAGGGATATCCTCCCGTGTGGCCGGAGCGTGCATTTTCCTGCTGCTGTACAACATGATCGCCGGGGAGGCCTCCATCACCATCTGACTACCACCAGCCGCGCTCATACCCCTGGTCACGATGGTCCTCTGTGGCCTGAACGGGACCAGTGCACCCTGCGTGCTCTCCTGTCTCTGCGGTGATCCTGACTCCAGCCTCCTATCGACCTCCATCCCTGTGTCCTCCTCCATATGTCTGACTGGTTCCGTCTCCCCTGACAAGTGACTGGGGTCGTCTCCTTCCCAGGTGCCTCCGTCCGAGTCGCCTGTGGCCTGACAGTCTCCTTTCCCTTGTATTTGCACGCACTGGTAGTGTGCCCAAAACACTCACAGTAAGAACACATGGGGGGACCCAGTCATACTCCACCGCCTGTGTCAGAACCTCCCCAGACGGTACCTGATACTCAAGCATACTCGGTAGCTCTGAGCCCGCCTTGATCTCCACGAAGACCCTGACATACATCAGTCTGGTACGAAAAGTAGTGGCCTCGTCTGCTTTGATCGGCTTCCCCACAAGACTGGCAAGTCGCATGAGAAACGGGATACTCCAATACTTTACTGGGAACTCAGAAAATCTGATCCAGATGGAGATAGCGTTCAGCACCTCCTTCTCACACCTCAACTCCGGCGTCCACTCCTTCAGTATAATGAGTCTCCCATCAAATGACCAAGGCCTACCCTGAAGGATCCTGGACACATCCTCCGCTAATCCAAATTTGACATAATAGAACCTGTTCTTCCGAGAGAAAAATCCATGCTACCTTTGGGTCTCCAGACACGCTCCGCATAACCCCGAATTTGGACATAGAATGGCTTGTTCCCTAACACATACAACACCAGAGTGTTCTTCCAGAATTCGGAAACCACCGCTATTTCTTCTACGGGAAAATACGCCCGAAGCCCTCCTCCAACCGACATCGGTGGGACAAACTCCATCGACATCGGGCTTTTCGCAGTCACTGGCATGCAGACCTCCTTCAATGACCGAGGCCTCTGCTCCTCAGCGTGCGTCCTGTTCGGGGGGTTAACAGGACCCTGGCCTGTCTTGCCAGTATCAGTAGCAATACCCTTTGTCTTCTCGGCCGCCGTCGCCTTAGGCCTCCAACCCGAAATAGATCGCACCATGCCTACCCCACGGCGCCGAGGATCCATTGTGCCGATCAAGGATCGATTCCAATGATTTCCTAGCCCCGCCCTTCCTGAAACTTGGGACTGTGCCCCTCGTCGTCCTCCAGTTCGTCGTCTCGTCACAGTCTGCCAGCCTACGTCCCCAGTGTTGTCCACTCCGGACCTGAACTCGAAAACGGAAGCCTCTCCTCCGGAAGTGTCGTCCGACCCCCCCCCCCCCCCGCCCTTGGGGTCCCCCCTGCATCCGCCCGCCCCCCGACCCCTCACCGCCTGGGGGGGTCCCGCCACCGCCTCCGCCCGACCCCTCCCCGCCTGGAGGGGTCCCGCCGCCGCCACCCGACCCCCCCCCCCCCCCCCCCGTGTGGGGGATCCCGCCGCCACCGCCCGGCCTGGGGCCGCTGGACCCTGCCCCGCTGCCTCCGCCTCCACCCGACCCCCCCCCCCCCCCCCGCGTCCCGCTGCTGCCTCCGCCTAGGCCGTCGAGAGGCCGTCCTCCCCCCCCATCCTCCCAGCCGACGAGGCCCCCTCCCCGCGAGCAGATCGGGGGGTCGGGGGGGAGGTGAAGTCGACTCCTCCAAAACCCTAGCAGAGGGAGCGGTCGCCCGAGGCCTTTCGTTCATGTTTTATATATATATATATATATATATATATATATATATATATATATATATATATACACACACACACACACACACACAAGCACACACACACACACACACACCGACTAATCCCCGATTAATTCTTAGTCTCCGCAAACCGACTAGCGAGTTTTTACAACCTTAATTAAATGAACTAGATGGAGCATGGCCCAATATGGTGTTCTTTACATGGACCTCTTCTAAGGGCCATTGTATGTACTTACACCCAAGAGGCCACTTCCTACCACATAAATTGAGGATGGACATGAATGTACAATGGGAATTTGTTAGGTGTAAAAAAATGGATGCTTACCGCAGAATATTCCAAACGTACCAGCTATGCTAACTTTCATATTCAATGTAAGATAGATAGCATACATCTCGAAGAAAATAAAGCTTAGTTACCAAATTGGCAAATATAACCAAAAATCTACTTAAAATCTTCATTAACCAAAAACCTTCTGCTTTGTTGATATAGCCATCAAGAAAGCAATCATAATCACCAAATATAACCAATCCTAAAACTAATACTAATAAATAAACCACACCAAAAGTCTAGTAAAACCTAATGTTTAAAATCTCTACCCAATCGGAGTCGAACCAAAGTCTGAACTGATTCTCCATCAGTAACTGCTGAGACTTAAATAATTACATACATGATCACCTCTTTATGATTACAAATATACACGTGTGCAAAGACAGAGACGTAAGGTCGTTATTATTACCGAAAGTTCACATTGCAGGATCATCTACTTGAGTTTGGGTTTCTTAGACACAATTCTTCAAGTCTTCCTTATTACGGCTTAGGCCCCCTAAGTCTTTCCCTTATTTTCAGTAAGTAATATGCATTTGCTAATTTTCTGGGGTTTGCCACATTTTATGCCATTCCCACAACACAATCACCTTCTTCGCTTCCCATTCTTTCCTGCAATATGATCCCTAGCTTTGTAGTCAAATTTCAGTCTTTAAGATAAAGACTTGATGCATAAACTTAACAAATTTCTTTCAACAACAAAATTTTCTAATAACTTCTTGAGGTTCCATTAATAGTTTTGTTAGATCTGCTATTTTCATTCAGATTGTCTATTGGTATATGCAATAACCTGAATAATTCTTATGTCTACATTTGATGTTCCCTATATGTCATGCTGAATTATCATTAAATGTATTAATTCAGATGGATCATGTTGCAGCTGGTGTTCAATATGATAAAGAGTTCACTGTTTGCTCCTTGGACCTATGTCTGGGGCTTATTGAAGACCTTGACAGTGGAATATAGTAAAAAGAAAATTATTAAACTTAACTTTGCTTTCGACATGGAGGTATGCACTATAGGTGCTCCAGAATGTTCTAGAAATGTCAAAGAATGATGCCAAAACAAAAGTTAAATGTTGCTACATTCGTGTGCCTAATCCTGTTACATTTTTAGATGGACTGTTTCAATTAACTTACTACTTACCAAACTCGAGTGACTCTTGTGGCTACTGAGGAGAGAGATAAGACCCTGGATGGGTGGCGGAAGATCAGTGGATCGAGCCACGGGGGCGTATTATTCCTTCCATTTATAATAATGGTGGGAGTTGGGGGGCAGTGGACCCAAAATGCATGCAATGCAGTGTGCACAAAGTTCCGTGCGTATCACCGGGCATCCCAAAAAAAGTTAACTTACTGCTTACAATCACACAAGATGCACTTGGCTGAATTAATCCAGTCACAACTCAATTCAATTGCTTATAGTGAAACAAGTTCTGCAGATGTTTACAAGTGTTTATGTCTGAAAAAACAAACTACAGATCAGGTTGGTCCTGATAAGTTGCTTTGAGTGCTAAGGCGACCTTCAACAACCAGAATCAATTTCAGCATCACATCTGTGTATACAGTGGATATCCTGCCATGTAATGTCTGCTGTTTCTTTCCTATGTGAGAGAAAATGGGGTGTTGCAACATATATTGACAACTGAGAAAGAGGAATGATAATTTTATTGTTTTGAGGAATTGGCACTTGGGAACACCCTTCTAATCCCCCTTTCGGTCATATGAGAATGCCTTGCCTAGAAATCTGGGACCAATATAGGGTTAGCGTCAGGTTGACAAGCGGTCAGTAAACTTTGTCAATTTCTTTTATGGAGCTTTCTTATGATAGATAGATGATCCCTAACATACTCTTCTTCAAAGTCAAGATCCATGTTGGTTCAGAGCTACCCTAGTTCTAGCAGCTCCTTCAACCACAATCCAATCACTCCAAGTAGTGCCTCAATTGGTCTTTGTTGACATGTCCAAACAATCTTAGGTGTTTTTTGTAACTTTGTTGCATCTTATCCTCAATTAACACCGCATTAACTTCCATAAATGCTCTTATTTTTAATAAGTGTCAAATCGGCTTAGCATTCTCTTTTCAGCTATGGTCATCATGCTTCTTAATTGGCAACATTTTGAACCATAATGCATGGCTTTATCAGCATCGTTTGCGTAGAAATACTCCTCAATCTCACATCATGAACGACTGGTCCTAAATAGTCCTCTCTCTTTGTTATTCTTGGCTATCAGTATGCTATATACTTCCTCATATCTTCTTGAAATTTTGCTATAACTACATTCATATACTTCATCCTGATTCAAAATCCTCTAATCCTTAAGCTTCTTTTCTCATTCTATTTTAGAAATTAACTGTCTCTCTCCTCTCATCAATAACAAAGTGTCACAACTAAACAAGTTACACATAGGACCTCATCATGAATGTGCCTAGTAAGGTATTGCACCAAATAATTTATTTACAATCTGATGGGATTTAAATCAAACATGACTCAAGCAGGAACCAAGACAATAATATCATTATACTTGCAGGCAATGATGAACCTTCCAAGCTCAAGAGGCAGAATACTTGGTGGTACTTCAGAAATATAACATTTTGAGTGACATTTCCATAAAAATATTTGATACCAATAAATCCAGATTATTCACTAGTTACAAGAACGAGAATACAAAGAAGTATCACCATCCTAATCATATGACAGGAAAATCTAACTCAAGAAGGAAGTTAGGAGTTAGGACCATTTAATTCCATACGTACAGAAAACAAGCAATTGAAAAGAGTACTTGCAATAGAGGTGACATCGGCAACAAAGCATTTCATTCTTTACGGAGCCCAGGACATTTTCGGAAAGGCTTCATCAACCTAGGCTCCTAGTCTAGTGACTGTACCCTAGCTCCCTCTTTCTTGACAAAAATGGAATCAATGGAATCATAAAAGCAATAGTGCCATGGTACCATCTGTGCATCATTTTTTTTTTGGCTTTTACTTCCTGAGTTACATAGCATGTACCATGTAAGGTGAGCAATCTACTAAATTTTCTGCCCAACCAGTAGTCAGGAGGCACCCAGTCAGGAGGCACTCAACGCTGGCTTAAGACCTGCATAAGTTTTGCAATTGGAATACGTGGGGGCTTTCAGCTTCAACTCATAGCTTCTCATCAGTTGCGGTGAGGGGAACGCTTATCCTGCATCACATGTGAAGGCGAACGCTTGTCCTGCATCTAAGTATAGGGCATATAATCCAAGTTTGCCCAGCTCGACTAGGATATCGAATAAAAGTGGATTTTTGTGTAATCAGCTCCAGCTCTGGGAATCCATAGATAAATTTGGAAGAAGAATACATATCGGTAGTAGTAGAAGGGTTTGGGCTCCTTCATGACGGCCTCTTTGAATCCTTGAAAGATTTTTCCCTCAGTTGTCTAACTCCAAGTGCCCCTAATTCATTACTAATACCCAAACTCCAAAATGACTTGATGTTGGTGCTCTTGCTCCTTGACATGAAGAGAGCTTGCTCTCAACATGCTTTGTAAAGTTTAGTCCCACATTGGAAAAGCACCATGAGTTATCTCAACATATATATATGAGTATGTGTTGTTGGGATATGCACATGGGGTGGTGACCCTAAGGAGAGAACCATGTGGGTGATTTTACTAAGAGGAAAATGATTAATTCCAACAAGGACGAAAGTTGATTTTTGTTGTGCGGGCTCGGACTCGACACGGACTCCAGGTTGTCTCGTGCATGCACGGGAGTGTTCGGGGGGAAGGCGTGGGCTAGCACTCGACTATGTTGATTGTGGGATGATGTAAAACATCAAACTCTATTTTAGAGCATTGGTGTTTTAGTCCCACATCGGATATGAGAGATGGTGAGGTCTCACTCCACTCTATAAATAGAACCCCTTGCCTCCTTTCCAAGATGCACCAAAGAAGAGAGTTAAGGGAGTCCGTAAAGTTCAGGAAGTCCGTTCAAGTCACAAATATTGACTGACGAGCGTTCCAGAAGTTCTCTTGAACTTGCTGGTTCCTGGAAGCGGATCGTATAGAGGCGAATCTTGCTTTGAGCATCGATGTTTTTACACCCCAGCAGATTTAATCCTGCTCTTCTTCTTCTTCTGTTTCTCTGTAACTCGTTCTTCAGGTTTTAAGACACCTACTGAGTAGGGAGGCCTAACTTTGTTCTTGAGATCTATCTCATTTGTGGCACCTACTGTGTAGGCTTACTAAACTCCTCATTTGTGGCACCTACTGTGTAGGCTTGTTAAACTCCTCATTTGTGGCACCTACTGTGTAGGCTTGCTAAACTCCTCTTTTGTGGCACCTACTGTGTAGGCTTGCTGAACTCCTGTTTTCCATCTATATCCACGCTTCGGGACTAACACTTGAAAACCCAGAACCCATGTTGGACGGATACGAACATGGCACGACAAAGTACCCACACACGGCACACCTCACTAATTTTGGCGTATCCATGCCTTTTATTATACCGATTATCCAAATTGTGATCTATATGAATTAAATATTTTTAAAAGTTCAGTATATGCATGGACCTGGGATTTGATTTATTTGTCATTCAATACACGTTGCTGTGTGTTTGAGTAGCTATAGTGATAAATTGATTTTTCTTCTAAACCATTCCTCTTCCCCAAAGTTGAAATCCCAACCCTTTATTAGCCCTTGAATGATCCGTCACAGACATGTAGGGGGGAATGCAAGAGACCACAACTCCTAATTCACTCTCTTTTATTCAGGTGTTGATCCCCACCCTATCCCCTAGTTCCTTAAACTTTCCTCGAGCTTTGAGAGAAATTTTGAGTATGTCTAAAGGTAAAGGTAGGAAGAGAGGGTTTTTGCTAGGCCATTGTAGGGGATGATACAAGTCCTTTTAGACTGAGGTTTAAGACTTGTAAACCACCATCCCCGCAACACCAATTTCTCGGTTGAGTGAGTGGTTAGACCTTTCCCTCATTGTCAATCACTAAGGAAACTTTAGAAAGAATACCTTAACATCCTAGGATAGAAAACGTAAGAGAAAAATTGGCAGTTTTGTCAAGGAAAACCCATTGAAATTGCTTCCAAAATCTGCATAGTTGCGGTAGAATTATTATATTTAGCATGTTAGTTAGACCTTGAAATTGAAATCTAATTTTGGTATCTGGATAGTTAACTTGAAGAACGTGTATAATTCTTACTCTTACGTTGATCACTTCGACAAATATTTAGTTTAGCTCACTTAATTTGACCATAAAGTTAGTGACTGAAATTGTTCAGAGTCATCTTATGTGGTTTCAGTGTAAATACAATTCCGACATGATAATAATAGGCCAATGCTAAAGGCACTACAAAATTTGTTAATGAGCATCACATGTTTGGGGGAAACAAACTTAAGATGGAAAATTTATTAGACAATTGTTAGGGACAACACAAACACAACTCTTCTTTAGCACAAAGACGACTCTCTTCTTCCCTCTTCCTCAAACTATTTTGTTCTTCCCTCTTTCTCTTCCTCTTCCTCTTGCAACCCTAATCAAATATGACACACACCAAGACTCCATGACAAGCAATGTAAATCTCCATCATTGAAAGTAGGTTTCTAGATTCTAGGTTTTTCCAAATATGACGCACACTACTTGTTAGGGTTTTTTCTTTTTGATTATTAGATTTCATGTTTAGGTAATGTAAAATCCAAATTAGGATTTTTGAAGTTTAGAACCCTATTATTAGGGTTTCGAAGCTTCAGAAATCAGGATAGTCCCGTGGGGGTGGACGCATGACTGCCAAAAAAAATTTCGGGGCGGGGCCTGAATCCTGATCACTTAAAAAGAAAAAAAAATTCAAAAAAATTTGGAACCCGCCTAGGCGGCCGCCCACCGGCCACGAACACGTCCGCCTAGGCGGCCGCCCCACCGCCTCGAGCGCCTAGGCGGCCGCCCAGGCCCGCCTTTCTCCCTGGCCCGCCTGGGGGCCGATTCCGGCCCAAAGTTGGGCGCCGCCGCGCCGCCCAGCGCCTAGGCGCCGCCTAATCCCGCTTTTTAGAACACTGGTGGGGATATGCAGTGTTGACAGCAGCTCAACTGATCAACATAATGCCTTCGAAGGTGTTGGGATGGAGGTCTCCATGCAAGATGCTGCAGGAAAATAATAGTGGGATGCTCCCACTAAAGGTGTTTGGCTGCGTATGCTTCGTGAAGGACAACAGACCGTTGGTAGGGAAGCTTGATCCTCGAGCAATCAAGTGTATCTTTGTGGGCTACTCGGGAACTCAGAAGGGCTACGTATGCTAGAGTCCAGTAGAAAAAAGAAAATTTGTAAGTATGGATGTTCACTTCAGGGAACATGAGCCATACTACAGTCAGGAGGGAAACCCAAATATCTCACCTGATACTGCAAGTATGAGGCGAGAGGGAGAGTTGTTGGGAAGCATTTTGACTGATCTCGGAGTATGGCTTGGAGGAACAAATAGGGTACAGGAAGGTAGAAAGGAACAGGGGGAGAAAATAAGAGGTGTTAGGCCCGCAGCTCAGGGGGAGATACTTACCTACAGCAGGCGAGAGAAGCAACTTGCAGGACCAGTTCCTACAGTGCCAGTGCTAAGTCCCTTGCCTGCGCCCGTCTTGACTCCTGAGACACCTACACCACCACCTTCCCCTTCAGGTGATATCCTTCATTCTCCTCCTCCCCAACCATCATCAGTATGAAGGTCCACTCGCAGCAATGCAGGAAAACCTCCTGATAAATATGGTTGGAACCTTGCTAAATTTGTCTCATATGATCATATCTCTTCTTCTCATGGAGCTTTATTGCATCATTGGATAGTGTTACAGTACCTAACAATTGGCAGGTACAATCCAAAGTGAAAAGCAGCGATGCACGAGGAGTTGGGAGCTCTGGAGAAGAACCGAACTTGGGAGCTGGTGAGACTGCCAAAAGGGAAGAGAGCAGTCGGATGCAAGTGGATTTTCACTGTGAAGCAGAACCGAGATGGACAGGTTGAGCACTACAAAGCTCGACTGGTGGCAAAAGAATACAGTCAGACGTACGACATCGACTATGACGAGACCTTTGCACCAGTGACGAAGATAAGTACTGTCAGAACCTTGATCTCTTTGGCAGTCAATGGAAGATGGAAGCTACACCAACTGGATGTGAAGAATGCATTTCTTCATGGGGATCTAGTAGAGGAGGTGTACATGGAGATACCACCAGGATTCGGCACCAATCAGAAGACAAGGTCTGCAGACTGAAGAAGTCCCTCTATGAACTGAAGCAGTCTCCTCGAACGTGGTTTGACAGGTTCAAGAGAGCAATGATAGGGATGGGATATCAGCAGATCATTGTTGATCATACTGTGTTCTTCAGACGAAGTGGAGGCCACATCACCATGCTTGCGGTGTATGTGGATGATATGATTATCACAGACGATGATGAGCCAGAGATTGTCCAACTCAAGGGAAAACTTGGCAAGGAGTTCGAGGTGAAGGATCTTGGCCCTCTTCGATACTTCATTGGGATTGAGATTGCTCGAGATACAGAGAGAATTGTTCTTTCTCAGAGGAAGTACGCACTGGACCTGCTTACGGAAACAAGGATGATGGGATGTAAACCAGCTACGACACCGATAGACCAGAAGTTCAAGCTGGATGCTGAAGCCAGAGAACTAGTTGACCGGAATAGATATCAGAGATTGGTGGACAAGTTGATCTACTTGAGCCACACCCGACCTGATATCAGCTTTACGGTCAGCGTAGTGAGCCGCTACATGCATGACCCCCGGAAGGGTCATATGGACGCAGTGTACCAGATTTTGAGGTACTTGAAAGGAGGCCCCGAGAAGGGACTGATTTTCAGAAGGAATAATCATGTGAGCATCGAGGGTTATTGTGATTCTGACTGGGCTAGCTGTGCTGACGATAGGAGATCCACCTCAGGATACTGTATATTTGTAGGAGGCAACTTGGTCTCTTGGAGGAGTAAGAAGTAGTCAGTGGTGGCCAGATCAACAGCTGAAGCAGAATATAAAGCTATGACCTTAGAAGTCACAGAGCTATTGTGGTTGAAGAATATGCGGATGGAACTGAAGCTGGACCAGGGAACCAAGATGAAGCTATGGTGTGACAACCAGTCAGCTATTAGTATTGCCAATAATCCAGTACAGCATGACATAACCAAGCATATCGAGATTGACAGATTCTTCATCAAAGAAAAGCTAGATAGTGGACTACTAGAGCTGGGCTATGTTCCAACCAAAGATCAGGTAGTAAACAGACTGACCAAGGGGCTTAGCTCTGTCAGCATGATGATGTGACAAGATGGGATTAGTGAATATCTTTCGTCCATCTTGAGGGGGAGTGTTGGAATATCCTATTGGTATTTTTGGTATGTTGGAATATGTGTTGGAATATCCTATTAGTATATTTAGTATGTTGGAATATACCATAGGATATTACTATAGAGAGTTAATGTAATGAGAATATGCCATAGGATATTCCTATAGAGAGTTAATGTAATGAGAATATGCCATAGGATATTCCTATAGAGAGTTAATGTAATGAGGAGATTGTAAGGCTATAAATAGCCAAGAGATTATCAATAAAATATAACTATTTTCTACAGTCGGTATTACAGACAAGTCCAAAATGATAATGCATGCAAAATACATTTGGAACGTCGAAGACGTCTCCCACTTGGATGATATCCCTTGGGATAGCGGTATACTGTCATACCTTCACCGTGAGCTTAGGGATGCATCCCACAAAGGATCTATAACAATATTAGGATGCATGACTCTTTTGCATGTACGGTAACTTCGCCTTCGACCAGACCACCCCCTCGATCACAATACCTCGGTCAACTTGTTCTAAACTCCGTTCAAAATGCTCAAACAATAATCGCTCTCTTTCAGTTGATGACGACTTATTCTTCAATATTCTATTTACTCTTACATGTGATCGTCCCTTAGGATGTGCAAGTACATAAGGCTCCTGTAATCGAGTGGTCGGAGTAGCAAGTTCTTGTATTATAAACTCAATGGACTTTTTTTCGGTTCTAAGGTTACACTCCATCTTGCATAAAAAAGTTTCATTTGTGGCAAAGAAAAAAAAAACTATCATCGACTACACTCATCGGTAATATCAACAATTGTCTCCACCATTTATCAACCACGTCTAATGGAATATGACAAGATTGACGTTGATATTAATTATCTCATGTGCACAAGGAAGACCAAGCAAATGTTGATATGCATATCCACAAACCTCGGCATCTAAACCCACGAATTTCGATCTTTTTTCTCCTCAAACAATAAGCCCAATGCCTTGTGAGATATGATATGTATTAGTGCATTCATGAGCAGTTTCATTCTTATGTTTATGGTTGGCAATATTGATGCTTATCTCAAATGATACCTAAATCTCATTCACGATTGTCTCCAACATTAAATTGATCACGTTCTTTACGGTCTCCAACAATAAATATAAAATGTTCTTTATGGTGGTCTATCCAACATTAAATTAGTCGTCTCCAACATTAAATCTCAAATGTTTTTTTATGGTGGTATATCCAAGTATCTTTGATGTAAGAAATACATGTCGGATTGCTTGTCTCCTATTTTTTTGGGATATGTACCATGTATCATAAATGCCTTTGGTACTTGCTTGTCAGACAACTTCCCAATCATGATAGAATTCATCAAAACGGTCATTGTCAAATTTTTCCATCTACCTTCTCAAATTTATTCTTGCACTGTGCTTGGATACTCCTATTTATATATGAAGTGTATAAAACTCTATTTGCGTGAGGAAATACGACATCTATAACATTCACTAGGACATATTCTCGGTCAATCACAAAACAAAGAGCTCTCAGTGTCCAATGTAAAGTGACATAGCTGTCTCAATGCGTATGTGTAATTGTCAACCATCTCAGTCATCATGAAACAAAAGGTCAGTGAAAATGATTTTCCTGTAGAGATATACCCAACAATGTGAAAAATAGTATATTGAATTTGTTGATCTTATAAGTACAATCAAGGACTAATACGTTGCAGAAGGACTGCGCCAAGTGGGTGCAATCAAGTTGAGCCCAAAACAACTCATTGTTTTGTGGATTTCTCCCATGATACTCCATATAGTGATGTTCAACAATTTCATAAGTTGCTGCATTGCTATTGTTCTTCTCATACTATTAGCCTTCGAAAGCATCCGAGTGTTGTAAGTTAATCCTCAGTATTGACTTGTTATTCTCAATTTTCATTTATTCTTCTTCTATCACTTGTATTTTGGGTATGGAAAATTTGACAAATTTGTGACCCCCTAACAACAAATGAAGCGCCTTTAGGATTTGGCCTATTAATAACAAATAAATAAATAATTGGAAACATATTAGAAAGCCTTACAACTCGACGTATATAGTTTGCTAAAAATGTACAATTAATGAATTCATATAAAACTGTAAGTATTGTGAGGAACGAGAAAAAGTGGCATAAATGCCACAGTGGCGCGGCTGTACTTTCGGCGTGTTCCAGCATATTATGGTGCGTCCGTGTCGTCACCCCAAATTGACACGACACAGATACAGGACCGATATTTCGAGCCAGGAACAGGTCAGGAATGGGGCGTGTGTGTGTTTAGTGTATTTTGGCGTGCATGTGCAGTGTCCAGTACGTGTCCGACACAGAAATGGGGATAAAGCACATGGGTTTCTACCAAGACTGACAATTTATGCATAGAAAGAAAGGAGAGAGAGAAGCGAAAGGGAACTCACTTGGAGAGAGATGAAGAAGAAGAAGAAGAAGAAGAAGAAGACACGGCGGGAAGCTTATAAGTGATTCTGGAACCTTCTAGAAGAGGAGGAGGAGGAATCTTCTGGCATCGTAAGCTTATTGGAGTTGCTCTCACTGCTGCCATTTTTACTTTATTTTATTATTATTTACTTATTTTGTGCTATCGTTTCTTCTTTGAGAATGGGGATAGGGTTCTTATAGAAGGAAGAAGAAGAAGAAGAAGAGGAAGATTAACAAATGAGTAAATTATCCGGCCCAACTTGGATGTGTGTTAAGTGGATGTGTTTAACCGTGTTTAAGTTGTGCTGCTTCAAACCGGAATTAACTCGGACCACGCTAAACCAGGCCGTTTCCCCTATTTGGGAGCCGGCTCAACCTTGGCTCGCAAAGACTGGCTTTAGAGAAGTATCCTATCCTCTCTAGTAATCAACATTTCAGATGTCAAGCTCAATGAGCCGCACTTTCTCTTTAGGACAAAAGATCACGAGGGAGCTCATAAACAATTTCTTAATTGAGTTTAGGTTAATCTTTGAGAGGACAAGCCCAACAAGTTGCTCGTGTAAAGTTTTTTAAATTAAACAAGCATAAGTGACTAATCGAGAGCTTCTTTGTCTAGCATGGAACGACCCTCTGCTGAAGATGTACTCCTGGATGTCTGATCGATCCTCCATGTGTCCTTGAAATTATATTAAAGCATGCATCAATGAAACTATTTAAATATGATTTCTAGAGGAACCTTATACCAATGGGATTCTAAGTTTACATGATCTACTGAAAACTAAAGCACACAATTCTAGATACTTCCTAACTAATATGATGACAACACAAAAATCAAGGTCAGGAATGGTACAACTTCCTATAAAAAATACAAAGCATAGGTATTGCAGTATAAATTCAAGGGCTTCTAAGGAGTCATAATTACCATCATGGTTCTATTGGTCAATGACTCTATAAGAGAAAGTTTTACTAATTCAACAGTATTACTATATAGGCCAGGTCTTCTACAAGATGAGAGGAAAATATTACTCTACACTTTTAAACTATCGACACGCTGGACATTTCTTACAAGTACCCCTAACCATCTTATACCTACCTGCTATATATAGTTCAAGGCTGAGCTAAACAGATGCACACCTATTGGTAAATTTTCTAGCATCGATCTTTTCTAAGTCATTTTAAGGCTAGTTTTACCATGTTTAGGGATGGTCATCTAACCTAACTTGGATTTTCCTACTCTGTATTATACTATTACTCCACATACCATCCTAACATTATCATTTGATAACTAGTTCTCTAGCGACCTATCTTAAGCAAAGGTAGAACGATCTTGGGTTTTCGGATGATGCATCCATCTAATGGTGAATTCCGACTCATACCAAAGTATAGGCTATCTATCAAGGTTTCCTAAGAAGGGGACTAACTATTCTTGAAAGTCATGTTCTAACTTATGCTACCTTAAAGATCATAGACCCCAACTCCAACCAGTCCGCCCACCTCGGTGGCCTGGTTTTTCTTCAATCGTCGATTTTAACAACATGGTGTTACCATAATTTATAATACAGTCTTTCTAGGTCCTAGCCATCCTCGATCCTCTTTTATTATTCCACCTATACGTTGTATAGCTCCTACAATTCCTCTCTCTTTATACCCTGATGTATATCTTATTCCTACAAAAAAAATGTTTTTAACTATAAGTCATTCGAAATCCCCAACTAACCTGTATCGATAAAGGGTCTAACATATCTACGACTTACTACTCTTCTTAAGCTAAGATTTTCTACTATACTCTTAAGTCCTTAACTATGACTAACCACAAAACATCGCAACCGATCTTTTAACTCAAACAACCTTTAACTCTATACTATACTCCTACATATATTAAAATTTCTTAGCAGTATAATCAATGATTTATTCTTCATAACTATAAACATGCCATACAATTCTTACCCACACACCTAACCCTCTTACGCTTTCCTGTCCGGTAATGGTCGAGGCTGAGTTAAACAAATTCTTAGATCTAATATCCTTGACATAATATACCCTATTGGTCAATCCTCTACTCTAGGTTCCTAATAGGTCACTATAAGGATAGTCTCAACAATTATAGAGGTGGATATCCAATCTATCTCAACCCTACCTGCTCTATTCTATACCCTTGATCACATATCACTTTGATATTTTCAATCTATGTTAATCTCTCTAGAGTATATCCTTCAGGCTACTTATCCAAGAAATTTTCTTCCCTCTAACCTATACATTATATTCATGATTCATATATCTTCCACATAAAATTTCTCAAAATCTAGTACAATATGACTTCAATAATAAGTTTTGATCTACCATGAACATCATGCTTTAGCAAATCGTTTTACCCTCACAGAATCCCCGTGCTCTATTCGGTTGGTACTCCTAATTGATTAATAAATGTAACTTCAATCTAAAATCTAACTGTGTCTTCTTCTAAGTTGTATTCCTACTCACTTTAATCCTGATGGTCGAGGAATCTTCCGTACCTTCCTATAAACCTCCGTGAATCATGTAAACTTCCATTCAAGGCTCTATCTAGCTTAGGCAAGCTTAATGTGACTTGGTCTAATGGTTCTAAGGTCTCTTATTAGGGTTAAGTCCTTTACTGCACTCTATTCTTTTAGAAAAAAAATGTCTATAAATTCTACCAACCTTAGCTTCTTACCTAGTCCTGTCAAACATGGCTTCGTATATCCTCCAGGTGAAATTTTTTATAACAGAAGATGGTCACTTCTACCTATTCGGTCCAACTAATATAGGTGTCTATCTCTACCCTCTCATGTCTAGACAATCACTTCTTAAATATTCTATCCAACTTACTCATATCACACAGTAGAGTGAAAATAGTTCATCAAGCACAAATATTCGTCTTTCCAAAACAGGAAAAGACGGAAATTCAACACAAGGAGTTCAAGAGGGTTTTGTTCGATTACAAATACGAGATTCAAGGGGGATAGTAGAAATCAAGAGAAATTTAGTGGCAGTTGTGGATTGAGATCCTAATATATTATCCTATCGCAGGCTCGTCCGGTACAATAACGTAACCGAAAATTTTTATTATGACATATTTAAACCCCCTTATTTTTGACTAAGGTATTATTTTTAACTTTATTTATATTTTATAATTTTTAAATATTTAATAATAATTTCTGTAAAAATAGGTCCAAGATAATTTGGTTAAACCTAAAGAAAAATATATGTTTCTAGTTTTCTTTTGATTAATTGCTATTAAGAAAATCTTATTAATTAAATCCTAATTTATTACTAGTTAGGAACTCTTTTAACTAAGAACATATTGAAATAAAACCTAAGGCTTTCATTGAATAAAGAAAGAAAAAAAAACCACACACCAGCACCTTACCCTGAGCTAAGGCCTTAGCTAAAAACAAAAGAGTAATAAATGGTAATAAAGAAAGAAAGGTGTAATAAAGAAAGAGAGAGGCAAAGAGAAAAAAAGAAGCAACAACTTCTCCATTCTAGTAACTCCCATACCCAATACCTACCTTGATGTGTAACCCCCAACCTTTCAATTTCCTCTCACCAGCAAACGGTCGACCCTTCTTTCCCATTCCTTACTTTGTAACCTCTTTTCTTTGTATATAAAAGAAAAGAAAAAATCAAAACAAAACTCAAACCTCCTCCCTCCCCTCCCCTAACCTCGTTATACCAGTGGTGCTCATCCGCGTACGCATCGTCAAAAGTATCCTCGAAGCCCGCCGAGTCCACCGCACAATAACCTTGTCAACTCTCTCAAAGTCGTTTCCTCTGCGTTCGACCAATAAAGAGTGCAAGGCAACGGTTGCAACCCCTGACATCTACGATCGGTGCAACTTTGGCCAACCACACGCATGGGCATTGATCTTCTTTTGCGTTGAGCCAACGCTGGAGCCAGACGATCTCGATGTCCCTCCGCAACCCACGGGAGACAATAGACGAGGAAAGAACCTTTATCCATTCCATTCGGCACCGGCATTACACACCAACCTCTCCGATCCTCCGTTCACGCCATCTCGCTAGAGACGAATGACGTCGACATTAAATGAGGACTCCATAGACTCACCACGAGCTTCATCGTCCCTCCACAGGAACACGATCAGAACCGTTCCCTTTCAAACACGCGACCGTCGAGCTCGCTCTTCCCTCTCATGTGCGAGTGTGAATCCCTCCACCACACCTTGAGTTGCACATCGGGAGTTGAAACACACCAGAGCTCTTACTGATAAAGTTTTAACCCCCATTTCTTTTATTTCTCGTACCTAGTAGATGAAAACAAAACATAGTAGCATGCGTAGCCAGCCACGTTAGAGGAGGACTAAGAAGATCAATGGAATTAGAGCTTAATAATTAGAAAGCAATTGTAAAAATAGCATTTAGTACCATTCACCATGTAGTTAATGTATACTTGTCATTAAGAAAAGAAGCCTAACTATTGTATGCAGAGATACGTGCACTAAATAATTCTACAACCATTAGTTATGTCCATTTTTACATATAACTCCTTCCCTTTAATCAATTACCAACCAAACCCTTTCCATCTCCCTTCATTTCTTTAACTATGATATTTTTTAATAATCCCCTTTTCTTTCGTAATATTTGCAAAAGTAATATATATATATATATATATATATATATATATATATATATATATATATATATATATATATATATACACGCCGCAGCGCGGCCTCCTCCTTCGGTCGCTGCTCCTCCCCCCCTCCCCTCGCCCCAGACCCCCCTTCTCCTCCCCTGGCGATTGGCTTCCCGTTGCCCTCCGCCAACCTGTCGGGATCGCCCCCTCCATCTTCCTTAGCCCGGGATCCCGCCGCCCCTGCGGTGGACCTCCTCCCGCAGGTTCCCCGCTCCGCTCCCCCCCCGACATTTGCCCTCCCTCCGGCACATCCCATCAACCCGGTCCCCCCTCCAATGGCCCTCCCCGCCTCGCAGCCCCCCTGGTGGACCCCCTCCCCCACCCTGCCGCCCCTCTTGCCTTCGAGCATCCCTCCTCGGCGGGCTCCCTCCCTGAGTCATCCTCCGCAACGCAGCCGGCCTCCTCGGTCGCGGATCCCCCTCTACCGTCCGTCGTCCAAGCTGCCGCAGCGGCCCCCGTCTCCTCGGCGGCGGCGGCGTCCTACTATCAAGACCCCGCCACCCGTCGGTGGTTCTGGGTCTCCCAGGACCCCTCTTCCCTTCAGTGGCGCTGGACCGCACTCCCTACCCAGTCGGACGTGCTTCAGTGGCTCGCCTCCACCCTCGGAGGAGCCTATCCCCCCTCCGCCTCGGCGTAGGGGCAGCGCCGTCGCCCGGCGGTGAGTTCCCTCCCTCCCCAGCTGACGGCCTCCCCCCCGCCTCGTTTGGCGCCGTCACCAGATCCCTCTGCTTCCCCTGGCGTTTCTCCAACGCCGCCGTGACTTAGCCTCCGGCCGTCGTCCCCGGTCTCCTCCGCGTCTCCGACCTCCTCTGCGTCGGCCTTCCCTCGGCCAGACCGCGCCGGCTCGTCGCCTTGCCTCCCCGATCGGGCCTCCCCTCTCCCTCCGTGGAGTCGCCCCCCCTCCGCTCCAGCTCCCGGCGCCGCTCCCCGGCCCCCGCCGACGCTTTCCGCCGTCGGCGCGGCGTCGTGCCCCCCTCTCTTTTGCTGGCCGCGGCCGGGACTGCGTCCCCCTCTTTGGCTGACCGTAGCCGGGACTGCGCCC
Organism: Iris pallida; assembly: GCA_029216955.1. NCBI lineage: Eukaryota > Viridiplantae > Streptophyta > Magnoliopsida > Asparagales > Iridaceae > Iris > Iris pallida. The sequence goes on from JANAVB010021245.1 coordinate 42,984, forward strand.
CCTTCGCCGGTCTCCGGCGACTCCTCGGGTGTTCCCTCGGGCGCCGCGCCCTACTGGCGCAGGCCTCGTCCCATCGGGTCCTCGGGCAGGGCCCTTGTCGCCTCGGGACCAGCGACTGCAGGGCACGTGCCCCCCACCCTGTTGGGACGCGTGTGGTGGCACGGTCCCCACCCTTTTCTCCCCTTTTTTGCGGTTTTTAGGGTCTTTTCGAATTTCTTTTGAAATTCGAATGTGGTGTTGTGCTGTACCCTTTTTTCCTGCCTTTCTATTCAATAAATTCAGCTTTCCAAAACAATATATATATATATATATATATATATATATATATATATATATATATATATATATATATATATATATACACACACACACACACACACACACACACACACACACACACCAGCTTATATAAAAAAATATACCAGCTTATATAAGCAAGGGTACAATACACTTAGGGAAGATTAATTCTATGGTATAGTTATATAAATTTAGAGTAAGAAGCTATAATCCTAGACTTTAATATGTAAGTATTAAGTTGCATAGATAATTGGCAATCAAGTACATATACGACTAATTAATATATTAGATTTTTGGTTATTTTTAGGACTTGGATATGACTTCAGACACTTGCCCTCAGCAATTTTGGACAAACCCCCAGGCAAGTGTACCTTGCCATTGTTAGTTCTTGTTGTACTTTATTTTTGTTACTTTCTTGCTTTACATTTAGCTTTGTTTATAGTTATTGATTACGTAGGATCTTGTTGATACATTACGTCGGAACATATTCGGGTGTCAATGTCCGTACACGGTTATTGAATATTGACCTTGGACATAGCATTGCATTGATTATTGTGTTACTCGAGACACGATGGACTAGGACACTGATACAATCATGAGACATAATCCGAGACATGACAGATTCATGGTTTGGACTCTGTGATAGGTTACATGATTATTTACTTGACATTGTTACCTGACATGACCTAATAGACTAGATCATGGGGTAGAGAGAACATAGACTGATTCATCGGGCTACTTTATAGATACATGCTAGTCATCGTCTCTATAGTCGGGACATGGCTGTTACCCATACTGTTTACTGTGGTCTCTGTAGCAGAGCTTCAGTAATTATCGTAAGCCTGAGGTCCCCCAACATGGTGCCTTTGGCATAGTTAGCCTGATGTACAGATCTGTTTCTCACTTGCATTTCACTTAGATGGGTTCTCGTAGTAACCCTTTTTATATATGTTCTTAGTACATTCATTACTATCACTTGGCAAGTTGTATTTTATACCTTGTTATATCCCCTGAGGACCTGGTCATCTCTACCAGGTGCAGGCGAGGAGGCATGTACTGAGGTCTACGGATCAGGTGCTGTTGCAAGAAACGTACCTACACATGAGGACAAGATTGTGCCAGAGGACTTTGCTTAAGTATGTAGTTCATTCATCTTTGGATGATTATTTCTTAGCAGACTTTATGATGAGACTTATCATTTATTTCCTTTCATTTATTGTTGTAACACCCATATTCTGGATACGTATTTCGGACCTGTATTTATTTTCTCGAATTTTGGCATGTACTTGTAATTGGCTTGACTTGCAGATTTTGGTTCTCGTAATTGGGTTTTACCTGGCTTGGTTTATTTTGTGGAGGAGAATTAGTTTGATTTGGTTTGTTTTGGTTTAACATGCATTGGAACACCTTAGCCTATGCTCCACCCTCAACACACCACAACTCACCCTCATTAAAACTCCACCTACTTTTCTCTCTCCTCTTTATTCTCTCATTTATTTCTCCATCTTCTTCTTCTTCCTTCCTCTACACAACACTCCACCCATAGGCAAGTGCACCTTGCCACCACATGAGAACCATATTTTATTTGTTCATTAGCTAGATTAGGCCATGGTGATCAACATTAGTGCTTGAAATTTTGTGATTTGGAGTCTCCATTGTTCTAGATCTAGGTTTTGACTATTTTTGGATTTACATGGTTTTGATCTATTTTGGTTGGATTTTTGTGGGTTTTGATGCTTCCATGTGGAAGAGAACTCAATTTTACTCAAGTTAGAACTTTGAAAATCTAGATTTGGCTTTGATTTGACAAAGATATAAAAATTTGAATTTCTTGGTGTTCTTCTCGGCCTGGAGTAGCAGGCTGCAGCCTGCGCTCTTTAGCGCAGTGCTGGACTGCGCACCCCCTCTCGGCCTGCGCTCTTTAGCGCAGTGTCAACCGCGCTGCTTGCCCCTTGGCGAACTACGCTCAGCCCCATGCGCCAACCATTCCTGCGTAATCCACCCCTGCGCAGTTCATTCCTGCGTAGTCTGCTCCTGCGCAGTCTGCTCCTGCGCAATCCACCCCTGCGCAGTTCACTCCTGCGTACTTGGTCCATGTGCCATCTGCCCCTGCGCCCTGTGCCCCTGCGCACTTGGCACCCTGCGCAGCTGACACCCTGCGCAATCCAACCCCTGACCCTCTTGCGCAAACCATTGGCTCTTGGAGTTTTGGTTTTATTTCTCTAAGCTTGCCTCTTCTATAGCCCTGTATATTGATATTTTATTAGATACTTTACGCCCATTTTATATCCTAACGCCTTTTGTCATGAACTTGATTTTACTTAATATGTTTGGAATAACTATTGTACATGGCATGGTATGACAAGGAACTAGCATGACACGACAGTGACCCGTAGTGGTGCACTCCTGACATGACCAACCTGACATGATAGTGGCTCGTTGTGGCGCACTCCTGACAAGTACCCTGACATGATTTATCTTGATGCTGTTGCGACGGCTAACTTGACTCGTATAATCAACTTGACACCGTGGGTGTTCCTGCTTGCTTGCTTGTGCAATCCACTTGTCTTGTCTTGCATCATGTCTAGGACGTGACTCCCTGGTTTCCCACGGTCAGGGATTTATACTAAATATGGATTAGGCTAATGACTAGATCAAACTATAGTTTATGGAGAATTTCCTGTCACAGGCAATCTCGTTATCTGGGCGCTCTTAATTGGACTTGTAGCTTGCCGACGAGTAGAGCACATTTCCAGCACACTGTCATGTGTTGCACCCTCTAAGTCACCTAAGGGTATATCGTCTCCGGGGCGATGTACCCAACCATACTCTCAACCCGCGGAAGGATAACTGGATGGTCTGCAGGGCTTGGGACTAGAAAATTCTTATTGCATCTTGTTAGTAATTATGCTTGTGACAACCCTAGTTAGTTAAAGTAGTAAGCCGTAGTATTTGCTTGGCCGCTTGTGAATGGATGTTGTCTAGCCCTGTCTAAGTCTTGTCTAGTCCCAGTACCTGGTATTCCTGAACATGATTGTTTTACTTATCTTAACAATAAATGGGTAGAGACAGGAGATATTCAGGCGAAGGGTTACAACCCCGGTCCTTGTCTGGTTTAAGGGTTGTAGCCTGGCTCCCGGAATGGTCCCACGTTATTAGTCGTTTATTGTCATGTTGCACTCTTTATTTACTTGTACCTTCTTCTATTTCTTTTCTTATGTTCTGATATGCTGGCTTTTATTCTTATTTCTTGGCCTCCTTTGTGGCACTTGCTCTTTCTGGGGTTTGACCCAGCTGGTTTTGTGTGGCCAGATTTCGGAGCAGCTCCCGAGGATCTACCGAACCTCCAGCCCGATGGTGGAGACTAGAAGGAACCCGGGCTACGAGTGAGTTTTCTATTTTGTTTCGCTCACTCCATTGTAAAGTTATTCTTTTGAGGCGTTTAGCCGACGAGCACCTGTTAGCTCGATGCACCTTTACTTACTGTCTGCCTACGGGCTGTAAACATGATTAACAAATCCTAGGGTTGATCATGTATGACTTAACTCTTGCTAGTGCTTGTATTTTGTACGACTAGCTTCATGATCAGCTGATATGTAATATTTGGGACGCCTTTTATTGTATATTTGGTGGTCAAATATCTTGTAATTATATTATTTGCTTGAGATTGAGACAATAGGCTTGGCCTTAAGAGACTGTTGGCTTGTAGTAAATCCTCATATCTAGACAGCCGTGACCGTATAGCGAGATGGACGTCATTTCAATATACGTAGCTGGCTATGTTCACCCCCGCTCTCCAGTATTCTGGTTCTGGGGCGTGACATGGTTTAAGTGGTGGCCCATGCAGGTCTTATCAATCAAGAAATGTGAGGGTTTACCGAATAGATGTCTCAATCAGTATTCACCCTTGATCTCCGCCCGTATTTTTAAATCCCTGAAATTCTTGCCCTGATTACATGCTTGTATCGTTGATCTGTCCTGGTCCTTCCTTATTGTTTCCCTGTGTCGTCTTCTTCAGCGGCACTGTACCTGACCCCGCCGATCAGCAAGGTGGAGCACTTCATGTAGACCAGCAGCCCGAAGATCAAGCCCAACACTCCGGAGTAGCCTCCAGAGTTATACCTACTGGAGGAGAGCCCCCAGTTCAGCCCGTTCAGCCTGCCGAGCCGGATGATGGCACCTTGGTAGGTCTCATCAGGACCTTGATAGCTTTCCAGGATCATCGAGGAGACGCCTTGCACCAGACTGTGGCAGATGCTTTGACCAGAGGCGGTCATCCAGGGAACATCGCGGCCAACAGCTTCAAGCGCTTGAACCCTCCTTTCTTCGACGGCAGCGAGGATGCGATTGCCGCGGACGCTTGGCTTCAGGATACCGAGGTGGTTCTGGAAGCAGCTAGGACACCTGAGAATGAGAAGGTGGCGGTGGTACGCCTGTAGTTGTTGGACTTAGCTCACAGTTGGTGGACAGCGCAAGCCATGGGATTAGTGGCACCCATTGCTTGAGCAGTGTTTAGAGAGAGATTCCAGACGAAGTATTTCGATGCTGTGGCTCGGTACGACCTGCAGACTAGATTTACCAACTTGAAGCAAGGAGGCAGAACAGTCGACAGTTATGCATCTGAGTTTTCTAGGCTAAGTAGGTTTGCCCCCACCTTGGTGGCGACCGAGTTTGATAGGGCCCAGCGGTTCCAGCAGGGACTGCATTTGGAGATCTTGTTGGCAGTCGAGCAGTTCAAGCACCAGACGTTCGATGCAGTATTGAGGGTAGCTAGGAGGCATGAGTACACCTTCCAGAGGATCGTGGATAGGACCGGAGGCAGGAAGCGGTCCCACAGTCAGATGCACCAATCATCAGCTCCAGCCCCAGCAGCTAGAAGTTTGACCATTGGAACTTCGAGGCGGACGACCTCAGTAACGTCGGTTCAGCATTCGATCCCGACGTACCCGCAGAAGCAGAAGCAGACTTCCGCGATGGGATGTTCTCATTGTGGGAAGCCAGGCCATGTAGTGGCAGATTGTCGTAGGGCGCAAGGATTGTGCCTGGCTTGTGGAGCGACAGATCACAAGATAGGAGCCTGTCCGAATAGGGGTAGTTCATCCTCTTCCAACCTAACCAGTCCATCGGTTAGGGGACCAGCACCCATGCAGCAGCAGCAGTACCCAAGGCCATTGTTGCCTCAGGCCCAGGCATTCCAGCAGCAGTGTGCCCAGGCTCCAGTGCAGAGCAGGCAGAGAGGTTTCCAGCAGAGGGGACCCGCAGCTAGAGGTCAGGCCATGATGATGGCTATGGAAGAAGAAGTTGCACCAGGTGAGGTAGTGGCAGGTGCTATTCTCGTCAACTCCTTTCCAGCATTGGTATTATTTGATTCTGGTGCATCGTATTCATTCATGTCTGCACGATTCGCGACACGGATAGGATTGGAGCCCGAGTCATTATCAGTGAGGCTCAATATACTTACTGGTAATGGTCTTGTGGGAGTAGATCGAGTGTTTTCCTCGTGTCGAATCGTAGTTAGCGGTAGAGAGTTCCCCGCTAGATTCATAGAATTCCCTATGGCAGACTATGATGTAGTCTTAGGCATGGATTGGTTGAGGAACCAGTATGCTAGGATAGACTGCCATGTTGGCAGAGTTGTTTTTAGCATTCCAGGCGAGCCAGAGTTTTTATTTTCCAGAGGCGCGGTGGAGCCATCCTTCCCAGTGTTGCGGATGGCAGTAGCAGCAGTGCAGTTGCCCAGGATAGTTGAAGAGTTTCTAGATGTCTTCCCAGAGGAGCTTCCAGGGATGCCGCCAGAGCGGAAGATCGAGTTCACTATTAGACTTGATCCCCGGGACAGCACCAGTATCAGAGCGAGTCTACAGAATGGCACCTTCAGAGTTGGAGATTTTGTACAAGATGATTGAAGAACTCAGGACCAAGGGATTCATTTGTGCAAGTGGATCGCCTTGGGGAGCCCCGATGCTTCTTATGAAAAAGAAGGATGGTACGTCCAGGTTATGTGTAGATTATCGTACATTAAACTCAGTGACAATCAAGAACAGATACCCTCTCCCGAGGATAGATGACTTGTTTGATCAACTCAAAGGGGCTTAAGTGTTCTCAAAGATAGACTTGCGGTCAGGATACCACCAGATCAGAGTTAGAGAGCAGGACATCCCGAAGACAGCGTTTAGATCAAGATATGGGCATTGTGAGTTCCTTGTTATGCCCTTTGGAGCAACCAATGCGCCAGCTGTATTCATGGACCTCATGAATCATATTTTTATGCCTTACTTGGATCAGTTCGTGATCGTGTTCCTAGATGATATCCTGGTCTACAGCAAGAGCGAAGCAGAACACGAGCAGCATCTCAGAATCGTCCTTCAGACGTTTAGAGAGCATCAGTTGTACGCCAAGTTCAGTAAATGCGAGTTCTGGCTCGATCGTATTTCGTACTTGGGTCACATCATTACTCGAGGAGGAGTGGAAGTGGATCCCTAGAAGATTGTGGCTATCGAGTCATGGCCAGTACCCAGCTCAGTGGCAGAAGTTCGCAGCTTCCTTGGATTAGCCGGCTACTACCGACAATTTGTTTCAGATTTTGCAAGGATTTCAGCGCCGATGACCCAATTGACTCGTAAGGATGTGCAGTTTGCTTGGACAGCAGAGTGCCAAGAATTATTTGAGAAGTTAAAGCGAGGTTTGATAACGGCTCCTATTCTTACACTTCCAGATGGGACCGGAGGATTCACAGTTTATTGCGACGCTTCAGGCAGAGGATTGGGATGTGTCTTGATGCAGCATGGGAAGGTAATATCTTATGCATCACGTCAACTTCGTGATCATGAGAAGACTTACCCGACCCACGACTTGGAGCTAGCAGCAGTAGTGTTTGCACTTAAGTTGTGGAGGCACTACTTGTACGGAGATAGAGTGGAGATATTTACTGATCACAATAGCCTGAAGTATGTTTTCACCCAGAAGGACCTTAATATGAGGCAGAGAAGATGGCTTGAGCTATTGGTGGACTACGATGTGGATTTGCAGTATCATCCAGGGAAGGCCAACGTTGTGGCAGATGCGTTGAGCCGGAGGGCCGGAGTTTATTTCTTGACGGTGCAACAAGAGTTATTGGCAGATCTTCAGAAGATGGGAATTGAAGTGGTTCTTCCTACCAGCATGGCGTTGATGGCCAGCCTACAAGTTCAGTCTAGTATAGTTGAGAGGATCCGGATGGCGCAGCCTACAGATTCCAAGCTTCAGCGGCTCAGAGCAGAGTGTGAGGCAGGAAGAAGGCCAGAGTTGTGCATTCATGAAGATGGTACACTTCGACACGGCTCTTGTCTTTGTGTATCCAGTGGAGATATCAGACAGGAAGTCATGCCAGAAGCTCACAGTTCGCAGTATTCTATTCATCCCGGTGGCACGAAGATGTACCATGATATTCGTCAGCATTTCTGGTGGAATGGCATGAAGAGGGAGATAACCCGGTTTGTCTCTCGGTGTTTGGTTTGTCAGCCGGTTAAAACTGAACATCAGAGGCCCGCTGGACTTCTTTAGCCTTTGCCGATTCCAGAATGGAAGTGGGAGCATGTGACCATAGATTTTGTGACTGGATTGCCTAGATCCCCAGCTGGTCGAGATGCTATTTGGGTTATAGTAGACAGGCTCACGAAGGTGGCTCATTTTCTTCCATTTAGAGTTGGGCAGTCAACGGCTCAGTTGGCAGAGATGTACCTCAGGCAGATTGTCAGGCTTCACGGTATGCCCGTCAGTATCACCTCGGACCGAGATTTAAGGTTTACATCGCACTTTTAGCGTAGCTTACAAGAGAGTTTGGGAACTCGTCTCCAGTTCAGTTCAGCATATCATCCGCAGACAGATGGTCAGTCAGAACGCACAATCCAGACCCTTGAAGACATGTTGAGGTCTTGTACACTTGACTTCGGGGGTTCGTGGGAGGATCACCTGCATCTCGTGGAATTCTCGTACAACAATAGTTTCTAGGCCAGTATCCAGATGGCTCCGTTCGAGGCTCTGTATGGTAGGAAGTGCAGATCCCTGCTAGCATGGGATGATGTTGGAGAGAGGCAGATGCTCGGTCCAGAAATGATTGCCCAGACAGTTGAAGTGGTCAGAAGGATCAGAGATCGTCTTCGAGTTGCCCAAGATCGCCAGCGGCATTGGGCCGATGCTCATCGACGTCCCTTAGAGTTTGCTATCGGCGACCATGTATTCCTTAGGATCTCGCCTAACCGCGGCGTCATTCGCTTTGGCGTACGGGGAAAGCTTAGTCCTAGGTATATAGGGCCGTTCGATATCTTGGAGCGAGTAGGAGATGTATCCTATCGTCTTGCTCTTTCGCCGTCGTTAAGTGAGGTGCATGATGTATTCCATGTATCCCAATTGCGACGGTACGTCCCGGACCCGAGCCACATCCTAGACCATTCGGAACTGGTTGTTGGTACCAACCTTTCGTATGAGGAGAGACCCGTGTCTATATTGGACCGGAGAGAGAAGATACTCAAGAATAAGACTATTAGTTTAGTCCGTGTTGCTTGGGGTCATCACTCTTTAGGTGAGTCAATGTGGGAGCGTGAGGATGATATCCGATCGCGATATCCCTACCTGTTTGACTCGTAAGGTATAATGTCTTCCTTATGCCTTATGTTTTCCATCCATTGCTTGCATGTATGATTGTCTGATTGCTTGCCTGGTTATAGCTTGCCTGTGATTAATATAGCTTGTCCTTGTCTCTCTAGCCTCTTAATTAAATTCTGAAGACGTAATTCTTTTAAGGTGGGTAGAGTTGTAACACCCATATTCTGGATACGTATTTCAGACCTGTATTTATTTTCTCGAATTTTGGCATGTACTTGTAATTGGCTTGACTTGCAGATTTTGGTTCTCGTAATTGGGTTTTACCTGGCTTGGTTTATTTTGTGGAGGAGAATTGGTTTGATTTGGTTTGTTTTGGTTTAACATGCATTGGAACACCTTAGCCTATGCTCCACCCTCAACACACCATAACTCACCCTCATTAAAACTCCACCTACTTTTCTCTCTCCTCTTTATTCTCTCATTTATTTCTCCATCTTCTTCTTCTTCCTTCCTCTACACAACACTCCACCCATAGGCAAGTGCACCTTGCCACCACATGAGAACCATATTTTATTTGTTCATTAGCTAGATTAGGCCATGGTGATCAACATTAGTGCTTGAAATTTTATGATTTGGAGTCTCCATTATTCTAGATCTAGGTTTTGACTATTTTCGGATTTACATGGTTTTGATCTATTTTGGTTGGATTTTTGTGGGTTTTGATGCTTCCATGTGGAAGAGAACTCAATTTTACTCAAGTTAGAACTTTAAAAATCTAGATTTGGCTTTGATTTGACAAAGATATGAAAATTTGAATTTCTTGGTGTTCTTGGTGTTCTTCTCGGCCTGGAGTAGCAGGCTGCAGCCTGCGCTCTTTAGCGCAGTGCTGGACTGCGCACACCCCTCTCGGCCTGCGCTCTTTAGCGCAGCGCCGACCGTGCAGCTTGCCCCTTGGCGAACTGCGCTCAGCCCCATGCGCCAACCATTTTTGCGCAATCCACCCCTGCGCAGTTCATTCCTGCGTAATCTACTCCTGCGCAGTCTGCTCCTGCGCAGTTCACTCCGGTGCACTTGGTCCATGTGCCATCTGCCCCTGCGCCCTGTGCCCCTGCGCACTTGGCACCCTGCACAGTTGACACCCTGCACAATCCAACCCCTGACCCTCTTGCGCAAACCATTGGCTCTTGGAGTTTTGGTTTTATTTCTCTAAGCTTGCCTCTTCTATAGCCCTGTATATTGATATTTTATTAGATACTTTACGCCCATTTTATATCCTTACGCCTTTTGTCATGAACTTGATTTTACTTAATATGTTTGGAATGACTATTGTACATGGCATGGTATGACAAGGAACTAGCATGGCACGACAGTGACCCGTAGTGGTGCACTCCTGACATGACCAACCTGACATGATAGTGGCCCGTCGTGGCGCACTCCTGACAAGTACCCTGACATGATTTATCTTGATGCTGTTGCGACGGCTAACTTGACTCGTATAATCAACTTGACACCGTGGGTGTTCCTGCTTGCTTGCTTGTGCAATCTACTTGTCTTGTCTTGCATCATGTCTAGGACGTGACTCCCTGGTTTCCTACGGTCAGGGATTCATACTGAATATGGATTAGGCTAATGACTAGATCAAACTATAGTTCATGGAGAATTTTCAGTCACAGGAAATCTCGTTATTTGGGCGCTCTTAATTGGACTTGTAGCTTGCCGACGAGTAGAGCACATTTCCAGCACACTGTCATGTGTTGCACCCTCTAAGTCACCTAAGGGTATATCGTCTCCGGGGCGATGTACCCAACCATACTCTCAACCCACGGAAGGATAACTGGATGGTCTGCAAGGCTTGGGACTGGGAAATTCTCATTACATCTTGTTAGTAATTAGGCTTGTGACAACCCTAGTTAGTTAAAGTAGTAAGCCGTAGTATTTGCTTGGCCGCTTGTGAATGGATGTTGTCTAGTCCTGTCTAAGTCTTGTCTAGTCCCAGTACCTGGTATTCCTGAACATGTTTGTTTTACTTATCTTAACAATAAATGAGTAGAGACAGGAGATATTCAGGCGAAGGGTTACAACCCCGGTCCTTGTCTGGTTTAAGGGTTGTAACCTGGCTCCCGGAATGGTCCCACGTCACTAGTCATTTATTGTCCTGTTGCACTCTTTATTTACTTGTACCTTCTTCCATTTCTTTTCTTATGTTCTGATATGCTAGCTTTTATTCTTATTTCGTGGCCTCCTTTGTGGCACTTGCTTTTTCTGGGATTTGACCCAGCTGGTTTTGTGTGGCCAGATTTCGGAGCAGCTCCCGAGGATCTACCGAACCTCCAGCCCGATGGTAGCGACTAGAAGGAACCCGGGCTACGAGTGGGTTTTCTATTTTGTTTCGCTCACTCTATTGTAAAGTTATTCTTTTGAGGCGTTTAGCCGACGAGCACCTGTTAGCTCGATGCACCTTTACTTACTGTCTGCCTACGGGCTGCAAACATGATTAACAAATCCTAGGGTTGATCATGTATGACTTAACTCTTGCTAGTCCTTGCATTTTGTACGACTAGCTTCATGATCAGCTGATATGTAATATTTGGGACGCCTTTTATTGTATATTTAGTGGTCAAACATCTTGTAATTATATTATTTGCTTGAGATTGAGACTGTAGGCTTGGCCTTAAGAGACTGTTGGCTTGTAGTAAACCCTCATATCTAGACAGCCGTGACCGTATAGCGAGATGGACGTCATTTCAATATACATAGCTGGCTATGTTCACCCCCGCTCTCCAGTATTCTGGTTCTGGGGCGTGACAATTGTCGGGATGTACCCAAGTCATTCTCTTAGTTCTTTACTTGCTAAACATATTTTATGATATTCGGACTCTCTTATTTTATCCTGTCTTGATACTCATTATTACTGCATGGATGAGATTAGCATTGTACCTATGGCCATGTATGGTGATCTAAATTACATTAGATATTTATAGCTTAAGTGCTCACTAACGAGTCTATTAGTAGACCATTGGAGATGTACTACTGGCATGTTTCGTATGACTAGTCCCACAAATTTGGGACTGGAGCGTTACATGTTTTTGTGGTAGCTCATGCAGGTCAAGAAATATTACTTCAGATACGTAACTGTACCAACGTGCACCTGCAACTAGGAATAGGAAGGACCCATAAGATCTCATCCATATATATTACTCGTCATTGATCTCTTTACATCGATTTTAAATTAATTGCTTGACTTGCATCATGCTTTGATATTATCTAACCTAATCTTGTAAATTCCATCATGTCTAATATGATGGACCTATGAGAATCAACGAGACACCAGTAGACACCTCAGGACGCAATCATCACCCACAAGGATGCAGTTACGCCACCGGTTAGGGGTTTTCCTGTCTAACTGGGCAACGCAGCGGACCCACAATCTTCAAAATTCAGAAGAGATGTCATACTACCGATGCCATCACTGCCGCAGATACCACCAATGCCATTTACCTAGATGGGATAGACGATGGATCCCCAATAGATGTTTCAGATGTCCTACGCTATGATGTAATCATAACAACATATCCAGATAGAGGCACAACTAAGACAGTCAGAGAGCATGTGAGACAACATAGTAGCAGTAATAGCGCAAGCACCTCCATCAGCTCAATAGCCATCGACGGGAACCATTACCAACTTTTTCCAGCTAAAGCCAACTACTTTCTCAGGCAAAAAAGAACCTACAATGGTCTAGGAGTGGCTTACCAACATCCAACATCAGTTGGAAGCAGCAGAACTTCCAAAGGATCGTTGGATGATCGCCATCAGGATACAGCAGACAGGCAACGCTCATGACTGGTGGCTCTCAGAAGAAAAGGCTTGGATCGGAGAATGTCACTTGGGAGGAGTTCTTCAAGCTCTTCCAAGAGATGTTCATCCCATCTACTTTCAAGATAGAGCTTCAAAATAAGTTCATTTACCTAGTCCAGGATAACATGACGATAGAGGAATATAATGCCGAATTTCTATGCCTTAGCCAATATGTGCCAGCCCTGATTCAGGCAGAGGAGGATAAGGCGAAGAAATTCTATGACGGACTGAGCTACAGACTACAAGAGCTTATTGGAGCGGCTACACCCACTACTTACTTGGGAGTACTCACCACCGTACGACACTTAGTGCATATTCAATGGAGAGAGGCTAACCAGAAGAGGCTGCTTGTACCAGCCAATGCACCCTTAGGAGGATCGATAAAAAAGACCCATGATACAGCACCAACAGAGGCCCCCAGCAGCAGCATTACCTACTTACCATCACTGTGGCAAGAAGGGACATCTTGTGAAGGATTACAGACATTGGCTGGGACTATGTTTGAGATGCGGATCGGGCCAACATTCATTATGATACTATCAGTGTACCCCCGAACAACACAGATGGCACAATTACCAACACCGAGGCCAGCACCAAAGCCACCCAGACCAGCATATCCAGCACCAAGAGCACCACAACCCAGAGTTGGAGGCATGCGACAACTGGCATATGGAGGATTTCAGTTGAGGCCACCCTTGGCACCACATGCGGTATTATTTTAACAGGCTCAGTAACAGAGGGCACCATCACCAGGTCGTGGACAGGCTTATGCTATGATCGTGGAAGAGGAGCCGACTGTAGGAGAGGTGATAACAGGTACTATCTTAGTAGCATCTTTACCTATTGTAGCCTTATTTGACTCAGGAGCATCATATTCTTTTATCGCTGCTAGCTTCGTAGGCACGCATAGAGTTGCCACTTCACCACTCCCTAAGATAATAAAGATTCTGACGAAAGGAGGGATTATTCATTTTAGTGACACTTGTAGATCTTGTTCAGTAGTTGTATGTGGTAAAGAGATACGGGCACAATTTTTGATATTTTTGATATCGGATTATGACGTTGTATTTGGTAAGGACTGGATGAGTCAGTACCATACGACGTTAGACTGCCGACTCAGAAGGGTTATATTCAGACCATCCGGGCATTCTGAGTTTGAATTTCTTCGTGGAGCTAGAGTGCAAGGTGTCCCACCTACATTATGGGCATAAATTACTAAAGGAGAGAAGGTGCATCCAAGGATTATATATGAGTTCATGGTTGTATTTCCCGATGACTTACCGAGTTTTTCACCTAATCTGAAAATAGAATTCACCTTTGACCTGATTCCAGGTGCTGATCCGATTACTTCAACTGTCTATCGGTTAGCGCCAAAGGAATTAGAGGAGCCGAAGAAGCAAATAGACGACCTTCTAGACAAGGGTTTCATTCGAGCCAGTGTGTCACCATGGGGAGCACCTATCCTTTTTGTACCGAAGAAGGATGGATCGGTCCGCATGTGCATTGATTACAGAGCTCTTAATACTGTAACCATCACGAACAAGTACCCCATGTCGCGCATAGACGATTTATTCGATCAACTGAGTGGATCTTGCATATTCTCAAAAATTGACCTTAGGTCTGGATATCATCAGATCAAGGTACGAAAGGAAGACATCCCGAAGATAGCATTTTGAACCAAGTACGAACATTATGAGTTCCTAGTTATGCCATTTCGTTTGACCAACGCACCAGTTGTATTTATGAGTATGATGAACAAGGTGTTCCATCAGTACTTGGACAAGTTCGTGGTCGTATTTATTGATGACATCTTGGCATACTCCAAGAGCACGAAGAGCATCTTCGCATCGTGCTAGAGACACTAAGACGTGAGGGGCTGTACGCTAACCTGAGCAAATGTGAGTTTTGCATGGATAGAGTTCCTTTCCTTGGACACATCATTTTAGGAGATGGACTCTCAGTAGATCCGGAGAAGATAGCTACAATAGAGTCTTGGCCTATACCAACATCAGTAGCAGAGGTGAGGAGTTTCCTCGGACTTGCTGATTACTATCGATGGTTTATGGAAAACTTCGTACGGATCGCAGAGCCTATGACACGGTTGACACACAACAACCAGAAGTTCCAATGGACAACAGATTGTCAGGTAGCCTTTGAAGAGTTGAAGAAAAGGTTGACCTCTACACCTATCCTGACACTTCCTTCTTGATCAGAAGGATTTGTAGTATACAGTGATGCATCGGGGAGCAAACTTGGCTGTGCTTTGATGCAACATGGCAAAGTTATCGCTTACACATTGAGACAATTGAAGGTACATGTGAAGAATTACCCGACGCACGATTTGGAGTTAGCTGCAGTGATCTTCGCATTAAAGCTCTGGAGACATTATTTGTACGGAGAGCATGTGGAGATATTTATATATCACAAGAATTTAAAGTACATCTTCACGCATAAGGAGTTAAACATGAGGCAACAACGATGGTTAGAGATGATGGATGATTATGATATTGAGCTACAATATCATCCTAGCAAGGTGAATGTTGTTGCAAATGCCTTGAACATGAAATCTTCAGCATACTTCTTGACCATACAGTCGTAGCTGTTTAACGATCTTTAGGAGCTTGGGATAAAAGTTATACTGCCTGGACAGAGTAAAGTTTTAGCACGCTTGGAGGTTCAATCATCACTGGTCGAGAGGACCAAGGCAGCTTTGCCTACAGACACAAGATTTTGGAGGCTTCGAGAGAGAACAAAGGCTTGGAGAAGGGGCTACACATTCATGAGGACGGAACATTGAGGTACAAAAATTGCCTATATGTTCCGAATGAAGAGCTGAGGCAGGAGTTGATGGAAGAACACATAGTTCTATCTACTCAATCCATCCGGGAGGCACCAAGATGTACCGCAACCTGAAGCAGTACTATTGGTGGCACAGAATGAAAAGAGAGACTGCACGATTTGTAGCAAGATGCTTGGTCTGTCAATAGGTTAAGGCAGAGCATCAGAAAACTACATGGCTGTTATAATCACTTTCCATCGCCAAATGGAAGTGGGAGCACATTACTATGGATTTCCTTACTGGATTTCCAAGGAGCCCTAGTGAAAAGGATGCAGTATGGGTGATCGTGGACTGACTCACAAAATTGGCACATTTCTTGCCATTTAGAGTTGGACAGTCTTCCAAGATACTAGCTGACTTATATATGTCACGACCCGCACCCGCTTTTAGGGATACGAGTGCGTGTCCAAGCCAGCCTACGCCGCAGAGTCGGCAGTAGAACGTTGTCAAGGCCATGATGCTCTAAATCACATAAATGTTAACTTTATTGCTCATTCACATTTCTAAAGCAATTACAACATTTACAAGAATTATATTTGAAAAGAAATATAAAGTCTCACCATCTTTTACAATATTTTACGCTATCTAACTAGTTTCTAGGTCTTGGCCTGCAAGTGTACCCGTGTCTCCCCAATGTTAAGAGTAGTCGCAGCCAACCTGAAAAATGTTGGTTATCCAGTCAGGAAAGGAACAAGCACACAGACTGACGATAATTCGAAAACACAATAGAATTTACAAAACATAAAAATACATATATGAAATGAATCAAGAGGGTAAACTAGTAACATGCCATATCTAGAATAAACTAGAGAGATGTAAC
The DNA here is from genome assembly GCA_029216955.1 of Iris pallida. NCBI lineage: Eukaryota > Viridiplantae > Streptophyta > Magnoliopsida > Asparagales > Iridaceae > Iris > Iris pallida. The sequence continues at coordinate 59,381 of JANAVB010021245.1, forward strand.
AGGATATATAAAATATATAAACATGGTGACATGGCAAGTAGTGACGACTGTAAGAAGAGATACAAGGAACCACTATCTACGTGTTTTGAAATATCGGGTTCGACATGTGAACAACTAGGGGGTAAATCCGACACCCTGTACGTGTCGTGTGCAGCTGCTATTCTCCACAAAAGACACGAGGGATAGTTTTGGGTAGTCCATATGTCTACTAAGATATTTTCCCTCCCGACTAGTACTCATGGACTCGAACAAGTCACGAAATACGGAAACATGACAATCACGAAATAATGTATGTAGCGATCCATGACATTAATCCGTGTAACAATGTGTCAACAAGCAAGAGAGCATATGTATAGACATGAAATGGAAAGACTACTATGAATCGAAAGCAATCAGAAAGTGCACTTGCCTTGGTTTGCTGCAGTTGTTGTGTGACGGGATCATGTTGACACAAAATAGTCGTGGATGTCGCAAGTATGCAAGACAACCCCAATTGATGGTACGGACCGTGCCATTGGGCCCGGGACAGTCCAATTAGCCTAGGGTCGACATAAAATAGTCATAATCACAGAATATAGGAACGTATGACTAATCACGAACAAAATTAATCTCTGAAGGAAATTCGTAAAATAAATATATATAATCTAATTCGAAAAATAGTTATTATATCATCTATATGTTTTACTAGTGAAAATAGTTTTAGGTAAACACTTGATAGTCAAGAAAATCGTCACTACAAACTACAATTAGGTTCGATAAAAATACTACAATATTTATTGTTTAAGTCAAAACCCATAAGACAATAATAATATATTTAAGAGGGCATTCATAACTTATTTATAATTTGTTGTTGTATATATAAAACATAATAAAATGCTATATATATATATATATATATATATATATATATATATATATATATATATATATATATATATATATAAGTCTCATAATATCATATATAAAATGGCTAAAAACACTTTAGTAGAAATTCAGTATAATCCCACAAAATCCTCTACTATCTATATACATGTGGGTATATATATATATATATATATATATATATATATATATGTATATATATATATATATATATATATAGTTCAAATCTACCTATATATATAATACTTAATAAAATACAGCGACAAAATATTCCTAACAATAAGTATAAATCTTAAAACTTCATGCCGTGTATAAAGCTCAATTGACAAAATCCAAGCAATTAGTTAAAAGCCCAAAGATACTATAAGCTAAAACCTATATATTACCTAATTTAATCTCATCATATTATATCTAAAATGTTAACAAATCCTAGGACCTAAGCCCAATAAGCCCAAATAAGAATCTCAACCATTTAAACCTCAAAATTGATTTCTAGGTTAAAACCCAATAATGGGCCTACCCGCATGATGTCAACAGCAGCTTTTGTTGTCTCCTTTCCAAATCCCTATTCGAGAAGAGGAGAGGAATGAAGATAGGATGGGAAAGGGACTCACTTGGCGATGGTTTTGCGCCGGAGGTGAAGCTCGGCCATGCGTTAGCGCGACGGAGGAAGGAAGACTGGGGAGCGCTCGGGTCAGGCACCGGCGGTTGGTTGCACGGGCAGCACAAAGGGCTTGGCGTGGTGGCGCTCATGGAGGAGGCAAACAGCGTGTCACCGGTGAGCGTGGCCTGACTCGGCGGACAGTAGTGCTGTGGAAGCTCTGCTGCCGGATCTGGGGATTCAGCTCATCGGGGTCCCCGGAACCGTAGCGATGCTGGGTGATCGACGGAGAAGAGGGCGGCCGGGTCGGCTATGGTGGTGTTCTGCTCACCGCTCAGTGACCGAGGTGGTAGTGGCGAGAAGCGACGATCGGTTGGAATGGCGCACAGCCGAGAGGAGGTGCGCGAACTCGGGAGCGGTGGCGCTGCGGAGCTGTTTGTCGGGCGGACACGGATTGGTCGCGGGATTTTGCCGGAGACGGAGCAGAGCAATTTGGTGTGTGTCGCATGGTCGGTCACCGATCAGGCAGGGAGATTGATATGGCAGTGGGCACGACTCAGGTGAAGGGGTTCTCTTTCTGCTCCGTTGTTGCGTTGCCACCGGTGTGGTGGTCGGTCGTATGGCCGGGGACGATTTGTCTGGTGAGGCGACAATGGTGGTGGCGTTGGAGTCTGGAGACGGAGCCGATGGGTAGTGGCGGTTGGTATGTTGATGATGATGGTGTGGGGGTGGTTCCAGTGGATGGTGAAGGCGGGTTATGTGGTGTCGAGGTTGATGATGATGGTCGACGGAGGTGGCGCTGCACCGGAACAGGGGAGTTTGGAACGACAGTGATGGTTGGTTATGGTTGCGGTGGTGCCTGATGGCAGGGCTGCGGTCTAGACGGGGGAGGTTGGGGAATGAAGGCCGAGATGGTTGTATTGGTAATGAAGAAGCAGGATTGTTTCGTATGGTTACAGGGGATGGAGATATATAGTCAAGCATGAAAATAAAATAAATATAACTATGTAGATTTGAATAAATCTTATAAGTTCAAATAATATTGAATTGGATAAATTTTAAATAAGTTAAAATCGATCCATAATAATTTAAATACAATACTATATTTTATTAATAATTTAAAAATATATTTAGCCCAATTTAAATCTAACACTTGAAATAATACTCTTAAGATAAGACTTAATACTATCAAATAATATTTTGAACCATATTCTGAATTCAAATCATAAAATAAATGATATTACTAAATCAAATAATTTTTTGAAATATACTTCTATCAATACCAAAATTATTTTAAAAATAGGATGACAATTTCTTTGCCATCCAATAAATGTTCATTGCTATCAAATAATTTAAAGTATCGATATAAATCCAATGCAAATAATAGTCATTGTATGTAAATAACATTTGATACCATAAAATAATTTAAAGTATATTCTTATTAATCGTAATCTTATCTAAAAATAAATTGGCAAATGTTTTTTAGAGATTACTTTTAAACCAATTATGCAAAGAAAAATAATTAAAATAAATTAAATAATAACAATAATTTTGAAAATCCGGGGAGAGGGGTTACAATATATGAGGCAGATCATGAGGTTACTCAGAGTACCAGTTAGTATAGTCTCGGATAGAGACTGTCACTTCACCTCATATTTCTGGCAAAGTATGCAGGAGAGTCTAGGCACTTGACTCAAATTCAACACTGCTTATCACCCGCAGATGGATGGCCAGTCAGAGCGCACTATTTAGACCTTAGAGGATATGCTGCGAGCATGTATGCTAGACTTTGGAGGTTGTTGGGAAGACGGCTTGCATCTGGTTCAATTCTCCTATAATAATAATTACCAAGCTAGCATACATATGGCGCCATATGAGGCACCGTACGAAAGGAAATGCTGATCTCTAATATGGTGGAGTGATGTTGGAGAACGACAAATACTCGGACCAGAGATAGTGACTCAGACAGTTGAGAAGGTGAAAAAATTTAGAGTCGTCTTCGAGCAGCTCAGGATAGACAGAAGCATTGGACTGATGCGCACAACCGACCTTTAGAGTTCAAGGAAGGAAAGCACGTATTTCTGAGGATTTCACTTACACAAGGCACTATCAGATTCGGGAGCAGAGGGAAGCGGAGTCCAAGGTACATTAGATCATTTGACATCCTGGAGCGAGTTGGAGAGGTGGCATATCGTCTTGTATTGCCTCCATCATTAGAAGGTGTGCATGATGTATTCCATGTCTCACAGTTGAGGAGGTACGTGACTGACCCAAGTCATATAGTTTACCACTCCGAGATCCCAGAGGGACCGAGCCTTTCATACGAGGAACATCCAGTTGGGATACTAGATGTCAGCGAGAAGACATTAAGAGGCAAGATGGTCAAGTTGGTTCGGGTAGCATGGAAGCACCAATCCCTAGGAGAGTCTACATGGGAATGGAAGGATTCCATACGAAAGCGTTATCCTCACTTATTTGAGGATTCAGGTATGACTTAAAGTTATCGTTAAGTTATCATTGTCCTTATAGATTTCTAGATGTAATTATATCTTAAATTTCGGGGACGAAATTTTATAAGGGGGGAGAATGTAAACCCCCCCTGATTTTCGACAAAGGTATTATTTTTAACTTTATTTATATTTTATAATTTATAAATATTTAATAATATTTTTTGGAAAAATAGGTCCAAGATAATTTGGTTAAACCTACAGAGAAAATATATATATTTCTAGTTTTCTTTTGATTAATTGCTATTAAGAAAATCTTATTAGTTAAGTCCTAATTAATTACTAACTAGAAACTCTTTTAACTAAGAACCTATTGAAATAAAGCCTAAGGCTTTCATTGAATAAAGAAAGAAAGAAAAACCACACACCAGCACCTTACCTAGAGCTAAGGCCTTAGCTAAAAACCAAAGAGTAATAAATGATAATAAAGAAAGAAAGAGGTAATAAAGAAAGAAAGAGGCAAAGATAAAGAAAGAAGCAACAACTTCTCCATTCTAGTAATTCCTAAACCCAACACCTACCTTGATGTGTAACCCCCAACCTTTCAATTTCCTCTCCTCAGCAAACGGTCGACCCTTATTTTTCCATTCCTTACTTTATAACCTCTTTTATTTGTATATAAAAGAAAGGAAAAATCAAAACAAAACAAAACTCAAACCTCCTCCCTTCCCTCCCCTAAACTCGTTATACCAGTGGTGCTCATCCGCGTACGCATCGCTGGGAGTATCACCGAAGCCCGCTAGTCCACCGTGCAATGACCATGTCAACTCTTTCAGAGCCGTTTCCTTGGCGCTCGACCAATAAGGAGTGCAAGGCAACGGTTGCAACCCCTGACATTTGCGGTCGGTGCAACTTCGGCCAACTGCACGCATAGGCGTTGATCTTCTTTTGCGCTGTGCCGACGCTGGAGCCAGCCGATCTCGACGTCCCTTCGCGACCCACGGGAGACAACAGACGTTGACAGAATATTTGTCCGTTCTATTCGATACTGGCATTGAACACCAACCTCTCCGATCCTCCATTCATGCCATCTCGCTAGATATGGACGATGCCGACATTGATCAAGGACTCCACAGACTCACCACGAGCTTCGTCGTCCCTGTATAGGAACACGACCAGAATCATTCCCTTTCAAACATGCGACCGTCGAGCTCGTACTTCCCTCTCCTGTGCGAATACAAATCCCTCTACCACACCTTGAGTTGCACGCTAGGGTCGAGACACACCATAGCTCTAACTAGGAAAGTTTTAACCCCCTTTCTTTTATTTCTCGTGCCCATCATGTAGTAGTTGAAAAAAAAATATAGTAGCATGCATAGCCAGCCATGTGACATGAGGACATAAAATGATCATTAGAATTAGATCTTAGTAATTATATATATATATATATATATATATATATATATATATATATATATATATAGCGATGAGGACATAAAATGATCATGAGATGTGGACTTCCGATGAAGACCACAATGACTCCAGCGAGCTCCCTTCCAGCATCCCCGAACAACAAGATTGCCCCAAGAACAACGGTCTCACTCACCACCCAGACGCTGATATAGCCCTCCTCACCCAACTACCCAAACCAACTGACACCACCACCCCACTCCCCCTCAGGATATACCACTCCAACCAACCACCCGTTGACAACTCTAAACAACCTGATAAGGTCTCGTCGACGAGCAGCCCCGAGCAGGTCGAGGCACCCCGATCTCCCAAAGCCTCCGTCTCGGCAGATCCGGAGCCCCTTCGATCCCTCCCCCCTCACCCTTTGGACGTTCAAACCAAGTTTAGCCAAGCCTTAACCGACAGATTTTGGCAAGCCAAGGAAGCATGATTTCTGGACCGTGGCAACCCCCTATGCGCCCTGGAAGAATAAGGCATAGAGCCAGATTCTACCTCTACTGACGCCGAGGGAAGCAGCGACCCGAGTCGGACTAACAAAGAAACCGGAAGCAGCGGGTTCACCAGCACATTCAACAAAAAAACCTCCTACAAGAAGAACAAAAACAATCAAAAGCAGACGACGGCAAGGACTACAAGGTCCACCACGAAGCACAGTCACTCCTAACCCATTTCCTCATCAGATGCTTAACATCATCTCCTGGAATGTGAGGGGCCTCGGCAACAAACCGACGATGAACATAATCCTCAGCCTCAAGAAGACTCATCGCATTGACCTTTTTATCGTTATAGAACCAAAAATCCCCCAGAAAAGAATAAAAGCCACTCAAGTTAGGATTCTCGTATGCCATCGCCGACGGCAATGACATCTGGATATTACTAGCGCAAGACTTCAAATTTGGCATCATCCAAGACTTGCCCCAGGCCCTAACATGTTGGATAGAGTACCCAGCCCTCAAGTCCCGCTCCGTCCTCTTCGCGGTTTATGGCAGTTGCGACATCCCCGAGCGCAGATTGCTCTGGACAGACCTGCTGGCGGTCCATTCCCAGGGACTTCCGTGGCTCTGTATCGGAGATTTTAACACGGTGTCTAATAGTGAGGAAAAGTCTGGAGGACGCCCTCCACCCCAGCCGATGATGGACGATTTCAACAACTTTACATTTCTCGAGAACCTCACCCCAATCCCCTTCCACGGCAGCGGGTTCACCTGGTGCAACATGCAGGAGGGTCATCGGCGATAGTACTCCCGCTTAGATCGGGCGATGATCTACGATAGTTGGTCCGACATGGGCCTGATCACTAACCTCTTCCACCTGAACTCCATTGAATCGGACCATTCCCCTCTCATTGTCCAGATCAGCAATAATCACACCTCCAACAAGAAAGCTTTTTGCTTCCTCGACTTCTGGCGGCATCATCCCCAATTCCAGCATATCGTTGCTCAGGCCTGGAATTCCGTCTCGAATCTTAACCCTATGGCCCAGATGGTAGCTAAACTTTCAGCCACGCGCAAGGCCCTATCGTCTTGGAGCAAAGAGGCATATGGAGACATCTTCCAGGCTATCAGGGAGGCGGAGGATGATGTCACCCGTACGGAGACTGCATTCACTAGCTCCAGATCCCCGGAGGACCGTACCTCTCTCAACCTTGCCAGAGCTCTTCTTAAATCCAGGCTGAAAGTGGAGACCGAGTTTTGGAAGCAAAAAGCCAGATCAACTTGGGATACCGACGGAGATCGAAACACAAGATTCTTTCATGCTTGCGTCAAAGGTCGCAGAAACAAATTAAAACTATACCGGATTCTTGACAACTACGGCAACCTGGTAGACGACCAGGACGGTATTCAGGCTGCTGCTGTGAACTACTACTCCAACCTCTTCACCAAAGAGCGGGTAGTTAAGGACGTGTCGTTATTGTCCGTGATCCCTTTCCTCATTAGCGAACACGATAACGACACCCTGCTGGCCACCACCTCAGAGGAGGAGGTTAAAGCGGCGGTCTGGTCCATTAATGAGCACAGCGCCCCGGGGCTGGATGGCTTCAACAGGGTTTTTTTTCAGAAGCTGCTGGGACACCATTAAAACAGACTTAGTCGAAGCTACTGTTGCCTTTCTCCAAGGGGCTAGATACCCCAATTCGATTTCATGCACCAACATCATCCTTATCCCCAAAAAAGACAATCCTGAAACCTTCAAGGACTTCTGTCCAATCAGCCTCTGTACCTTTACCAACAAAATCATATCCAAGATCGTCGCCAACCGAATGTCTGATCTTCTCTCCAAGATCATTTCTGAAGAGCAAAACGGGTTTGTCAAAGGACGCAACATATCAGACAATATCCTCCTTACTCAAGAGATGATCACGTGTATGAAGTTTCCATCGAGGGAAGGAAATATAGCCATCAAACTTGACATGGAGAAGGCGTACGACCGTCTGGACTGGCAATTTATGATCTGGGTACTAAGGGCCTTAGGCTTCTCCGAACCATGGATTGACATCGTTTTCAGATCGATCAACAATGCGTGGTTCTCCACTGTCATTAACGGCCAGGCTGCGGGTTTCTTTCGTTCCAATCACGGGGTTAGACAGGGGGACCCGCTATCTTCAACCATTTTCATAATCGTGGCCGAAGCCCTCAGCAGAAGCCTTAATAGTATGCCCAATATGTCTGGCTTCAATCACTTCCACAACACCACCGACTGCCCCCTTATCACTCACCCGGCTTATGCTGACGACATCCTCATCTTCTCCTCTAGAGACAGCGGATCGATCGAGGTCGTCCTGCGCACGATCGCCAAATACACCGCCTGCTCCGGACAACGCGTCAACAACAACAAGAGCGTCATCTACATTCATCACAAAGCAGACAGAACCTGCTCTACTTTTCTCGCCAATATGACCTCCTTTCGCACAACCTACCCTCCATTCCTCTACCTCGGATGCCCACTGGTATACGGTAAGGCCAACTCTGGAATTTACGAGCACCTCGTAGACAAGATCCGTAAACTCATCGCGGGATGGCACCACGCTACCTTATCCCCAGGGGGAAAAATGATCCTCATCAAATACGTCATATCATCCATCCCGATGTACACCCTGCTCGTTTGCTCCCCTCCCAAGAAGGTGCTCCACTCTCTCGAATCCCTTTTCACCAAGTTTTTCTAGGGACACAACGACGGCAAGGACAAATATCACTGGGCCGGCTGGGAGTCGATGGCCAAACCAACTGAAGAAGGTGGTCTGGGCTTCAGCAGGCTTGCCCACATCGTGCACGCCTGCTCCATTAAGTTGTGGTGGAAGTTGTACACCGAGACCTCTTTATGGATGAAGTTCATGAGAGCTAGATACTCCAGACTCTCCTATCTGTCGGAGGCGAGCTCTAATAGCAGATCCTTGACTTCATGGCGTCACATTATTCAGGGTCGTATTACTGCAGAACCTCTCATCCATCTCCAGTTGGGTGACGGTCGCTCTCCGGCATGCCTGGAGCGATGGCTTGGAGAAGACATCATACATGCCAACATTCTTACTCCTCCGAAGTGCGCAATTAGGGATCTATAGGAGGGCAGTTTCGGATGGAATTGGAGGAAGGTCAGAGATTGGCTAGGCCAGCCAGCGGATACCTATCTTCTTGCTGCCAATCTGCGGATTACCGACGCGAACGACACTTGGAGATGTTCCTCCAATCCAAATTGGATATTCACTTTGGCCTTCGCCAGGCTTGTGGCCAGAGGCAGCGGGGTACAGAATCCTATTTTTGCCAATTATTGGCAGGTTTGCATCCCCATCAAATGGTCTATCTTCATCTAGCGTGCTCTTCGCCGAAAGATTCCGACGGATGACACCATCAGATCCATGGGATACAGCCTCACTTCGAGATGCCACTGCTGCGAGGATCACTCGACGGAATATGCCGAGCACGTCCTTCTTTCGGGAGAGTTAGCCATCGGCCTTTGGTCCAAGCTCCACAATAGACTTAGTATGGTCCAGCCAACGGGGGGCTTCTACGATCTCCTTACCTTCTGGAGCCGATCCCACGGTCATCAGATCGTAGCAGTCGCCAGTTTTTGGGTTCTTTGAAAAAATAGGAAAAAATTCAGATATGAAGGCCGACAAATCCCCCTTCGTCAGTTGTCCAGAAAGGTCATCAGACAATGCTCCAAAGTTCGAAGACACAACCCCCACGTCTCCTACGCGTTCTGGGAGGCTCTGGCTTAGGCCGCCCTCCCCTCTTTTTGTGCGCGTGTCTCACGCTTTTCGTTTTCTGTTCTTTTGTCGCGCTAGCGCGCTTGTATAGGCTCCGACATTTTGGGCCTACTACTTCAATAAAGTTCGGGTTAAAAAATAATATATATATATATATATATATATATATATATATATATATATATATATATATATTTGATAAGAAAATATAATAAACCTAAATCCTATTAAAAATTCAAAACCCGATTTCTTAATCAAATCCATTAATATGTCTTCTGTCATCCTAACCCCTAATATATATATATATATATATATATATATATATATATATATATATATATATATATATATGTTTTTTCTAAATTATATATAAACCTATACCAAAATGTATTAGTTCAGTATCAAACCTTGAGCTTCCCTTAAACTCAGTTGAGCAGAGTAGTCCAGTGAACCCGTATTAGAAGCTAAGGCCAGTGTATCCAACGCAAGATAGTGGTCCATTCGGTTAGGAGTCCGTTATATATCAGTTAAAGCCTTATCTATAAATAAGGAGGTTAAGGAGAGAGTAATGGGTGTGATTTGTAATCTTGTTTCTATACTCTAGATTTCTATTTGTATTTTTTCTTTTTCATTTTTGTAATTCTTTTCTTGAATCAGTGAAGAACCCTAGTTCTTTTTCCTAATTAAGTTGTTAGCTTGAGTTCTTGAGTTCCAGTCGATAATGACAAATTATGATAGATTTCCTCCAATCTCAAGCCAACGGAAAAAAAGGATCTATTAATTTGGTATCAAAGCTCATTGATCCAGTTTTTGAAGTCGGTGGAGAGCATAGCTCAAGTTGGCATGGTGGCCGTAACTCGAGGCATGGATCACCACAAGAACATCCAATTCATGCTAAGGAACAATAGTCCTTGACATTGGAAGGTAAAATTCTTTCCCTTAATGTTAAATTTGATAGGTTATTGGATGAAATAGCTAGATCAAGAAGAGGGTTTGATTTGCCCCCAATATGCTCCGTCCATGGTTGTTCCTCCTTCATCATATATTCCCTCCACGGTAGCCCAACCACCTATGTCAGTTTCAATTCCATGGGAATGGCCTCTCAAAACCCTATTGAACAACCATCACCACCTACACCATCACAAACCCCATTCTATCATCAATATGCTTCATCTATGGTATCACTATCACTGGCTACACTCAATTTTCCATAAATTGAATCAAACTATATGGGTAGAAGTTCACCTATATCACAATTTGATCAAACATCACCAGGATCTTACTAAACCTATTTCCATTGCATACATAGTGTTTTTGTAATGTCTCCACCCATGACTACATATGGGCAGCTACCACACACATTCCTAAACTCTTATCAAGCTCCATATTAAAACCCACAGCAAAACCCTTATTCTCAGTTAATTGGTTTCCAAAACCCCAATTCTTTCTATAAATCCTACTACTTCAAAATTTGGATGTAGTTGAGTTTTAATCCTGAAGATTCATAGAAAAGGGATTTAATTAGTATAGAGAGAGAGTTTCAACAACAAAGACAATCTTCGACAACAAATTAGTCTCCAAACCCTCTAATTCTATTGTATGGTTCTTTGAGCAAGACGATGGAAAAGTCCTGCTGTGTTCCATTTCAGCAACATGAGAGTGTTGAAAGTTTTCAACCTATGTTCTCAAAATTTTCATGGAAAAGAAGGCACCAAATCTTGGTTCCATGAGTATTGAGAAGAAAACAAGGGTAAGGAAGGGTTTAAAGATACTGGAGTAAAAACAAGTGAGAGTATTAATATCAATAATGCTACAGTTAGTGAACAACATAAAGAAAAATTGAATATTATTCTTCATGATGAAATTGTGTCTTCACATCTTGTTGTGGTTCACCCAAAGGAAGCTAGAGATCAAAAGTTTGAGAAGAAAGATTGCATCCCTAAAGACCAGGAAAAGAGCCTAGTATACATGGAAGAAATTGGTAAGGACTTGCAAGTATCAGAGGAGGTTCAAAACTTACAGAAATTTGATAGCCCCTACTGCAGGTGGCTCTACAAATAGTAAATTCACCATAAGAATGTATTAGAGAAGTTGGTGATAACCATATGGGATCCAAGAATCAAAATTTTCCTTCTTTGACCTTGGGACAAGGCCCCATTAAGTAGAGGATATTGATACAAACCCATACCAGAATGTATCAGTTCAGTATCAAACCTTGAGCTTTCCTTAAAATCAGTTGAATATAGTAGTCCAATGAACCACTATAAGAAGCCAAACATAGTGTATCCAGCTCCAGTGAAGTTACAGCTCAAGATAATAGTCCTTTTGGTTAGGAGTCCGTTACAAGTTAGTTAAATACTTAGCTATAAATAAATAGGCTAAGGAGAGAGAGAGAGAGAGAGAGGAAGGGAGAGAGAGAGAGAGAGAGAGAGAGAGAGGGGGGGGGGGGGGGAGAGTGTGTGATGGGTGTGATTTGTAATCTTGTTTCTACACTTTAGATTTCGATTTGTATTTTTCTTGAAGGTTTGTAAGCCAACATACCTATACTTCCCTATATATGTATAACTAGTATATAGATGTAATTAAGAAACCAGAAGCCTCTCCATTTGTATCTTCCCTCTCCTCTCTTAGAATTCACCCTCCCCCTCTATATACATACTAGTTGCATTCACATACGATGCACATACAATAAAACTAATATTATTACAAAATAGATAAAAATTTAAATTACATTAAAATAATTTTAATATGATTTGAGTATATTTTAATTAAAATTTGTTATACATATATGTTTAGAACTTTGGATATATGTTTAGATAATACCAAGTAGTTGTTGGGAACGAAGTGCCGAAACCGTTCCCCCAAACCAGAAAGTCCTGCAAGAGAACCGAGCAAAAGCACACAAACCAAAAACGCCAAACACAATCGTAGACACAAAAATTTTTGACGTGGAAAATCCTTGCGGGAAAAACCACGGGACGATCGGAGTCCAACCCTGAAGAACCTCTACTAATGGAATAAAGAGAATACACCCTCTACAAGCTCCTCCCGATCAAACACGGATCACCACAACTCACTTGAAAGAAGAAATTTTTTTATTACGGACTCCGAAGAACAAGAGATGTCAAAAAATTATTCGAAGCAATCTCTCATTCAAAATAGTCTTTAATCCTCTCTCTCTCTCTCTCTCTCAAAGATTGTAAAGCACTCTTGTTTTTTAGATGAGTTTTCAACTAGTATGCATCATCCTTTTATAAGCCCTTGGTAATCTATACATGGAAGGCCAATATATATGGAAACTTCCAATATGCATCAATCATATATTTAATGGAAATCCAATCATAATTGGCTTGCCATAATTGGAAGCCCAATTATATGGAAAGCTACTATATGAAGGGTCCAATCATAAATATATGATCAAAGTAAATATAGAAATTCAATCATATATTTCTTTACCATATATGTTCCAAAATAGGATCCATTCACTCCCCGTGCTTCTCCGACACACGGATGGCTCTCGTCGCACTCCGGGGTATTCTCCACATAGGTTGGGAACCCCACCCACTCCAACAAATCTCTCCCTTCACAACTAGGTGGAGGAGGTCGTCATTCCGACGATCTGCCTGCAGAACTCAAACTTTTCCCTTGATTGAATCTTGGTGAACATATCTGTTCCGTTATCATCTGTATGAACCTTCTCAAGCTCTGTATCCTTCTTCTCAACCACATCCCGTATCCAATAATACCGAGTCTCGATGTGCTTGGACCGGCTATGAAAGGTCTGATTCTTTACAAGGTGAATATCACTCTGACTGTCGCAAATCAAAGTATACTGCTCTTGCTTCAGCCCCATTTCCTGCAACAGCTTTTTTATCCACAGCAACTCCTTGTAAGCCTCCGTCGCCGTAATGTACTCTGCCTCTATCGTCGACAAGGCAACACACTTCTGCAACCACGACTGCCACGATACCGCTCCTCCAGCAAACATCATCACATAGCCCGAAGTCGATCGCCTCGTGTCTACATCTCCAGCCATATCAGCGTCGGTATACCCAACCAGCTTTGGCTCATTACTACCAAAAGAAAGTCTCCAATCAGCAGTGCCCTGAAGGTATCGTAGAATCCACTTGATCGCACTCCAATGTACCCTTCTAGGATTTGAAAGGTACCTGCTAACTGTGCCAATTGTATGAGCGATGTCTGGCCTCGTACACACCATAGCATACATAAGGCTTCCCACAGCTAAGGCATATGGAACCCGCTTTATATCTTCTTTTTCGTCCTCGGTAGATGGACACTTCGCCCCAGTGTACTTAAAGTGAGCCGCAAGGGGCAACTTACTTTCTTCGACATGTCCATCCCGAAATGCTGAAGTACCCGATGAATGTACTTCTTTTGGGACAAGTGTAACAGCTTGGACTCTCTCTCTCGGCTGATCTCCATCCCAAGAATAGCCTTTGTTGTACCCAAATCCTTCATAGAGAAGGCCACGCCTAGTTGACGCTTCAACTCCGCTATCCTAGTGGCATTCTGACCCATTAATGGCATGTCATCAACATAGAGCAATAAAATGATAAAATCATCCTCGGAAAAGTACCTCACAAATACGCAATGTTTCGACGTCGTCCGTGCATAACCATGCTTTCCCATAAATAACTCGAACTTCCTATACCACTGCCTCGGAGCCTGCTTCAGACCATACAAGCTCTTCCTCAACCGACAGACCAAATGTGACTTGCCCTTCTCACAGAATCCCTCTGGCTGCTCCATGTATAACTCCTCCTCAAGATCACCGTAGAGGAATGCCGACTTCACGTCCATCTGCTAGACCTCTAAGTCGAAACTGGCTGCCAATGCTAGCACCACCCAAATAGACGACTGCTTGACGACTGGCGAAAAGATCTCATCATAATCCACGCCTTTTTGCTGACCGTAGCCTTTAACTACCAGCCTCATTTTGTATCGAGGGCGAGTAGCATCATCAGTCTGCTTTACTTTAAACACCCATCAATTCTTCAAAGCTTTCTTGTCCTTTGGCAACCGTACCAGCTCATAAGTGGAATTGGCGTATAAGGAACTCATCTCCTCCTGTATAGCCTACATCCACTTCTGGTTGTGTTCATCTTCCATAGCCTCTGCAAAGCTTGCTCTCCTCCGCCAGTCAGTAGAACATACTCACCCAGTGAGTATCTCGTAGATGGTCGACGATCTCTGTCGTTCCTTCTTAGTGGAGCCATTGGTGCTGGCTGTATACCAACAGTCTCATCCCCTTCAGGAACAGCCTCTTCGGCATGCTTATACTCTTGAGGGACACCCTGACCACCATCAGCAGGCTGATGACCAAGGTTGGGAGTAATTCCATGCACTGGCTCCCCCATAACTGGATCTTCTGCGATGTCCTCTGGAAACTGCTCGAAGCAAAATGACTCTAACTCAGGCAATTCTTCAGCCTGAGAAGGTGTCTCGGAATCCTGAGTGTTGGTCATGATCTGATCCTCGACGAATACCACGTCCCTGCTTCTGTAGAACTTTCTTCCTACTGGGTCGTAGAGTCTATAGCCAAACTCATCCCACCGTAGCCGATAAAGACATATCGCCTCATCTTCGGCTCAAGTTTGGACCCCTCGTCCTTCGGTACATGCACGAAGGCCTTACAACCAAACACTCGCAGGTAATTGTATGACGGCTCTTTGTCGTACCATACTTTGTCAGGCATATCACCCTGCAAAGGAGCACTAGGAGATAAATTAATAACATAAGCAGTTGTGAGAAGAGCCTCACCCCAATAACTGTCTGGCAAGTTTGCTTCTGATAGCAAATACCGCACCCTCTCCATCAGTGTCCTGTTTATGCGCTCCGCTATACCATTAAGCTGAGGTATCTTGGACAGAGTCTTTCGGTGTCGTATCCCTTGCTCTCTGTAATACGCATCAAAGGGACCAATGTATTCACCACTGTTGTCGGACCAAACACACAATAACTTCTTTCCTGTCTCTCTTTTAATAGAGGCCTGAAACTCTTTAAAAGTGGGCAATACCTAATCTTTGGTCTTTAAGGCATAGACCCAAACCTTCTTGGAACAGTCATTAATAAAAGTTACAAAGTAAGAAGCACCACCAATAGATTTTACCTTTATAGGACCGCAGACATCCGAGTGAATCAACTCGAGCAACATCGACTTCCTTGAACTTGGGTGACTTTGGAAAGAGACCCTATTTTGCTTCCCAACTAAGCAGTGCGTGCATTTCTCCAACTTTGAAGACTTGAGCCCTGGAATCACCTTCCTGTTCACCAAGTAGCTCACCCCCTTCTTGATGATATGGCCGAGCCGCCTATGCCACAACTCAGTAGACGCATCATTGACTGCATTCACCTCCCGTGCCCTCTATGCGCTCCCCTCCATATAGTAGAGACATGACTTCTTGCTTCCTCTGGCAATCACCATCGAACCTATGGAAAGCTTCTATTGACTATTCCTGAAGAGACTGAAGAATCCCTCGTCATCCAACCTTCCAACCGACACCAGGTTGAAACAGATATCAGGGACATGACGAACATCTTTGAGAACAAGAACTGCACCCATCTTCATCCTCAAATGCACTTCTCTAATGGCAACCGCCTTCGACACATCTCTATTGCCCATCTTCAACACTCCACAGTCGCCTGTCATGTAAGTGGCAAATATTACCCTGTTATGAGATACGTGCGCTGAAGCCCCTGAGTCCACCAGCCAAGAATTTTTATCGCAGGCGAGGTTTGTGATAACCTAATCACCTACGACGATCATATCGCCTCCATGTATCGAAGCCGCCGATGTAGTGTTCTCATCTTGCTTTTCCTTATAGCCCTTCTTCTTTCTCTTCCAAGCGAAACAATTCTGCTTGATGTGGCCCTTCTTGCCATAATGGTAACACTCCAAGTCCTTGTACCGACCCTTGGACTTCCCTCTGCTCTTGTCTCTGCCACCACCTAGACCCCTGCTTTTGTCCCTTTCGTGGCTCTCTGAAACTAGTGCCTCTGAGTGATGGGATGTGGATGAAGTTCCCTGAGAACGTCTCCGTATCTCTTCATTCAGTACCTCGCTCTTGGCAAACTCCAGACTGACCGCACTTTCCAGAGCAGAAGCGATCTTAGATACTCGTACGGTCTCCCACGAGTCTGGCAACGTAAGTAGCAACCAAAGTCCTTGAACCTGGTCGTCGAACTTGACTCCCATCGAGGATAGCTGGTCCACCACGCCCTCGAACTCACTCAAGTGATCCGTAATGGATGCACCATCTTTGTACCACAGACCCATCATCATCCGGATCAGGAATAGTTTGTTTACCCCGGTCTTTTTTACGTACAAAGATTCCAGCTTCTTCCACAACGTCATCGCATGCTCAATATTGCCAACGTGGTTGTACACGTTCTCGTCAACGAACTGCCGTATATACCCACACACTTGTATATGCTCGAAGTTCCAGTCCTCATCGGATTTGTCACTAGGCTTCTCGGATGCAAATACTGGAAGATATAGTTTTTTGACGAACATCAAATCCTTCATCTTACTTTGCCAATAATGGTAGTTGGTACCGTTCAGGTTTACCATGCGCACTGGCTTCGCATCCATCTCTGCTTCCTAGTTTGACTGTCAACTTCTGACACTTCTTTGAACCCAAAGCTCTGCTACCACTCCGTTGGGAACGAAGCACGGAAACCGTTTCCCCAAACCAGAAAGTCTTACGAGAGAATTGAGCAAAAACACACAAACCAAAAATGCCAAACACAATCGCAGACACAAAGATTTTTGACGTGGAAAACCCTTGCAGAAAAAACCACGGGACGATCGGAGTCCAACCCTGAAGGACCTCCACTAATGGAACAAAGAGAATACAGCCTCTACAAGCTCTTCCCGATCCAACATGGATTACCACAACTCACTTGAAAGAAGAATTTTTTTTGATTACGGACTCCGAAGAACAAGAGATGCCAAAAAATTATTCGAAGCAATCTCTCCTTCAAAATAGTCCTTAATCCTCTCTCTCTCTCTCAGATTGTAAAGCACTCTTGTTTTTTAGATGAGTTTTCAACTAGCATGCATCACCCTTTTATAAGCCCTTGGTAATCTATACATGTAAGGCCAATATATATGGAAACTTCCAATATGCATCAATCATATATTTAATAGAAATCCAATCATAATTGGCTTGCCATAATTGGAAGCCCAATTATATGGAAAGCTACTATATGAAGGGTCCAATCATAAATATATGATCAAAGTAAATATGGAAATCCAATCATATATTTCCTTACCGTATATGTTCCAAAATAGGATCCATGCACTCCCCGAGCTTCTCCGACACACGGATGGCGCTCGTCGTACTCCGGGGTATTCTCCACATTGGTTGGAACCCCACCCACTCCAACAGTAGTTAGTTTAAATATGATTTGAATATTGAATATTTTAAATTTAATTTTTATAAATATATTTATATGATTTTGGAGTTGGAAGGATTTTAAGATTTTGCTGTATTTAAGGGATATACAAACGATGCTAGTCAGGAGAATTTTAGATTTTTTTAATTACTTAGAATATAAGTATGATTTAGACGACTTATTTGGAGGGTTTTAAAGCCTCTTTATAATAGTAAAAAAATATAACAACGTATAAACCTATGTGTGTTATTAAACGAACTTCCATTTTTATTTTGTTTGCCCTTTTCTTTATTTTTAGGAGATTTGACTAGTTTTACTTTTCAAAAAATAAACTATCATTTTACCCTCTACCCCCACAACTAAATTAAAAAAAAATAAAAATAAACCTACAACTAATTTTTTTAACTTTTGATTAAATATCAATTCAATGGTCTCTTTTTTGCGAGAACATGACAATTTTTATAGTCTTTCTTTATTAAACTAAAAGAAATTAAAAATATAAACCTTCTTTTGGTCTAATTTTATTAGTAGTTTTTCTTAATAAAAAGCAAAATGTTGAAACGTTGGTGAAGATGAAGGGCAATCTCGAAGAAAATGAGCAATGGTTGTTAGAAGATTTGGAAGTTGAAAATATAGATATCTTGGACTAAGGAGGCAATAATAAAAAATAAGTTAATATGACATTATTTAATTAATTTAATAAATTAAGAAATAGGGGCAAAGAGAAATAATGTAAACTGAAAAAAATAGTTAATAAGGTAAACTTAACAAAGTCAACAAAATAGATAAAAGTGAATAAAAATAGGGGTGCATTTAATAACACCCTAAACTTATATGAAAAATTCGATCCATCTCTCTCTCTCTCAATAGAGGTTCTCTCTGCAAACTTCAGAACCAACCTCATCCTTCTCTCGAGAAGTTATCGTATCCCCTCGGCTCTCTTCCCTGGTCACCGTGCTAGCCCGCACTCATTTTGACCGGTGTATACTCTTTGTCAGCCTCCACCGTGCACTCCCTCGATGTCTTGCCGCTCCATATGTCAGCGCAGACCACATCTCCTCTCCTTTGTTGTAAGAGACACTCTTGCCAAGCTCTTCTGCATGAAATCGTAGCGACTTCTTCTTCTACTTTGCTACTACCCGCAGAACTTGCCCTTTGACCTGACAATGGCGTGCACAACCCCGACTTCGCCGCACACAAAATTGATCTACAGTCTTGACCTGATTAGGACCCCTTAGTTTTCATCTCCATCTGACCTGCACTTGTCGATAGTGCCAACACTCTACTCAACCACTAGTGCCTCCAACGTTAGGCCAGTTCATCATCGTGACCCCGCCAATCCGATGCGTGATTTAAATTAAGTTTCTAAATCAAACTAGTATATATGCACGTGCCATGCACATATTTTATAATACTTGAAAGAAAACAAACAACTTTTTTATATATACATAATTACATAACTATCCATATTAAATTTAGTGAACAGTTTTAATTAGTAAATACCGGTGAGGGTATTTTGTAACAATTGTTTTTACAGCGAAGCCTAATTTTTTTATTATATAATGGCATAGATAAATAAATATAGTCTTAGATACATATAAATCTATATAGTTAAACTAAATGTTGCTAAACCATTATTTAAACTTTTATTTAAAATGTTTAGACTTCTCGAATTGCTAGGAACTGGGACTTAACATTCATAAACTCAGTAACATTGGACTACATGCAAGTATACCTTGTCAAAGATGTTTCTGTTATAGCTTGCATGATCTTTATATTTTGTTTGTTTGAGATGATTGATATACTATCACTTTAGTTGTCTAGTGGTCGAAATACCAGTCTACAGAAAAGTCATGTACGGAGCATTGCCCTAAGAGATTATTTTCTTGATTCATGATCTGGTTATTGCTGGAAAATATTTCTTTATCATCCAGAAAAATATAATAGCAAATTAATAAAAAGGTTAGAAAAACCAGTCTACAGAAAAGTCATGGACGAAGCATTGCCCTAAGAGATTATTCGAAGTCTATGTGTAGACTTCCTTTCGAATCCTCCTAGAGATAAAACCCCCTTTCTGTTGGTGCTTTCTTTACATGGAGAGAGCTTGCTCTCAACATGCCTTATAAATTTTAGTCCCACATCAGAAATGCACCATGAGTTATCTCAACATATATACTTGGGTGTGTTGTTGAGAGATGCACATGGGGTGGTGACCCTAAGGAGGGAACCATGTGGGTGATTTTACAAGGAGGTAAGAATAAGGCTCCAAGGATTAAGCATTAATGCTTTTGTCATTCTCTTGGATTAATTCCATTTGGAGCTACGACTCGGACTCGGACTCGGACTCGGACTCGGGCTCATGGGCTCATGAGGCGTAATGTGGCGTTTTGTTGGCGCACTTTGCACTTATGCGGTCTTTATGCGGCTCATATGCGGCCATGCGGTCTTATGCGGCATGCGGCTCATATGCGGCCTCATGCGGCACATGCGGCACATGCGGCTCATACGGCTCATGCGGCACATGCGGTCCATGCGGTCCATGCGATCCATGCGGCCCATGCGGTCCATGCGGCTCATGCGGTCCATGCGGTCCATGCGGCTCATGCGGTCCATGCGGCCATTAGGCTCATGCGGCCAGGCTACTGCTGCTGCCGCATGGAGGGATCCGCTGACTGTGCAGATTACAAATCAGTTATGGAAAGGCTGAATCAATGCGATTAAATCAGATCCTATCTTTGTGGGATTTGAATTAATTCAGATCCTATCTTTGTGGGATTTGAATTAATTTCGTGGGATTTGAATTAAATCTCGTTGCTATCTTTTGGGATTTGATTCAATCTTTCCATAACTGAAGAGGCGGCTAGGGTTTCCACCCTCTTTCTATAAATACTCTCTTCTGGCCTCCTTTGTGACTCGAACGAAAATTACAAGTCAGAAAAGGAGAAAGAGAGAGAGAGAGAGAGTTGCTGCCGCCATTGCAAGTCCATCCGAGGAGTCTGAATAGAGGTGACTTCGAACGTTCCACAAGTTCTTCAACTTGCTGGTTCCTGGAAGCAGATCGTGTGGGGCGAATCTTGCTTTGAGAAACGGTGTTTTGACACCCCAGCATTGTTCTTCTTCTCATCTCTCTCTAGTTTTATTGTAACTCGTTCTGTCCCAATTGCAACACATTTGCAAGGAAGAACGAGAGATCTTCTCTTCTCTTTTTCCCTCCTTCAGATTATAATTTGGTTATTTGATTTATTGTACCATCGTAGATCTTGAGTTTGATCACTGCAAAGTTTTTGTGTGACATCTCAGATCTCGATTGCATCTGTTTTTCATCTTTGATCAAGCCCCGGGACTAACAATCTCAAAGATCCGTATAGATGGAAAACATTAATGCTTCGCTCCTCCAATCGGACTTCTGCAAGTTGGAAAAGTTCGATGGAGAGCACTATCAAGTCTGGAAGAGAAAGGTGTACCTAACTCTTCAACTAAAAGACGTTGATCATGTTCTGTTGGAGGAAGAACCCTCTGTTCCAGACACTGGATCTACTGCCGCAATCAACGCGGCTACTAAACTCCAGGCCAAGTGGAGAAGGGAAAATAGCATCTGCAGGCTTCTCATCCTGAATGCTATGGAGGACTCTCTGGCAGAATCCTACTCAAAGAAGGAACTTGCCAGAGAAATATGGGAGTCTGTAGAAAATCTGTATAAAGAAGACAAGAACAGGAGCAAAATATTTGTGGTTGAAAAATATCACAAATTGCTCTTTGAGGATGAAAAGTCCATGCTGCCACAGGTGAAGGAATTTCTGAAGCTGCGTCAGAAACTGGAAGACGAAGAGATGCCCCTTCCCGACAAGTTTGTCGTCGGAGGGATCGTCTCAAAACTTCCTGCTGGATGGAGTACCTTCTATGCAAGGATGCACAGAAAGAAGCTAGACATTAGCTTGGGAGATCTACTTCAAGAGATCTATGTTGAGGACGAGATGCGTTCCCAACAGAAGGTGGACACTCTGTCCAAATAGTTGGCTAAAGCCAATCTTGTGCAGACGAGAGATCCCAAAGGGAAGCAGGCGGCTTCTCATCCCAAGAAGGACTTCACTAATCTAAAAGTGAAGGGTCCTTCTTTCAAGCAACAGAAGACCAAGTCCCACGTGACTTGTTACAATTATGGCAAGAAAGGCCACTATAAGAGTGAATGCAGATCTAAGCCTAAACAATCAGAGAAAGGTGAGCCTAATAAGGTTTCATTGGTTTCTAATATTGTTGCTATGATCGGACAGGTCACAACTGTGGAGGTTGACTCTGACTGGTGGATAGACACTGGAGCGACTTGCCATGTCTGTTCAGGCAAGGAATGGTTCGTCACGTACTAGCCGATATCTGAGAAGGTTGTCATGGCGAACCAGGCCCAAGCTGAAGTTCTGGGGATCGGGATCGTGGAACTGAAACTCACTTCTGGGAACACTCTGACGCTTCAAGGTGTGAATCATGTTCCGGCGATTGCCAAGAACCTGATCTCTGGGAGCCTGCTCTGCAACGCAGGCTTGAGGATGGACATCAATGCTGGTCAGATGGTGATATCCAAGAAAGGAACATACTTCGGAAAGGCTTATCAAACCGAAGGAATGTTTAAAATTCAGCTTGTTAACCAGTTTGAAGACATTAATGCAGTTGCATTTTCTGATTATTCTCTTGAGTTGTGGCATAATAGACTAGGACATGTTCATTGTAAAAGAATTAACAAAATGTCTAGTCTAGGACTTATCTCCAAATGTGGGGGTAAGGTGGAGAATGTAGGAACCCTAGAGGAGGGGGTGAATAGGGTCAAGCTAACTAATCAAGCACTTAGCACAAGCTAATTGGCAATTTAAAAATATAAGTGCAAGAGAAGAAGCAAACACAATACCGACACCCAATGTATCCTGGTATCCTCCTAAGAGGCAGTCCAGTCCCGGAACTCTCTCCGGCTTTAATCCACTATTTGAGCAAATAGTTACACACGAGTTTGGATCCGAAGAACTCTCTAACTTCTTACACAAGAGCTTTAATCCGAAGGGCTCTCTGACTTCAACCGAGAGTTTGAATACGAAGACTCCCCAACTTCAACCGAGAGTTTGGATACGAAGACTCTCCAACTTCAACCGAGAGTTTGGATACGAAGACTCTCCAACTTCAACCTTTCACAATAGGTTTTGATCTCCTTATAAAATAAGATGAAGATCTCACTTTTCAACCCAATAACTCTAACACAATTTGTGGATGGCAAATGAAAGCTTTGTAGAGTTGTTTGTGGATAGGCTTTGGTGGTTTAGAAATTTTTAGGCTCAAAGCATCAACCTTGAATGAAGGGGTTCAAGGCTATTTATATCCAAAGCATTGAAAAGAGCTCAAGGCAACTTTTCAGTCCACGAACCGGCATACCGGCGGTATACCGGTCTGGGATTGCAACGGCTAGAAATATAGCCGTTAGGATCATTAATGGCTGGAAATCCGACCGTTGGAATTTCAACGTTTCGGAAGCGGTATACCGTCGGTATGGACCGGTATGCCGTCGGTATGCCGGTTTTGTAAACAGAAACTTTCTGTAAACAAAAACCGGTATACCATCGGTATACACCGGTATACCGTCGGTATGCCGTTTTCCACCAAAAATGTTCCTGGGCTTATTTCTGTCCTAGCTTTCGATTTTGCCATCAATTTCTTGTGTTTACAAAAATTTCTAAGACTCATTACAGACTCCAGATAAACTTAGGCAGGTGCAGGCTTCTTCAGATTCTTGAAATGATGATGGCATGGCTTGGCTTCTTCCTTTGATAGGTGCTGGCTTTTTTCCTTGGCGGCAGCTGTCCAAAGATATCCAGTTTGTAAAAACTGAATACCTTTCGGGGGCTTCGCCCCCGAACCCCCGACGAGGGGTGCTGCCCCTTCGACCCCCGTCCGGGCAGCGGAACCCCCGGTGCGTGGCTCTAGAGATGTCGTCGGTTGGTTCAGAAAAATCTTGTGGGATCCATCGTCTTTGGCCCACCATGATTTCTTCATTGCATATGTCCATATTGATCTTGCTTATTGCTTTTCTGCATGTACATGTTAGACGAACAAAGCAATATACATAGTAGCAAGTATGATAAGTTTAATGCACATCAGGACAATGCTGAGTTTAAGTATAATTGCTAAGGTGATAGCATAAATGTTAGTGATATCATAATTATTAAACTTAATTGAATGACCACAATCAAAAACATAGTTTTGATTTTGGCAACCCGATTAAATTTAAGATAGATAAGCTCATATCACTAATATGTAAACCAATAGGCACATATCACCAAAGGTATAAGTATAAGTAGAAATGCTATAGCGATAGTATGAAGATTAGTGATAATGAAATGCTAAACTTAATATATTAACCATATTCAAAAACATGATACCATCATTGGGCCAACAATCTCCCCCTTTTTGATTATGGCAAATCGGTTAAGTTTAGTATGGACATAATAGATGCATGTATCACTAATATACAAAAGATATAAGCAATATCACTAAAAGCATACTACTTAGATTACTTATAAAAGCATACTTAAACTTACTTCTCCCCCTTTGACATGATCAAAAATAGGCTCCCCCGTACTAAGAGATAAAATAAAATCAATCTTAAGCATAGAAATCAGAGCATGGGGAAGTCATAGACAATCATGATCAAAATATACTAATGAAAAACAAAGGGAGAAGGGTGTAATGACAAGTTTATAAAGCTATATTGCCAATGTAGAACATCAAATTTAAAAGAAGCATGTCACAACACAACTTGAAATCCAAGAAAGTAACTCCAAAACATAATATTATATGAAATATTGCTCTAGTTTTGGAAGAGAACTATGAAATAAAGGATTTCAAACAAAAGCGATGAGGAATAGATAATTACAACTAATAGATACCAATTGAGATATGAAATTAAATAAACTTGATACCAATTGAAAAGATGTAAACTTGAAACATTGATCAATGAAACCATTAATAATCATAATTGTCCACAAATAAATAGTGGAACAAAATAAAAGAATGATCAATGTAAAATATTGTAATTGATATAAAGTAATCTCATTATTTGCAAGATCTATATGGTTTATCCAAGTTCATGCATTTGGACTCAATTACCTTATCATGCTATATGAATACCCTTTAGATAAACATGAAGGTAAAGGAGAAAAATACTTGAGAAGGAGAAATTCAGTCGACTTGAATGCTCCCCCTCAAAGTACTACCAAGGTTGATAAAAATTATGAATTTTGGATAAGTCCTCAACAAGGAAAACCAAACCAATTAAGCATGAAAGAAAAGCCAAATCAACGAAAGCATAATATTCATCAAGATAAGATCTGAAAGTTAATATTAGCAAGATGACATATTCAAACCATATGAAAGAGAGAGATAAGATAATAAGGACAATTACATACACTCTCATAAACCCTTCAAAATAAAAATATCATGACCTCAATCAATAAGATATGAAATAGAAGAAAATATGGGTCCATGATGAACTAGGTATACGACATATTAAAGGGTATAAATAAAAGAATCAATTGATTTGCTCCCCCTCAAAATATGCGTATCTAGTTCCAAAGCACTTATAGCATAAAATAGATAAGTACAAGATCTAGGGGTAAACCAACTATGGATTTCTCCCCCTTGCTCGATGCATATAAGGCTACAATATCGTCAAAAGACGAATAATATCATCTTTAGTCAAGAAGAGACATACAATTAATAGCCACTAAAGATGAAAAATCAAAAGAATATTTCAATTAAGCACATATAATCAAAAGATGGCATACATTAATCTATATAGAAGTATGTCATATTTAAATATGATAGATTAATGTATGTTATCCTTCGAGAAAATGTCATCATGAAAAAGAATAAAGTTAATTAAGAACAATCATGATGAAGGACAGAATATAGCTAAAAAATAAAACTTAAAAATTATGTCCATGATTATCTAATTAAGAAGGAATCAACCAATTTATTATTTTGCATGGACTAGGTATGTTGTACCACATATTTATCCAACAACGGATAAATCCAAACCTTGCTAATGGTAAATTAATAACCCATAAGGTTCAAGTAGCAAAGGTCATATGTGATAAACCATGAGTAGTCAAAGTAGAGTAATAAATTAACTTGATAATCTCATAACTAGATAATATAAGACTACTTAATCATTAGGATCATTCATAAAGAAAGCAAATAAATAAACATGATCCAATGATAAATCTCATCAAGACAAAATTCAAAATCTATATTTATAAAGAATCTTACAGATCAATGAAAAATATGGAAAAGAGTCAATCTCAAAATGATCACTCATTCAATCTAAAGAGATGTAAATGATAATACGATGAAATCATGACTCAAAGGTGAGAGAAATTTAAGAGATACATGCTAATGACTAATAAGGAAGGAGACATAAAGGAATCACAAACCTCCAAGAGAAACAAGATCTAATCAAGAATTTGTAAAACTAGTTTTAGAGAACAAACATATGTATCTAAAATAGGATACAAATTACATTTAGAAGAATCACAGATCTTGTTATTGTAAACTAGCATATCATATATAGGAATATAGTTAGATGTGTGAAAGTGAGCCAAAATTATATAGCTTAATAATATATCACAAATAAGAAAACTATATAATCCAAATAAGATTAATGAGGGAAGCCATTAACAAGATAAATGTGCTCATTAAATCTTAAGTCACTAACACTAAAAATACTTGCTTAAGCAAAGAGTTCTCAACAAATAAAATACATTTTTAATGATCAAAATGATTTGTAGACTCTTTATTAAGCAAGGATAAGAGTATAAGATAATAAAAAATTGAATTAATCTCTTATCAAGTATAGACCAAAAGAGATACTCATGAAAACATAATAAAATAAATCTCTTTGCCAAGTATTGAGATTGGTCCAAGATAATGAAATAATATATCGATCTAGAGAATGCAAGATATTATAGCTATTATGAAATAAGTGTATTCTCTAGAAATGAAAAATCTCAACACAAAAGCTCAAACCATAGTAGCTAAAGTCATAAGAAATATGATGTATCAATTACAAGTATTCTCATGTGCTACAAAAATCATTGGGCAATAATAATTCAAAAGAAGCATAAATCCAAGGAATGAGCAAGGAAAGATCACTAAGATCAAGAAAGCTATAAATGTGCTAAAGATATCAAGAATCATATTTTACGAAAATGCTTTCATAGTGCACAATAGGACTTTATAGAAGATATAGATTTGAAAATGTGCACTAAAAATGGAGGTAAATATAAAAACAAGACAAAGCACAAAACCTTATGATTCTTAAAAGAACTTCCATAAATAGTCAAGTGCAATACATAAACAAATATTTTCTCTCACCATCCCAACTTAAAGATATAAAACAAATGAATATCAAAAGCTAGGAATCATTTATATATATGAATCTATATATATATCACGAATAGGCATACATGAAAAGATCAAAAATCAATTAAGAACATGTATCCATAAAGTCAACCAAAAAGCTAAAAAGATATCATTAAAAGAAAGCTTTAAGGAAGAAGCATATTGATTCAAAAAGAGATACACAAATTTGATCAAAAGAATCAATAGCTAGAGTATGAGTTAAGCACAAGTCTAGAAGTAACAAGTATGAATAAATACTCTTCAAGTTAATATAAAACTTTAGCTTAACTCATATGCCTACATAAAGATATTTATACAAAAATAGATATCAATATAAGAGATACATGAACTATATGTAAATAAATTTTTTTAATGAATATAGTCATGTATCCTTAATGAATATTTGAGAAACCATCACAAATTCAAAAGCATGTATAAATAAACTTTATTAGGCAAAGACATAATTGATTCTCAAGAAGATAATCAAGATAAAGTGTGAGAATCAATAATAAATATATTATGTAAGCACAAGATTAAAAAGAAGTATAAGTATATACTTTTACGTAATAAGAAGCTTGTGCTAAACACATATATTCGCAAATACCGATTTAAAGAAAATATTACGTATTAAGGAGAAATCGGTAAGAAGTAACTATTCTCAAAAACTTTAAAGACGGAGAGTTAAAATCATATTAACTCAAATCAAAATCAAGCTCCTATGGACTAGAGTGATATACATGCTTTATAAATAAGGATTAAGAATAACGAGCATGCATAATAAAAGTGTCACACTAATAGAGAATGAGTGATAAACTACATAGTGTGAACTAAACATTTAAGCCAAGTAACTAGTCATGCTAGATAAAAGAAATAATAAGAAAAATTAAACTAAGCATGCTATTATTATATCTCACATTGATTTATACAATAAGCAACTAAGAATATCAATGTGAGCTAGTAGCAAAACATCAAGAGAAACATGCTAGATTCTACCAATATAAACTATTTAAAGAGAATCGTTTAGCATGTTACCAAAGTGGCTCTAGTGGCCACACTTGTGTTGGTGCAATTGCTTGAAAGATGACCTTTGAGCTTTACAACCACCAACACGCTCCTTGGTGCTATGTCCCGGTAAAAGAAGCTCCACCTACAACATTAGGCGAAGACTTTGGTATCCAAAAGAACTTAGATCCACATTTGTTAGCTTTAGGGACCCATATACTATTTACTCTAGCATTGGTAGAAAAACTCCTACGAATAGGACAAGTTAAGCTCATGTGTCCAATGCGAAAGCAATAGAAGCACCTAATACTAGTGTGTGCACATGTATCAGAATGAGCATACTTATGAACATGTGACATGCTAGAATGATGAATATCTCTAGAGTGAGCATGAAAGGATTTGGTTTTAAGAATATTATGATCTAATATCAAATCATTATGCATACAAGTAAGAGAATCAAATTTAACATTTAAAACATTATTCTCTTTTTCAAATAAAGCAATTTTAGAGATAAAAGCATCATTTTGTTTCTTTAAAGTGTCAATAGAAGAATCATGCAAATAATTAAGCTCATGTATTTGCCTCTTAAGATCTTCTATTGATAAGAAAAGAGATTTGATTTTCAAAATTAAAGCCTCATTCAAACTCTTTAAAGAAACACAAGATGAGTTTTGAGAATCAAGTCTAGATAATAATACATTGTTTTCATTTCTCAGAAACTCATTTGCTTCTTCTAAATGAATAACCTTTTCAGAAAGTTCTTCATTTGTAGAATGAAGGTCATCAAGAATCTCTAAGGATTGGTTAGCCATGGCTTTCCACTTAGAGCATTTCTTGCATTTAGAAGAAACATGATTGTCTATGCTACTAGAAATAAAACCCTCTTTATCGGAGGATGAGAAATAGGTTGCCATAGAAAAATAATAAGGATCTACTCTAAGGATGTTAAGCCTAACAATAGAGTCCTTGCTCTGATACCAATTGTAGGAACCCTAGAGGGGGGTAAATAGGGTCAAGCTAACTAATCAAGCACTTAGCACAAGCTAATTGACAATTTAAAAATATAAGTGCAAGAGAAGAAGCAAACACAATACCGACACCCGATGTATCCTGGTATCCTCCTAAGAGGCAGTCCAGTTCCGGAACTCTCTCCAGCTTTAATCTACTATTTGAGCAAATAGTTACACACGAGTTTGGATCCGAAGAACTTTCCAACTTCTTACACAAGAGCTTTAATCCGAAAGGCTCTCCGACTTCAACCGAGAGTTTGAATACGAAGACTCCCCAACTTCAACCGAGAGTTTGGATACGAAGACTCTCCAACTTCAACCGAGAGTTTGGATACGAAGACTCTCCAACTTCAACCTTTCACAATAGGTTTTGATCTCCTTATAAAATAAGATGAAGATCTCACTTTTCAACTTAATAACTCTAACACAATTTGTGGATGACAAATGAAAGCTTTGTAGAGTTGTTTGTGGATAGGCTTTGGTGGTTTAGAAATTTTTAGGCTCAAAGCATCAACCTTGAATGAAGGGGTTCAAGGCTAATTATATCCAAAGTATTGAAAAGAGCTCAAGGCAACTTTTCAGTCCACGAACCGGCATACCGGTCTGGGATTGCAACGGCTAGAAATATAGACGTTAGGATCATTAATGGCTGGAAATCCGACCGTTGGAATTTCAACATTTCGGAAGCGGTATACCGTCGGTATGGACCGGTATGCCGTCGGTATGCCGGTTTTGTAAACAGAAACTTTCTGTGAACAAAAACTGGTATACCATCGGTATACACCGGTATACCGTCGGTATGCCGTTTTCTACCAAAAATGATCCTGGGCTTATTTCTGTCATAGCTTTCGATTTTGCCATCAATTTCTTGTGTTTACAAAAATTTCTAAGACTCATTACAGACTCCAGATAAACTTAGGCAGGTGCAGGCTTCTTCAGAGTTTTGAAATGATGATGGCATGGCTTGGCTTCTTCCTTTGATAGGTGCTGGCTTTTTTCCTTGGCGGCAGCTGTCCAAAGATATCCAGTTTGTAAAAACTGAATACCTTTCGGGGGCTTCGCCTCCGAACCCCCGACGAGGGGTGCTGCCCCCTCGACCCCCGTCCGGGCAGCGGAACCCCCGGTGCGTGGCTCCAGAGATGTCGTCGGGTGGTTTAGAAAAATCTTGTGGGATCCATCGTCTTTGGACCACCATGATTTCTTCATTGCATATGTCAATATTGATCTTGCTTATTGCTTTTCTGTATGTACATGTTAGACGAACAAAGCAATATACATAGTAGCAAGTATGATAAGTTTAATGCACATCAGGACAATGCTGAGTTTAAGTATAATTGCTAAGGTGATAGCATAAATGTTAGTGATATCATAATGATTAAACTTAATTGAATGACCACAATCAAAAACATAGTTTTGATTTTGGCAACCCGATTAAATTTAAGATAGATAAGCTCATATCACTAATATGTAAACCAATAGGCACATATCACCAAAGGTATAAGTATAAGTAGAAATGCTATAGCGATAGTATGAAGATTAGTGATAATGAAATGCTAAACTTAACATATTAACCATATTCAAAAACATGATACCATCATTGGGCCAACAGAGAAGTGTGAGGTGTGTGCTCAGATGAAGATCACAAGGAAACCCTTTCATCGGATCAATCGAAGTACAGATCTTCTGGAGTTGGTGCACTCCGATATCTGTGACTTCAAACATTTCTCCACGAAGGCCGGGATGAAGTATTTCATAACCTTCATCGACGACTTCTCAAAATACGCGTTCGTCTACTTGCTCAAGTCTAAATACGAAGCCTTCGAGAAGTTCAGAGAGTTCAGGGCCGAAGCCGAACGGCAGACTGGACAACAACTCAAGAGGTTAAGAAGTGATCGAGGTGGGGAGTACAGGTCTCATGAATTCGCATCGTTCTGCAAAGAACATGGAATCATATGCGAGACTACTGCTCCATATTCTCCTCAATCCAACGGAGTAGCGGAGAGGAAGAACAGAACGTTGACAGAAATGATGAACTCTATGCTGCTAACCGCGGGTCTTCCTAAATGCTACTGGGGAGAAGCTGCATTGACGGCCACTTTTATTCTAAATAGAGTGCCACATGCAACTTCGGACATAACTCCTCATGAACTCTGGTTCAAAGTCAGACCAAACTTGAATGTCATTCGAGTGTGGGGGTGTCTAGCGTATGTGAAACTCCCAGATCTGAAGATTCAGAAGCTAGGGACAAGGACTACGAAGGCGATCTTCTTGGGGTATGCCGAGAAGAGTGATGCTCGGAGATTTCTTGATATTGAGTCAAATCATATCATCGAATCTCGCGATGCTGAATACTTTGAAGACAAGTTTACAAAAGACAAACATTATTCTTTCGGACATTCCGAAAAATGATGTAGGTGCAAATGAGACTGAACTCTCATATGAGCCAGTAGTCCAAGAAGAAGCTGTTGTTGATGAAACAACTCTTGTACCAGAACTCGCAGAGCCGTCAGCTAAGCGAGCGAGGAGACCGAAAGACTTCAGAAATGACTTTGTCACCTATCTTGTGGAAGCAGATCCGCTTACCTATGATGAGGCGATGAAGACCAGAGATGCTATCTTCTGGAAGGAGGCAGTGAATGACGAGTTTGACTTTATCACCTCTAATAACACATGGGTGTTGGTAGATCTACCTGAAGGAGAAAAGCCCATCGGATGTAAATGGATCTTCAAGAAGAAGATGATGGCAGATGGAACTATTGACAAGTTCAAGGCCAGGCTGGTAGCCAAGAGATTTTCTCAAAAACAAGGGATAGACTACTTTGACACGTACGCTCCAGTAGCCCGGATGACCACCGTCAGGATGTTAATCGCTCTTGCAGCTAAACATAAGTTGGTGATACATCAGATGGATGTAAAGACTGCCTTCCTGAATGGAGAGCTGACTGAAGAGATTTACATGCAACAGCCAGATGGATTTGTCGTCAAAGGTCTTGAAGACAAAGTCTGCAAGTTGGTGAAATTATTGTATGGTTTGAAGCAAGCTCCCAAGATGTGGCATGAGAAGTTTGACAAAGTTATTAGGTCAAACGGCTACAGAGTCAGCAAGACAGACAAATGTGTTTACACAAAGTTCGCTGATGGAAGAGGAGTCATCGTTTGTCTGTATGTGGACAACATGCTAATCCTAGGTACGGATATAGGCTGTGTCACAGAGACAAAGAAGTTCCTCTCAACCAAGTTCAGTATGAAGGACTTGGGGGATACAGATGTCATCTTGGGCATAAAGATCATCCGGACAGACACTGGAGTAGCGCTGTCACAATCTCACTACATTGAGAAGATGCTCACATGCTATGGGTATAAGGATCTTCCAGGGATCGATACGCCATACAGGTGTGATCAGAAGCTGAAGCCAAATTCAAGGGAAAGTGTCAGGCAGCTGGAGTATTCTAGCGTTATCGAAAGTTTGATGTACGCAACCACTGCCACAAGGCCTGACATAGCTTTCGCCATGGGAATGCTGAGTCGGTTCACCAGCAACCCAGGGGTTGAGCACTGGAAAGCTGTGAAGCGGGTGATGAGATATCTCAAGAAAACTCAGACATATGCACTGTACTGCAACGGGTATCCGACAGTAGTGGAAGGCTTCAGTGATGCTAGCTGGTGTTCAGAGGTGAAAAGCGAGAGATCCACAGGTGGATATGTTTTTTTCTTGGGTGGAGATGCTATATCGTGGAAGTCGAAGAAGCAGACTATACTCTCTCGTTCCTCCATGGAATCTGAATTCTATGCACTTGAAACTGCAGCAGATGAAGAAGAATGGCTTCGGGAGCTCATGTATGATCTTCCAATGGTTGGGGCTCAGATACCGGCGATACCGATATACTGTGACAACTAGGCGACTGCGGCGGTGGCATCAAATGACCTCTTTATCGGGAAGAAGAGGACTGTGCGGTTGAAGCACAGGGCAGTACACGATCTTATCAAAAGAGGTATAATTGCAGTGGTTGATGTTCGGAGTCAGGAGAACCTGGCAAATCCGTTCACAAAGGACCTCAAGCGCCAGTTGGTCGATGACACAGCTTGTAAAATGGGCTTGAAGGCATTCTGATAGTGTGTCTTTGTAATCCTACCATAAAGTTTTATGCTATTAGTTCAAAGAGAAATCTACTAGGCATCTAACTTTTGGTTCAAAGGAGGATCACTGACTGGGAAACTATCAGGTAACAGTGGGTACTTGTTCTCTGGAATATGGAAGGGATACGGACCCATAACCACTGTTGTCTACTATGTATTTTTCTGCAAAAAAAAATAGATCCTGTGGAAGGTTGGCTTAAACGCCTTAATGAGTTCTCAGGTAGAGTGAATGCCTGGTGTGCTTTACAGGAAGCACAGTAGAGCAGCACTACAAGGAGTAAAACTCCATGCTACAGTGGGGTGACTCTACCATGAGGTTCCCAGGTAGGGGTAATGCCTCGGCTTTGCAAGCCAAGTCACAGCGGCGTAGCACCGCAAATAGGCAGGTAACCTAATGCTGTATGACGTAATTAAAGAGTTGTAGACAGCACTACAAAGGGGAGGATGGCCCCATGTTACAGTGGCACGACACCACGATGAGGTACCCAGGTAGGGGTAAAACCTCGGCATTACAAGCCATGTCGTTGCGGCGTAACACCGTAAGGAAGCCTTAGGCTTCATGCTGGGTAGTTTGGCACTACAAAGAGGCTTGTGACCTCATGCTACTGTAGTATGACACTACGATGAGGTTCCCAGGTAGGGGTAATGCCTCGGCTTTAGGCCATGTCATAGCGGCGTAGCACCGCAAGGAAGCGCAAGGCTTCATGCCATATCTTTTTAATAAAGAACTCACCTATAGTGTATGGAAAGAGATATCAGGCTGTCTCTTGAGGGTAAACTTGTAGACGCCCAAAATTATACACTGAAACTAGGCTGGCACAGGGCCTTTAATGTGCAGCCAGAAGCACACGTAACTACACTTTATGAGTGAGAAGAATTACAATTGTGGTACAGAATTCAAGGCGTAGTCCATTCTTGTATCACATTGTTATTTAACCCATGCGGGAAGATTCAAGTCGTCAGCGACATCTATCCTAATGCAAAATAGACAGTTACTGTGGGGAACGCTCAACCCTGGACACATATATATATGTTGTGATATGTGAA
This sequence comes from Iris pallida, assembly GCA_029216955.1. Classification (NCBI taxonomy): domain Eukaryota; kingdom Viridiplantae; phylum Streptophyta; class Magnoliopsida; order Asparagales; family Iridaceae; genus Iris; species Iris pallida. The sequence continues at coordinate 94,034 of JANAVB010021245.1, forward strand.
GGATTGTTGGTGCTTTCTTTACATGGAGAGAGCTTGCTCTCAACATGCCTTGTAAATTTTAGTCTCACATCAGAAATGCACCATGAGTTATCTCAACATATATACTTGGGTGTGTTGTTGAGAGATGCACATGGGGTGGTGACCCTAAGGAGGGAACCATGTGGGTGATTTTACAAGGAGGTAAGAATAAGGCTCCAAGGATTAAGCATTAATGCTTTTGTCATTCTCTTGGATTAATTCCATTTGGAGCTAAGCCCCAAAGGGGCTTAGCGACTCGGACTCAGACTCGGACTCGGGCACATGGGCTCATGAGGCGTAATGTGGCATTTTGTTGGCGCACTTTGCACTTAGCACGTCAGCAGTCATGTGGTCTTTATACGGCTCATATGCGGCCATGCGGTCTTATGCGGCATACGGCTCATATGCGGCCTCATGCGGCTCATGCGGCCATGCGGCTCATGCGGCACATGCGTCACATGCGGCACATGCGGCTCATGTGGCACATGCGGTACATGCGGCACATGCGGTCCATGCGGTCCATGCGGCTCATGCGGCCCATACGGTCCATGCGGTCCATACGGCTCATGCGGTCCATACGGTCCATGCGGCTCATGCGGTCCATGCGGCTATTAGGCTCATGCGGCCAGGCTGCTGCTGTTGTCGCATAGAGGGATCCGCTGACTGTGCAAATTATAAATCAGTTATGGAAAGGCTGAATCAATGCGATTAAATCAGATCCTATCTTTGTGGGATTTGAATTAATTCAGATCCTATCTTTGTGGGATTTGAATTAATTTCGTGGGATTTGAATTAAATCTCGTTGCTATCTTTTGGGATTTGATTCAATCTTTCCATAACTGAAGAGGCGGCTAGGGTTTCCACCCTCTCTCTATAAATACTCTCTTCTGGCCTCCTTTGTGACTCGAACAAAAATTATAAGTCAGAAAAGGAGAAAGAGAGAGAGAGAGAGAGAGAGAGAGTTGCTGCCTCCATTGCAAGTCCATCCGAGGAGTCTGAACAGAGGTGACTTCGAGCATTCCACAAGTTCTTCAACTTGCTGGTTCCTGGAAGCAGATCGTGTGGAGCAAATCTTGCTTTGAGCAACGGTGTTTTGACACCCCAGCATTGTTCTTCTTCTCATCTCTCTCTAGTTTTATTGTAACTCGTTCTGTCCCAAATACAACATGTTTGCAAGAAAGAACGAGAGATCTTCTCTTCTCTTTTTTCCTCTTTCAGATTGTAATTTGGCTATTTGATTTATTGTACCATCGTAGATCTTGAGTTTGATCACTGCAATGTTTTTGTGTGACATCTCAGATCTCGATTGCATCTGTTTTTCATCTTTGATCAAGCCCCGAGACTAACACTTTCTACCTGCTTCCCATTGCATACAACTCCGTAAGAGTGATTCGAACTTAGCTCTTGTCAAGAATAGAAGAGATTGGAATGGAAATGAAAATAAAATAAAGAATCATATGATTGTAATTTTTGGAGGAGGAATCATATAGTTACTTTTCTTAAGTGTCTTCTCAATACTAAAATATGGATACATATATAGGCAGCCTCTCTTCCTACATATTCAATAGATTTTAATAGGAATTTATGGCGAGTTATTTGGTCATTTAGCATCAGCCCATAAAATACCAATGAATAGAAAATAAATATTAAAGTGATCAAAATTTAAACAAAACAAAACGGTTAAAAGTATTGAATAGCAAATTAAAGGATATAAAAGAGAGAAATAAGGAAGTTGGGGTTTCTCCAATTATACAACAGCCCCCCCCCCCAAAAAAAAACCAAGTTTTGAAATAACAGAGAAGATAATTAAAAGAATAAGAGTTGAGAATTCTAGGAAATTATATACTATGCATAAATAAGATGGACTACAACCTTGAATCTCTCCTATTGACTATTATCTTTATCTGAGTGCTTGATGGACTATGTCTTGAATCAGACTCCTTGAACCAGATTCAGAAAATAACACATATAGTATGCTAGAGGTTCTTAGGTCTATCGGGGTGGCACCTTTGATTGGCCATGCAGACTTTTTCTTATTCATGAGAGTTGTTTGGGATCGTCCTGTCCAATTGTTATAGCCTTTACGACCTCCCACATAGGTAAGTCCTCAAAGGGTTGGTGATCGGAGTCAACCTTGCATAATTATGCTTGAAACTATTAAGAGTTTTAAAACTCATCCTAACCAAATCACACCGAGATACTGTCACCATAGAGATGAAGTATCATTGTACATCATCGTACAACCACATGGGCATTAGTTTAATAGAGTTTTAATCTCAAAGGTCAGTGTTCCATAATAGTTACCTAAGTACAACTTGTTTCTATCCATTGAACCGGCTTCTTAGGATCTGCAGTCATACTCGATTGGGTTGCCACTATCGATGACTTACTTATAACATTAATCCCATCCCCCTCGACAATTCCAGGATTAAACTTCTATGTAAAATCTTCGTCAAGAGTAAACAAACTCTTTGTCAAGAGATATATAAGTTTTTTTTATGACTTTTATAATCACGAACTACATTTTTGCCTTTTAGGCTTTTTTAATGTCTTGAAGCGCAGCTGCAGGTACATGAAGATCATGCTTTAGCAGTTCTATACTAGAATTATTATCACAAAATGATAGGTACAGAGATTTGTCGAACATGTATATGCATAAATTCTAAGCTATTCAACTTTTGACCAGCTGTGTTTAGGACTTCATTACATTGTCTATGGTACTCCTATATATGATACTATTACATGGACCAATCAACTTCTAAGTATGTAAGTTATTCCACAAGTGAACTCTTATACTGGATGTGAAACCCATAAAATTTTAGTTAATTAATTGAATAATTTCATTAGCTAATTATTATTATAAATCATTATTAATTATTAATTTAAGAAAAATAGTATTTTTAGAAAAATTATTATTCATGGAATTTTAGTGTTGGACCTGACCCGTCCCGAACCCGTCTCGAACCCAAGTTCAGTTTTTTTCCGAAACTAGTTTTGAAGTCTCTTAGTATATATTAATATATATGAATATCAATTTTTCTTATTAAAAGAAAAAGAATTCTTTTAACTTTCCTTTAAAACTTTCTTAAAACTATCATTTATCACTCTTTATCTCCCTCTCTCTCTCGTTCACTCTCTGGATCAAAATTTTTTCTTTCCCGACCAAAGCTCGCCGGCCAACCTCTCATCTCCCGAACTGCCGAGACCCTTCCTTTCTCCTTCCCAAAACCCCCAAAATCCTTCTTATAAAACCCCTCTCAACCCCTTCATCATCTCCACCACTCTCCCAACCTAAGCCCTAACCCGAGCCCTAGCCGACCCGGCCGTGCCCTTCTCGGCGACCTCCGCCCGCGCCCTTCCGGTGATCCCCGCGCCTCTCGGCCGACCCGACGCCGAGCTCCTCCCCAGCGGCGACCCTTCTTCGCTGTCCCCCGGGCCACCCGCGGCCAGTTTCGACCGCCGGCCTCCCGGTCGACTCCCTGTGCGGCGCCTCCCGGCCGACTCCCTGTGCGGCGCCTCCCGACCGACTCCCTGTGCGGCGCCTCCCGCCATCGACCCTGCACGGCCGACCCGAGCGGCCCCCGCCGCCGTTGTTCCCGCGGCCACCGGCCGACCAACCCTCGCGGCCATCTTCTGCCGCTGTTGTTTCCGTGCCGCAGCACTCCGCGAGCTCGATCCGGCCGCCCGTGCCCTGATTCTCTCTCCGCAGTACCTTGCGGGTCCTGATCCACTCCCCGTGGCCGCGTTCGTGCCATTCTAGCACTGTCCAGTTACTTATGGAGTTTTCCGAGTCCGCGTGGATTTTCTTCTTCCCTATTTTTCACTTGATAGCTCTAGCCGAGCACCCGAGGTATTTTGCGTATTCTCGTGTTACTCCCATTGGTGTCGATGATGACATGGTCCCCGATCCCGCTATGGAAATCAGATCGATTCGTGGTTTCGGATTTTTCGAACTCCCATTTAGGAATAATTCAGTGGTTTTGACTTTGTTTGGTTTCTTAGAATTTTCGAGTTAAGTTCGAATTTTTCCGTTTAAGGTTCTGTGATTATCGATTTTTAGAAATAAAAATCTATATTTGGGTTGGATAAATTGGTATCCCTGATTTGGGATTATTTTGTGGTTTGTTATTCCTGGTTTGGAATATTTTGGGTGTTGGCATTTTTCCAGGATTGGGTTATCCCAATTATAGAGGAGGTGCTGCCCAAATTTTCGGAAAATATATATTAAAGTTTTGAATAAAACTATTTTCAAATCCCGGTCTTTCCAAAACAAATTACAACTTGATTGTTGGTTTTAAATATGGATTTTTGTATCATTTTCGGGCGACAACCATATCGGTTCATGGGCCCTAGCTAAATGCAAACGAAACCAGAATTTTCGGACGTTGAGGCATAAGCTAGAATACAACATGACATTTTGGACCAAGTCTGAGACTTACCATATTTTTATATTTTTAAATTAAATTTATATTTTAGAACGTATTACTGGCCAATAGTATTTTAGGTGCAGGGCCTCGGTCTGCTGAATGGACCACTTCCCGGCGTTCAGAGTTCACCAGTATTTTATTTAATTAATTGATGTAATAATTTGTAAGGGCATAAGCCCAGTTTTTATCTTTATTTCTGTGGCCCTGTATTTGTGTAGCGTAGCTTTTTAACTTTCTTTTCTAGTTTTATTGGTTTTGTCGTAGACGTGTAAACTATTAAAAGAATATTATTTTGAATTATAGAAAATTTATAAGATTTTCTCACATTAAATAGATAGTAAAATTACAAGTTTGTAATTTAACAAATTCATGATTTCTCATTAAAAAGAAAGACTAGTTTTATATATATTACGAAAATACCAAGTTTTGCCAAATAACCTGTAACTACCATTGTTTTCAATAAAATATTAAATTGACTTTTACTTCGTAAATTATTAATAGTAAATCGCATCGATACGCGTGTTATGATAGAATAACATAAAACTTGATTAGGATCAAATTTTAGAGATTATAACTAGAACACCTAGATATGGTTCAAATATGGTTCTAAGTCAGAACTTCTCAACTGTAGGATTTCGAGGACGAGTCTGAATCCTTCTCCGGTACCAATTTCAAATCCAGTTATAAATAAGGCAATTACGGTTATGTTTATTTTTTAATTTAATTAGTAATTATAATATTGCAAGATTAAACCTCATTGCTATACGGAACTCTCTCCTAGAGTATTGATTGTTATTGATTGTGGCATTGGGGAGTAGTGTAGTGTTCTATGACCAATACCTTCATATTGCATAATTGTGCGAGCTTACTCTTTTTCACACGAGGATAAGCCGTATCGTATCACTAGGATACTATTGTACAACCAAAGTCGGTCATAAGCATTACATACTCAAATCACATTGTTCTTAATTATGAAAAATATTGTTCAAGTATTTCAAACTGTTTAAAATTACAAATTTCTAATTATTAGTTGAATTGGTAGATTTTCATAATTGTACTTTGCTCCTTTCCTGACTGGATTCCCCACCCCCAATAGGTTCCATTGATGATGCTGAGCTATTGATTAATAGCTATTATGACCCTGAGCTCTACCCAGCTGTGCTGCCAGAGTCCCAATCGGACGATGTTGATCTCACGGCTGATGAGCCAACTTTTTAGATGATGATTTTTTTCTTTTAGTTTTGATGTTTGGATTAAAAGACAGTTTATTTTATCAGTTGTATCAGATGAATATTTTGTTGGACAAGTTTTAATATTCGTAAATTTTAGAAGTTGTGACAAATATATTGTGTCGTTGTGATTACCTGCAATTGGATACAGCTTACTGCCGCCGTCTCACAACGGTGCAGGCTGGACATGATCCGATTCGACCCAACAATTTGGGACCGGATCATGACATGTTTTTAGTGGTAGCCCATGCATGTCAGATCAATAACTTAGGTAAATATATATATAAATATTTAGAACACTAGAGTATTGATTTGTCACAACATAGGACCGAAATATATTATAAATAAATATTTTTGTTTGTTATAGACTGGTAGGCTACCTTGCTTATGTTTTGCAATCATAAACCTTCCAGAGTATGGCCACAGACAAGACCAACACTGCTGGTGATGGGTTGTCATCAGCCGATCACACCCCACCTCCTCAATCAAGTCCGGATCCTACACCTCGACAGCTGGCCGATCGTCCCTATAATGCACCGACACCCCGTAGATTTTATACTACAACTCAAGTGTTAGATCCTACATCTTCTCGGACTGAACATCAAGCCCCTGCGGTGGTGCCCGATCCAGCTGCCCCACCAGTGCCCGTAGACCCCACCGACCTCATAGGCCTGCTACGAGGAGTGCTTGAGGCACAGAGAACTCAAGCTGAAGCTCATCGCGAACAGACTGCGATTATGAGAGAAGACATGGAGAATGCCCACAACGTAGCTATGGCTGCCCTCGAGAGAGAAGAAGCAGCACAATCGGAACCAAGGCCCGCTAAAGTTGGCAATATTAAGAAATTTAAGAAGCTGGGCCCTCGACCTTTCAAAGGAACCGAGGGAATTATCTATGCTGACGAATGGCTCAACATCATGGAGCGTCTCCTCAGTGTCGCTCGACTTCCTGATGACCTCCAAGTTGATGCTGTGGGACTCCAACTGCTAGATGTAGTAAGCACCTGGTATCGGAATGAACCCCGACTCCAGGACAGGCAGCTTGACTGGAACACCTTTAAGAGGTTGTTCCGCAGAAAGTTTTTCCCAACATCAGAGTTACGGAAGATGGAAAGACAATTTCAGAATATGAAGCAAGGAAACATGACAGTTGGTGAATATGCGACAGAGTTTGGTCAATTTAGCCGCTTTGCCAAGAACTTGGTTGCTGACCCCGCCGATCGTGCTGAAAGATTCAGGTATGGACTGAGGGAAGAGATTCACACTCCTGTGATCGCAGGCGGCGCCAAGACGTACGAGAGGATCCTAATACGAGCTTAGGATATAGAGAAGAGTCAGCCTGCTCGTTCAAAGAGGGAGTATTCTGGAACTAGCAACTTCCAGAGTAACCAGAAGAGGCCCAACCACAAAAATAACAACAGGCCTTCTCACCACCAGCAGCAGCACCATCAGGCGAGGACCAATGACAGAGCGCCTCAGAAGCAGATTCCTGTCTGCGATTTCTGCAAGAGGCCATGGCATCAGGCGAACATCTGTAGGAAAAGGCTAGAATATTGCCTAGTTTGTGGGTCTGCCACCCACCAAGTGAGGGACTGCCCCATAGCATTCAACCGGACTGGAACAACACCGCAGAAGGCTCCCCTACCCACTCAGCAACAACAGTTTGGGCAACATCAACAGAAGACTGGGAGATCTTTTGACCTAACAGCAGACGAGCAAGAGCCAGAGCAGGAACCCACCGTTGATGTCATCACAGGTTCCATTTATATGCATTCACATCCTGCTTTAGCATTATTTGATTCGGGTGCATCACACAGTTTTATAGCAACAAAATTCATCTCTGTACACCACCTAGTTACAGGATTTAACAAGAAGATATGTAGAGTTATGACTGGTAGTGGACCCATACCCATCACTGAGACCTGTAACTGCCCTATAACTATCTCAGGACACAATTTCTTAGCAACCTTACTTGTGATGCCCTTACCTAACTATGATGTAGTCCTAGGAATGGACTGGTTAAGTAAGCAGCATGCGCTGATAGATTGTCACAGAGGATGTGTAGTCTTCAGCCCACCTGGAGAGCTAGAGCTTGAAATCTCTCGAGCTTCGAAAGATATGGAGGGTATTACTTACTCCTCTATCACCGAAGAACCCGGACCTCCTCACCCTATTATAGCAGAATTCATAGATGTTTTCCCTGATAGTCTTCCAGGATTGCCCCCAGATCGAGATGTGGAATTCACCATCGATCTAGTTCCCGGCTCTGCCCCTATTTCTCGGGGATGCTACAGAGTCAACCCTAAGGAGGTCAAGGAAATGAAGGACCAGATCAATGAGCTGAAGGCCCTTGGATTTATCAGAGATGGAGCCTCACCCTAGGGAGCACCTGTCTTGTTCGTGCCCAAGAAGGACGGAACTGTGTGGATGTGCATCAACTACCGGGCGCTGAACAACATCACCATCAAGAATAAGTACCCTCTGCCCCAGATCGATGACATGTTTGATCAACTAAGTGGAGCTAAGGTGTTCTCGAAGATAGACCTTCGATCTGACTACCATCAAATCAAGGTCAGGAAGGAGGATATTCCAAAGACAGCGTTCAACACCAAATATGGTCAGTATGAATTTTTGGTCATGCCGTTTGGATTGACAAATGCCCCTACAGTATTCATGAACTTTATGAACAAGGTCTTCTATGAATATCTGGATCAGTTTGTTGTTGTCTTCATCGATGACATCCTGATCTACTCGAAGACCGAATAAGAGCATGAAGAGCACCTGAGGAAAGTTCTGGGAACCTTAAGGAGGGAGAAGCTCTATGGTAAGCTATCTAAATGTGAATTCTTCTTAGACAAGGTGGATTTTCTGGGCCATGTTGTCACAGGAGAAGGAATTTCGATGGATCCAAAGAAGATAGCTGCCATTGAGAAGTGGAGTACACCAAGTTTAGTTGCTGAAATCAGAAGTTTCTTGGGCTTAGCTGGCTACTACCGAAAATTTGTGAAGGACTTCGCCAGGATTACTGAGACGATGACGAAGCTCACAAGGAAGAACGAAGAATTTGTGTGGACTGAAGCTTGCTAGTCAGCATTTGAGGAACCGAAGAAGAGACTTACGACGACACCGATACTTGCGCTACCCGCAGGTACCGGCGGTTTCTCAATCTACAGTGATGCTTCTGGTAAAGGATTGGGTTATGTTCTTGAACAACACGAGAAAGTAATTGCCTACGCATCTAGGCAATTACGGACTCATGAGAAGAACTATCCTATGCATGATTTGGAGCTTGCAGCAGTTATTTTTGCACTGAAGCTGTGAAAGCATTACCTCTATGGAGAGAGAGTGGAAATATTTACAGACCACGAAAGTCTTAAATATGTTTTCACTCAGAAGGAGCTGAACATGCGACAGAAGCGATGGCTAGAGTTGATGAAAGATTTCGACATCGACCTACAGTACCATTCGGGTAAGGCTAATTTTGTTGCAGATGCACTTAATCGATATCCGATGGCGATGTTTTTGACCAAGGAGCGGCATTTGCAGGAAGACATAGAGAAGCTTGGACTGGAGATTATACTACCTGAGGTGGAAATAAAGAAACTGGAAAGTGAAGCAATTGTACCAGGAGTTGAATCATCAATGATGCAGTTGCAAGTACGTTCAAGTCTGATGGACAAAGTCAAGGAGACACAATTTTAAGATGAGACGCTTTGCAAACTCAGAGATCAAGTGCTGGCTGGAAAACTTAAAGGATTCTCAATTGCCAAGGATGGAGCACTGAGGCATGGTACGAGGCTTTGCGTACCAACTGGCGAACTGAGGAATGAGCTGATGCAAGAAGCGCACCAGTCGCAGTATTCCATACATCCAGGATCTAATAAAATGTATCGGGATATGCGTACTATTGTATGGTGGTATGGAATGAAGAAGGACGTATCCAGGTTTGTGGCTAGATGCTTAATTTGTCAACAAGTGAAAGGCAGCAGATAGAGACCAGCAGGACCGTTGCAGCCGCTAGACATCCCGGAGTGAAAATAGGAACACATAACGATGAACTTTGTGTCAGGACTGCCTCGATCCCAAGGAGGGAAGGATGCCATTTGGGTTATTATGGACCGACTGACGAAGTCAGCTCACTTTATCCCCTTCAAGGTTGGTCTATCCACCGAGAAGTTGGCAGCACTGTATATGCAGCATATCTACCGGATTTATGGAGTTTCGGTAAGTATCGTATCTGACAGAGATACCAGATTCACCTCTCACTTTTAGAAGAGCTTGCATGATAGTTTGGGAACACAATTAAAGTTCAGCACCGCCTACTATCCCCAAACTGATAGACAATCGGAGAGAACCATCCAGACGCTAGAGGACATGCTGAGATCTTGCGTCTTGGAATTTGGAGGGTCTTGGGAAGACCACTTGCACTTGGTAGAGTTCTCCTACAACAATAGCTACCAAGCTAGCATTGGTATGACTCCGTTCGAGGCACTCTATGGACGTCGTTGTCGTACTCCACTTGCTTAGGACGACGTAGGAGAGAGTATTGCTTGGACCTGAAATGGTGACCGATGCAGCAGAGAAGGTAAAGGTGATTAGAGACAAGCTCAGGATTGCTCATGACAGACAGAAGCATTGGGCTGATACCAGTCGCCGACCATTGGAGTTTAAAGCAGGAGATAATATTTTTGTCAAGATTTCCCCTACCCGAGGAACTATCAGATCGGCAGATCGAAAAAGCTGAGCCCCAGGTACATCGGCCCATTTGAAGTTTTGAGCCGAGTCGGAGAAGTAGCGTACCGATTAGCTCTACCAGCTAATCTTGAAGGTGTGCACAACGTCTTCCACATTTCACAGCTCAGACGCTACATCCCGGATCTGAGCCATATCTTGGACTATTCAGAGCTGGAGATTGGATCCAGCCTCACTGTACCAGAGAAGCCAGTGGCAATTTTAGACAGAGGTGAGAAGAAAACCAAGAACTCTGTGACGCCCATAGTCAGAGTTATGTGACGACATAATTCATCAGGCGAGTCTACCTGAGAGCGAGAAGACGAGATACGGGAACAATATCCGTATCTATTTGAGACCTAAGGTAACTCCTAACCCTATCCTTTAATTTCGAGGACAAAATTTTCTAAGAAGGAAAGGTTGGAAAACCCGTAAAATTTCAGTTAATTAATTGAATAATTTAATTAGCTAATTATTATAATAAATCATTATTAATTGTTAATTTAGGAAAAATAGTATTTTTAGAAAAATTATTATTCATGGAATTTTAGTGTTGGACCTGACCCGTCCCGAACCCGTCTCGAACCCAAGTTCAGTTTTTTTTCGAAACTAGTTTTGAAGTCTCTTAGTATATATTAATATATATGAATATTATTTTTTCTTTAAAAGAAAAAGAATTATTTTAACTTTCCTTTAAAACTTTCTTAAAACTATTATTTATCACTCTTTAACTCTCTCACTCTCTCCTTCACTCTTTGGATCAAAATTTTCCTTTCCCGACCAAAGCTCGCCGGCCAACCTCTCCTCTTCCGAACTGCCGAGACCCTTCCTTTCCCCTTCCCGAAACCCCTAAAATCCTCCTTATAACACCCCTCTCAACCCCTTCATCACCTCTACCACTCTCCCAATCTAAGCCCTAATACGAGCCCTAGCCGACCTAGCAGTGCCCTTATCAGTGACCTCCGGCCGTGCCCTTCCGGTGATCCCCGCGCCTCTCGGCTGACCCGACGCCGAGCTCCTCCCCAGCGGCGACCCTTCACCGCTGTCTCCCGGGCCACCCACGGCCAGTTCCGACCGCCGGCCTCCCGACCGACTCCCTGTGCGGCGCCTCCCGGCCGACTCCCTGTACGGTGCCTTCCGACCGACTCCTTGTGCGGCGCCTCCCGACCGACTCCCTATGCGGCGCCTCCCGCCGTCGATCCTGCACGACCGAACCAAGTGGCCCCCGCCGCCGTTGTTCCCGCGGCCACCGGCCGACCAACCCTCGCGGTCGTCTTCTGCCGCTGTTGTTTCCGAGCCGCAGCACTCCGCGAGCTCGATCCGGCCGCCCGTGCCCTGATCATCTCTCCGCAATACCTTGCGGGTCCTGATCCACTCCCCGTGGCCGCGTTCGTGCTATTCCAGCACTGTCCATTTACTTTTGGAGTTTTCCGAGTCCGCGTGGATTTTCTTCTTCCCTAATTTTCACCTGAGAGCTCTAGCCGAGCACCCGAGGTATCTTCCGTGTTCCCGTGTTACTCCCATTGGTGTCGATGATGACATGGTCCCCGATCCCGCTATGGGAATCGGATCGATTCGTGGTTTCGGATTTTCTAAACTCCCTTTCAGGAATAATTCAGTAGTTTTGACTTTGTTTGGTTTCTCGAAATTTTCGAGTTAAGTTCGGATTTTTTCGTTTAAGGGTTCTGTGATTATCGATTTTTAGAAATAAAAATCTATATTTGGGTTGGATAAATTGGTATCCCTGATTTGGGATTATTTTGTGGTTTGTTATTCATGGTTTGGAATATTTTGGGTGTTGGCATTTTCCCAGGATTGGGTTGTCCCAATTATAGAGGAGGTGCTGCCCAAATTTTCGGAAAATATATATTAAAGTTTTGAATAAAACTATTTTCAAATCCCGGTCTTTGCAAAATAAATTACAACTTGATTGTTGGTTTTAAATATGGATTTTTGTATCATTTTCGGACGACGACCATATCGGTTCATGGACCCTAGCTAAATGTAAACGAAACCGGAATTTTCGAACGTTGAGGCATAAGCTAGAATACAACATAACATTTTGGACCAAGTCTGAGACTTACCATATTTTTATATTTTTAAATTAAATTTATATTTTAGAACGTGTTACTGGCCAATAGTATTTTGGGTGCAGGGCCTCGGCCTGCTGAATGGACCGCTTCCCGGCGTTCAGAGTTCACCAGTATTTTATTTAATTAATTGATGTAATAATTTGTAAGGGCATAAGTCCAGTTTTATCTTTATTTATGTGGCCCTGTATTTGTGTAGCGTAGCTTTTTAACTTTCTTTTCTGGTTTTATTGGTTTTGTTGTAGATGTGTAAAATATTAAAAGAATATTATTTTGAATTATAAAAAATTTATAAGATTTTCTCACATTAAATAGATAGTAAAATTACAAGTTTGTAATTTAACAAATTCATGATTTCTCATTAAAAAGAAAGACTAGTTTTATATATATTATAAAAATACCAAGTTTTGCTAAATAACCTGTAACTAACATTGTTTCCAATAAAATATTTTTACTTCGTAAATTATTAATAATAAATCGCATCGATATGCGTGTTATGATAAAATAACATAAAACTTGATTAGGATCAACTTTTAGAGATTATAACTAGAACACCTAGATATGGTTCTAAGTCAGAACTTCTCAACTGTAGGATTTCGAGGACGAGTCTGAATCCTTCTCCGGTACCAATTTCAAATCCAGTTATAAACTAAGACAAGTACGGTTATGTTTATTTTTTAATTTAATTATTAATTATAATATTGCAAGATTAAACCACATTGCTACACGAAACTCTCTCCTAGAGTATTGATTGTTATTGATTGTGGGTTTTGGAGAGTAGTGTAGTGTCTATGACCAATACCTTCATATTGCATAATTGTGCGAGCTTACTCCTTTTCACACGAGGATAAGTCGTATCGTATCACTAGGATACTATTGTACAACCCAAGACGGTCATAAGCATTACATACTCAAATCACATTGTTCTCAATTATGGAAAATATTGTTCAAGTATTTCAAACTGTTTAAAATT
>JANAVB010021245.1:112500-115266 GCA_029216955.1 Iris pallida
ATCTCTAAGGCATTACTTGACACACACCCCAATCCACCAGGAAAATTTTTATCGACAAAATAAGCATAGTTCATCCTATGTTAAGGGTTTATGTAGACAATAGTTAATAGTACGAGGATATAAGTTTGGTCATGGTAATATATTGGTGTAGAAAGCAAATAGTGTAATCAAAGCCAGGAAGCAAGGACACTCCAAAAATTGGTGCCAAGTCTATGTCGTGTTGTGTCATACACAAATAGGGTATTACATAGACATTTCAAATACACTAGAACACGTCAAAATGAGTGTTTATGTGATGTGCCTGGGTTGGAGTGTATCTGTATTCAAATTGTGTCATATTTGATACGTGCAACATAAATTGAACAAGTCTTTCTCTCAAATAGCATTGCAGAAAACATAAGAGCAGCAATATCCTGCACTGTAGGAAACGGTTCATAACCTCGGAAGCATGGACACTCCGGTAACTGGTGACATGTACACAAGACATTCCAAAATACGAGGAAATCCAAAATCAATGTCGGTGTATATGTCCCCGTGTCTGTCTAATGTCGTGTCCTATCCATTTATGTGCAACATAGTTTATACAATACAAATGAACACATGATATATGATGGGAAAAAGCACATGGAAATAATTCATGAATTCAACCTTCTGCATTCTAATTTTCCTATGTCCTAAAACAAAATGTTTAATATAATAAAAGGCCAAAAAACACACAACACAACATGAATACAAACAAAAACTCATTAAAACAAATAGTGAGTTATTCAGCTAAAAGTAGTAATGCTTACTTAGAACAAAAATGTCAGAATTAGATTGAAAAACTTACATCATTTTATGTCAAGTCCTTGGTAGATCTAGATAATACTATACATGTTAAATCTAAAAACTACAAAAATAGAATTTTGCACAGTACTTCTTTGTTCTTAGTCTAGTCTTAATACATTATGTTTATAAAAAAACATATGCGTCCTACGCAAATACATAACATGTATAAAAAAATTGTATGTTAAACAAGACATGTAAAGTAATGATATTAATAATCTCTTAGATTGTGGAAAATATTCTTTATCATCCTAAAAATAGAATAACAAAATAATAAAAATGTTAGAAATACCGGTTTACAGGGAAGTCAATGCACGAAGCATTACCCTAAGAGATTTGAGCTCTATATGCAAATTTTTCTTGAATCCTCCTAGAGATAAAACCTCCTTCCTACCGGCTTCCCGTCGTTGTACAAACAACTCCAGAAGAATGACCCGAACTTAGCTCTTGCCAAGAGTAGAAGAGATATGGAAATGAAAATGAAGAATCATATGATTGTAACTTTTGGAGGAGGAATCATAGTAATTTTCTCAAGTGTTTCTTAATACTAAAATATGGATACATTATAGGCTGCCCCTCTTCCTACATATTCAATAGATTTTAATAGGACTTTATGACTAGTTATTTAGTTATTTGGTCATTAAGCACCAGCCCATAAAATTCCAATGAATAGAAATTAAATATAGAAACGGTCAAAATTTAGAAAACAAAACAATAGTTGAAAATATTGGATATAAAATTAAAGGATAATAAAGAGAGAAAGAAGTAAGTTGGTTTTTTCCCGCAATTATACAACAATTATTGCCTTGCTTGCTTCACATGTTGATGTTATATGTTATACATATACTCCTAGTTATAAATATAGAGACAAACTAGTGCATATACATGCTAGTGACACTAAGAGATTTTGTATAGTTATATGTAAAATATGATTCTTAGACTTGATATGTATTTGGTAGAACCGTAGGTGGGATGATGGAAAGATATATTCACGTGGATTTTTTTTCTTTTCTTTTGTAACATAGTATCCTTCAAGGATAGGGTCATTGCTTCACCTAGTGACCCCCAGGGTTGGGGTTTGATTTTTAGCCGTGGTTTTACCGAGAGATATGGTAGTTGTATTCCGTTCATCCAATAATTCATGTGTACAGTTCTTCTCACTTGCGTATAACTGACAATATAGATAATGTTGTAGCACATTTTTTTTGCCTTAGTATGCCATATTATCTGTATCTTTGCATGTTATTCTATTCCATTAGTTATGTATATTATTTATCTTGTTACATCCAACTAAGGACCTAATTTTTTCTAGGTTGGTTGAGCAAATTCTGCATAGCTCGTTCCACTGGATCATTGATGATGATTATTGTCACGACCCGCACCCGAAAATCGGGCACGAGTCATGGGTAAGTCCAGCCTACACCACAACATCGACGGTAGAAAGCTATCGAACAACATATAAAGTCCTATCCACACAATAATGATCATCTCACAAAGATAAGATAAATCAGAGATATGAATAATATGGAAACTAAACTCAATCACATTGAAACTAAGATAGAGAGTTCTAGAATATATCATGAAACATAATCTAGAGTCGAATCACAAGTCAGCAACACTAGAGAAACACCAAGTCACCAAATATAGTATAATACTGCCCAAGTAAGAATTTGGAGACAAATTCGGACCCAATAATATGAATAAACTAAACTTGGCTAAGCATCCTCTGCCTACATCGCGGCCTCTGTAATGGCCTGGCCCTCCAAAATAGCTAACTCGGTCTCAAGTGCTAGGTCCTCTATCAGCTCATAATTTGGGGCGACAAGCCTCTAACTTGTCCCCTAAAAATATGGTTAACCCAGTCAGGATTGGAGCAAGTAAAAAATATTGAATAACAGTTCAAACATGATAAAGGCCATATAACAGAGTTAGGATATGTGA
>JANAVB010021246.1:0-49884 GCA_029216955.1 Iris pallida
GACACCATGTTAGAAGATACATCACCCTAAGAACGACCAATGCTGGTGTCAGAATTCCATGAAATAGAATCAGAAGAGTTAGATCGTTCTTCTTCATCAGATTCAGAAGGTTCTGGATTTGGGAGATGTGAAGCATAACCTAAGCTCCGCTTCGATTTACTGTGGTATTGTTATAATTTTCCTTTTGGACCACAATACGAAGGGGAGTCCGCCTTCCTTTACCATTATTGAGGCCTGTTCTGAATTATAGCCCATTTTACGGATGATGGCTTTGGATTGTGGACTATAGCGGCGTAATTGTAGCCTTCCTGTATCATCTCTATTATCATTATAGAGCACACATTTTGGTTCCTCTCTTTTGTTGAAGAATATAGGCTTTTCATCTTTCTTTCGAGACGGTACTAAGAAGTACGACTCTTGTATTGAATCCAATGATACCACATTTCACAGAGATGATACGACTTCTATTGTAAGTGGTTTAAATTTATCTAGCATATCCAAATAACACTGAGTATAGTAAAAGACATCAGTATACTGCAAAGGAGATGCTTTATTAATTTTTACACCATCATTTACAATAGGAACTTTAGCCTTAGCAGGCTTAGTCAGATTGATGACAAGAGGGGGAAAGAAGAACAAGAAGGAGGAGGGAGCTTCTTGCGACGAAGGTCGATTACAAGCGGCTCAGAAGAGGTGAGCTCTCTTTGTTCCCGATTATCACCCTTGGGCTGCTTCCCAAGGGAAGGAAGATAGATAGTCAGTGGTTTGGAAGACTGAGGACATAAGGTACGTCCTTTGATGGGAATCACCAGAGTATCATTTGGCACACTCTTCTATTCTTCATCCGTGTCCATTGCTAGTACTACCTTCATGATTTCTTCCTTGTACATGCGGGAATTGTTGCAGTATGCTTCAACCCCTTTGAAAGGATTCAGATCTGCAACCTCGTTTTGGACTTCTCCATTACCATCCAACATATTTGAAACATTGGTGGAGCATAGAGGGTACAATATTATGTTCATGGAGGAATGGCCTTCCCAACAAAGCGTTGTATGAGCCATGATTGTCAATAACATAGAAAGTTACCTTTGTACGAAGATTGCCAATTTGAAGTTTTAGACGTATCTTCCCCAAAGGTTCACTTCTTCCTTGATTAAACCCCAGGATAGTAGTGATAGTCGTAGAAAGGTTATGCACTGGGATCTTCAAAGCATCCAGTAAAGACTTCGGCATAATGCTAAGTGCGAACCCTGGGTCAATCAGAATGCGATCTACTTTCGTGGTGTCCACATACCCCGTGAAATAAAGAGAACGATCATGACGATTGTCTTCTAACAACATGTCATCTTGTGTAAAAGTAATATTGGGCATTAATTCAAATACACTATGACAATATTCACAGCTTACTGGCTCATTTTCAGGCTTTTTGAGAAGAGTAAGACAAGCGTCAGCCTGTATCAAGACTTCACTTAACGTTTCTCGAGTCTTTTTGAGAGACGTAAGAGTTCAAAGATTAACAATCTTGCTGGAGTATTGGCCAATTGAGCCAATATGTCAAATTATATGGCTTCACAAGTCCAAGAGATGAGGACTTCTTCAATGCTTTATCAAAGTGGACAGGTTTTTTTCCCTTGTCCGCTGCTGTTGGTTTAGAAGGAGATGGTTCGACCACCGGCAAGGATGTGGATGGATATTCTCGCCAGAAGAAGATGATGAAGGAAGAACATCAGAAGATGGAGTAGGGTTCTCTTGATTTTCAGAATACGCCCGAAGATAGGGTTTCCCTGATCTAGTGTCCATTAGAATTTCTTCTTTTATTACTGGTTCAAAGGATACCATGTTACTGTTCTTGGGTTTAGATCTGGAATGCTTCTTTTTCTTAGAAGAGGAAGGCGTTTCAAATTTTGCTACCAGATCTGGGTGAATCCACATAATCTCTCCTCTGTCAGTTGACAGCGGAACAAGACCTTCATTTTGAGGAGGTGGGAGATTCACGATCTCAAGAGCAGTCCTTGGAATGGGGACAACACCATCTTGCACAAGTTATGGTAGAAAATTACCGAATTGTAGAGAAACTACATTAGCAGTCACCCTTTTCTAGTCCTGTTGCAGAGTAATTGCTCCAGAGTTGACCAACTCTTGGATTTTACCCTTGAGCATATAACATGCTCTGGTTGGATGCCCTATAAATCTGTGATAAACATAATATTTAGGGTGATCAATTTTACCCACTTCTTCTGGCCATTTTGCATCTGGAAGCTGAAGC
This sequence comes from Iris pallida, assembly GCA_029216955.1. Classification (NCBI taxonomy): domain Eukaryota; kingdom Viridiplantae; phylum Streptophyta; class Magnoliopsida; order Asparagales; family Iridaceae; genus Iris; species Iris pallida. The sequence continues at coordinate 2,267 of JANAVB010021246.1, forward strand.
TTATTACTTTTGATCAAGCAATCGAAGATGCTTAAAGTATCATCTTCATTAAAAGAATACTCTTCTTTTGGACGAGTCAATTTCTATGGTGGTGCTGATGGAGTGGATGCCGTCTGAGTGACGTTGACAGCCAAAGACTCCTTGCCTTTAAGATTAATGGCCAATGTATCTTTACTCTTACGGTTATTCTGACGATTACTACCCCCGGGTGTAGAATGTTCATCTTGGTTAGGATGAGTCATTTGGACTCCTAACTGCTTGAACTTTTCGGTACTGACCTCGGCTGCTTTGGCATTGACAATGAAAGAAGGTCAATCCTGAAATTGTGTAGATCCTGTCCACATACTGATAATAGGCAACAAGTTTGATTTGCAAGTGTCTATTGTTACAGCAGATAGAGTTCCTAAAGGTATTTTGAGTGCCTCTCGACGGAATCTTTCAATGAAACTCTCTGTAGATTCATTATGCCTCAGTTTAATCTTAATGAGGACAGACATTGTCATGTCGTTGACTCCTTCGTAGATGCGTTCCAAGAACATTTGCTTGAAACCAGCAAAAGAAGTGATACAGCCATCAGACAGGCTACGATACCAATCGTATGCTGTGCCAGCTAAACAACCGACGAACACTCTGGTAAGGAGAGCATCATTTGGCTGTAATTGATCAGTCATTACTTCAAAATGATAGATGTACTGACTTGGAGAAGTGCTTCCATCAAACAACATGATTGTTGGGTGCTTATATTTAGGAGAAAATGGAACCTTCTTCCACTCTGTAGGATATGGTTGCTTTATACCCAGTCTTTGGATGCCATCCTTCTGCTTGAAGGCCTCAAACTGAGTACGTAAGAGTTTCACAGCCTCATTAGCATCCCCTGATGTTTGGGAATTGGTAGGCTGGTTAGAAGTGTTAGGAGGAGTAACAGCGTGGTAATTACCACCCCCAGCACGAGACTGACTGGGATCAGCTTGAATTGGCACGGAAAGAACCTGGGGAGTTGGTATCCCCAGACTAGCAGGTACGAAAGATGCTATAAGCTCTAGATTTGTAGCTGGGTTTGCAATCGGGGGCACTGTATGTTGAGCCACGATTATAGTATGCATGCTTGCGACCATCTCTGCCATGGTCTTCAATTTGTCGTCCAATGCAACAATTCGTTGCTCTCACTACTAAAATCTGCTAGAATAGCGACGTATATTAGCGACGGCAAAAAAAGCAGTCGCTGATAATTGCCTATAGCGACTCCTAGTGCTACACGTCGCTGACCGTCGCTGCGTAGCGACGTTCAGAGACGTAGTATTTGTTACGTCGCTGACGGGCGACATTTTGTGACGGACATACTTTTTACGTCGCTGTATTGTGACGTTTTGCGACGTATATTTATACGTCGCTGACTTATTTCATATAGGGTTCCTAGCCCGATCGAAATCACAAATTTTTCACCCAAATTTTTTCTTCCCGCTCGATACCCCTCTCCCTTCTCCCCCCGGCGAACCCTCCCGTCCGGCGACCCCTCCCTCCGGCGACTCCCTCCTCTTCTCCCTCCGGCGCCCCCGCTCGCCCGATGACCCCTCCCTCCGGCGACCACCTCCCTCCTCCGACGAAGTCTTCTTCCTCGTCGCCTTTCTCCTCCGACGAAGCCACCCTCCTCGCCGCCTCCATCCTCCGACGAAGCCACCCTCCTCAGGTAAACCCTAATCCTAGCTATCTAGACACAGACACGGACACGAGAACCCTAACCCTGGCTGGGTGGTTTTGCTGTCGAGGGAGAGGGAGAGGGGTGGGGGTGGGTGCAGGGGGGTGGGGGGTCTTACTATCGAGGGGTGGGGGTACCCGGGGGTGGGGGGGTCTTGCTGTCGATGGAGGCAGGGTTGGAGTGGGTGCAGGGGTAGGGGGAGGGGGGCAGGGGAGGGGGGTCTTGCTGTCTAGGGGGGACAGGGGAGGGGGGGTCTTGCTGTCGAGGGAGGTAGGGCCGAGGGGGCATGGGTGGGTGGGTACAGGTGTAGGAGGGAGGCGGAAGGGGTAGGTAGGTGCAGGGGGGGCTGGGGAGGGGAGGTCTTGCTGTCTAGGGGGGCAGGGGAGGGGGGCCTTGCTGTCGAGGGGGCAGGTGGGTGGGTGCAGGGGTAGGGGGAGGGGGGCAGGGGTAGGTGCAGGGTTAGGGGGAGGGGGGCAGGGGACAAGACCCTAACCCTATTTCGGATACGACTCTGTGACACAGGACACAGGACACATGACACACACACACACACAATACATACATTATACCTATATATTAAATACACATATCTACATATATACATGTATATATACTCACACACTTACATACACACACAAATACATATATAAATATATGTATACAATGTATACACACAAATACACATATATATACAATCAAAAATCCATTTGAAATTTATTTTAAGAATCTGAAATGTTGACGATATATACCCAAGGTTCACAATAACGGTATCGGACTATTCCTATGAGTATTGGTATCGGCGATATCGGTAGTATCGGCGGTATCGTATCGGAGTATCGGACTTTGGTATCGAAAAACAAATAATTATTAATAAATTATTTACATTTAAAAACATATATTTTATACATTTAGGCATAATTTTAAGTATTTCAGTGTTATTTCTCAGTAGTTTTAAAATTATAAAATAGTAGTCACCCTTACCGATTGGTTTTGCCGAATTGACCGGAACAAAGACCCCCAATGTCGGTATCGGTCAATATTTGGTATCGGTCGGTATCGGATCGGAACATGCCAAACCGTATCGGTATCGGCCGTATCGGATCGGTATCGGCCGATACTTTAAACCATGTATATACCATGGTTTTGCCTTTTAGTTGCAGGAATATGAGAGTTATTAGATGTTAAAGTAGGATATTAATTTATTGTTATGATAGAGTTTGAGATAGATAGTTCATGTGAATGTTAGGTAGTAGTGTACAGTTCATGATTAGCATTGTTTAGATATTAGTTTCAGTTAAAGGGTTAGTTTAGATTAGGATATTAGTTTATGTTAGAAGGAACTGCCTGCAACTGCATCGTAGCTGCAGGAATATGAGAGTTATTAGATGTTAAAGTAGGATATTAATTTATTAGTTAGGATAGAAATTTATTAGTTATTTTTATAAACCGTGATATGTTAAATGCCTGCAGCTGCATCGTAGCTCAGGGATATAACTGAGAGGGTGACATGGTTGTCACATTAAGGGTCTTTGAGGAGGTGACATGTTGTGAACAGATATCCTTATAGTTCTCCTACGTGATATTAAAGAAAATTCGTAGGAGAACTATATATAAGGATATATCTTTTCGTAACATGTCATCTTGTCAAAGACCCTTAATGTACCAACCATGTTACCGCGGTATTGGTATTGGGATACCAATAGCGATAAGGTAAAGGGTACCAATAGCGATAAGGAAAAGGGTACCAACTTAAGGTATTGGTATTGGGATACCAATAGCGATAAGGTAAAGGGTACCTTGGTAGGTAATGACTAGAAATAGGATATTTGACTTAGATTTGACCTTGTTTGACCAAGGTTGACTATTTTGACTGAAAGTCAAAGTAGAGTCAACATCTGACCTAGATTGGACTAAGAGTTGACAAAGTCAACTGTAGGTCAACCCTTGACCTACTCTGACCTTGTTTGACTTTGCTTGACTTAGCTTGACCTTGTTTGACTTTGTTTGACTTAGTATAACCTAGTTTGACCTAGATTGCATATCATTGTTATTAGTAACTGTCCGCTACTAATGTGTGTCCCATAATAAGACATAATATACGAATTTTTGCCTATTGGATAATGTGTGTCCATCTTTGCAGAATTATTTCCAAATGGATATGAATTACTACTTGCAGAATCGTTCATGGATGTACAATCGTCGTCCTGATGATATGTGTGGTGTGCAGGATGAATACATAGCGGGAGTAGAGCAGTTCCTGCTGTTTGCTAAGGCGTTCACTCAGTACATGGACGGCACCAAAATTAAGTGTCCGTGTGTGAAATGTCATAACATAAAATTATCCAGAAGTGGAAGTGACATATCATTTGTACTCGAGGGTTTCACGTCTAATTACTATCAGTGGACCGCACACGGAGAACTTGTGTCTTTAGCATCAGAGCCGGAGCCTTATGTCGAGCCGTATATGCATGCGGGACCAAATTTTGTTTCAGATAATCATGTATACGACGACGGGTGCGTGAACATGGTTTTCGACGCTGCGGGGCCTAGTTTCCTTCATGATGCACCTGAGGAGGCACCGAACGCCGATGCTGCCCAGTTCATAGAGTTGCTGGAGAATGTAAGGACTCCATTGTATCCTGGTTGTGAGGATCATTCACCGTTGGAGGTGGTTACAAGACTGTTGAGCATTAAGTCAGATTTTAACATATCGCAAGAATGCTACAACCGAGTGTTGGAGTTGATTATAGAGATCTTGCCGGCGGGTGCTAAGTTGCCTAAAGACTTCTACCGGTCTAAGAAGATGGTGAGATCGCTCTGGATGGGAGACGAGAAAATCGATTCTTGTCGTAATGGGTGCATGCTGTACTATAGACAACTAGTACAGGAAGGTCTACCGGTGCAAGATAACCGACCGATTCAATGCACTACTTGCCTTTAACGCCGCAGTTGCAAAGATTATTTATGGTGAAAGAGACGGCCGAAAATATGAGTTGGCACAAGCGAGAACAGATTGAAGGAGTGTTGGATCACCCATCCGATGGAGAAGCGTGGAAGCACTTTGATCGAGTGTATCCTGATTTTGCTTCAGATCCGCATAATGTCAGGTTGGGGCTATCTTCTGACGGTTTTACTTCTTTTGGTCTTTCGGGATCCCAGTATTCGTGCTGGCCTATGATTGTCACTCCGTATAACCTACCGCCTTGGATGTGCATGAAGACTCAGTACATATTTCTAACTGTTATAATTCCTGGTCCGAACGATCCCAAGAGGAACATTGATGTGTACTTACAGCCTTTGATAGATGAGTTGAATCAGTTATAGGAAGTAGGTGCTAACACGTACGATGTTTTCAGGAAGCAGAATTTTCAGATGAAGGCAACCCTTATGTGGACTATCAATGACTTTTCGGCCTATGGAATGTTATCTGGATGGAGCACACATGGCCGTTTCTCACGTCCGTATTGCATGGACCGTAGTAAGGCTTTCCGCTTGAAATACGGAGGAAAACCGTGCTTCTTTGATTGTCATCGACAATTTCTGCCAAAAGATCATCCGTTTAGAAGGAACATGAATGCATTCCGTGTCGGCGTTGTAAGAAGGGTGATCCACCGCCAAGGTGGTACGGAGCCACGATATGGAAGGAGGTTAGATATTTTCCAAGTGCTATCGAAGATCCTACAGCTGGGTACAAGTGCGATGGATTTCGTAGAGATCATAACTGGACAAAGAGGATATTCTGGGATCTGCCATACTGGAGTACCAAACTGATCAGACATAATCTTAATGTCCTGTATATTGAGAAGAATGTGTTTGATAACATAATTAATACTGTGATGGACGTAAAGGAAAAAACAAAAGACAATCCCAAGGCCAGGTTGGACTTAGAAGAAATATACAAACGCCCTGCGTTGCATTTGATAGAGAAGAATGGAAAACAGTTCCTGCCGAAGTCAATTTTCTCGCTGGACAAGGAGGATAAAGTGAGACTTTGTCGGTGGATCCAGGGCCTAAAATTTCTAGACAGATATATGTCAAATCTGAGAAGATGTGTCGATCCGAAGGAAAATAAATTGACGGGTATAAAGAGCCACGACTGTCACGTATTCATAGAGAGGTTAATTCCGATTGCATTTCGAGAATTCTTATCGCAGGCAGTTTGGGATCCATTAACGGAGCTTAGCATATTCTTCAGGGATCTTTGTTCTAAGAAATTGCTCGTTGATCGTGTAGAAAAGCAAGAGAAGGACATTACGGTAAAACTATGCAAGCTAGAGAGGGTGTTTCCTTCTGGATTCTTCGACTCTATGGTGCATTTGCCGATTCATCTATCCTATGAGGCACGTGTTGGTGGACCCGTCGAATATCGATGGAGGTACCTGTTCGAGCGACATTTGAATCACCTAAAAAAGAAAGGTAAAAAATAAGGCACGGGTCGAGGGTTCTATTTGTGAAGCCTATGTTCTCGAGGAGATTACAAACTTTGTTCGATGTATTTCAAGTCTCATATTGCAACTAATAGAATAAGAGCTTCCAGAAACGACGACGGAGATCATGAAAGTAATGATACAATACTGAAGGTATTCAATGCTCCAGGAAAGCCATCGGGTAAAATGAAGAAGAGATATCTGAACGATGATGAGCTAAGGGCTGCTCAGGTGTATGTATTACTCAACTGCGACGAGGAGGAAGTAGAGAAACTGGAGGGGTAAGTAATTAGTATGTTTATATTATTTTAATAGTGTTGATTATTATATTATATTAATTGCACGATGTTGTTTTCAGCATATTTAATGATGATGTGAGGTCAGGTAGGCCACACATAACAGAAGAAGAACTAGAACAAGAAATGAGGCATTATTTTCCATCATGGTTGAGTGCATATGTAAGACTTGAGAACTCTGTAATTATCTTTCTGTATATGCACTTGATTGAGAATGAGCTTAATTGCTTCTTTCGTGGTATTTAGGTCGATCATCCATACGCAAGAGTTGAGAATGAGTCTATTAGTACGCTAGCCAAGGGACCAATTTATGCTGGAAAAATATGGCCAAGCTACTGTGTTAATGGGTTTAGGTTCAAGTCAACAACTTGCCGGATCAGAGACAACTTTGTGGATCTCGACTCCACCAAAAACAGCTGTTTGTGTATCAGATCTTCGAACTACAAAGATGTTGATGCGGGCAACGATTTCTATGGCATGCTACGGGAGATCGTGGAGCTGACATATAGTTATGGAATAGAGCCTGCTAAGATTGTGTTATTCAGGTGTGATTGGTTCGATCCGATTGAAGGTCAAGGTTGGAAAGTAGACAAGCACGGTCTTGTTGATATAAACTATCGGCGTCGATATCAAGCCTATGAACCATTTGTCCTATCAAGTCAGGCTCAGCTTGTGTAATTCACAAGTTATCCTAAATGGAGAACAACAAGGCCGGACTGGTGGGCAGTATGCAAGACCAAAGCTAGAAATACCTTTGAGGTTGACGATATAGCTTATCAAGAGGATGAACGACCTCTTGTAACAATTATTATAGAAGTGGACACGACAAAAGTTCCTCATTACACATCTAATTATGTAGAAGAAGTAGATTATCTGAAGAGGAAGATGCAGATAAAAGTGAAGATGTAGAGGAGGAAGAAGAAGAAGAAGAAGAAGAAGAAGTAGATGAGGTAAACGAACTAGATGAATTTTCAGAAGAGGATTAAATCTGTACGTTTGTTTTATCATCATATTGACACTTTAGTGACACTTCTATTATATAAATCTGTGACACTTCAGTGACACTTTATTGACACTTTTATCTGTGACTATGATATTTTTCAAAAATCTGTGATGTCTATCATATAAAGATGTTTTTTTTATTGTCATATGTTATTATCAGGTATAACTAGACCATCTGGACGACGCGGAGGATTTTATTAGGCAGTCCCGTCAGCCTCGGGCTGGGGATGGATATTCCGTACCCTCATCCTCATCTCCGAGTACGCCATTGTACCATTCTGTTCCCGTCCATTACCGGGATAGGGCAGTTCCAGCAGGTTGGCGACTCCTCCCTCATTGTCTTGCCTTCCTGATCCCGTCCAGCATCCCTGATCCCCCGTCCAGCATTCCTCCTGTCGACGGCTCTATGGGGGGAACCGACGCCGAATATATGGAGGACGGCGATCAGACTGATCCTGCCCAGGCAGGAGGTGAGAGCGACCCTCCATGCGCTCCCCCGGGCGAGACGCGTATGGAGATTTGGACGGACGGGCCTACGAAGTAAGTTAATTAATTAATAAATATTTCTTAAATGATTATATGTACATATATATTCATGAAAATTATGATTGTATAGATATCGACCTTCTGCAGTACAGAGACAGCTGGAGGTATTTTTGAGGCAGAACTATGGTGGGCCTTGGATTAACTACTCAGATGCTCCCGCAGATAGGAAGGCCTTTTGGTTCGCCCACTTCAAGATAAAAAATTTGTTTATTTTTAAATTTTAATAATCATTGTGTATATTATACAACTTTTCTATTTTACTTCTTGTAGAGGACCTATTTCTATCCACCACACCGGGCGGCGAAGATCGAGGGCCAATTTTCTGCCGTCGCAGCCAAGCTCATCCGTGATGCAATCCACGACCAGAAGTCTTGTGATCGCTCCGGACAGCCGATCCATGGTTGGATCACGCCAGAGCAGTGGGCTGCGATGAAGGCGAGATTCAGCGAGCCCAAGTACCAGGAGCGGTCTGACAAGGCCAAGGTGGCGCGGTCGAGCGCCGGTAAGTGGTGTGATGGCTCTATTCCGATAACGGAGCATTTTTGTCGTCCGGTACGTTTCCTATGACGGACATTAATTTATATAGTTCGATAGAATGTTTAATACTAATAATAGATAATATATTTTAACAGGTAAAAAAGGGTGAGAAGAGGACGACGCAGACATATGTACGTTCTATTCTTTATATTAATTTACTATAATTTAGAAAATAGGAAAATAGATATCAATATAGACTTTAGCAAACACTTACACGTTAGCAAACATGTTCTAGGCCGAGTTTGTTCGGCTACAGGAGGAGGCGGCTGCTGCTGCTAGTGCGCCAGCAGAGGGGGGGTACTTCCTTCCAGCCGCCTACAGCTCCATCGTCGGACGACCTCTGGATGACCGTTGTTGGCGGTCTTCAGAAGGGTACGTACTACGGTACGGGATCCTACGACGCGTATTTGGCTTCGGAGTCATCCCGGGCCCCTCTGTCAGTGCGCAGTCTCCGGCTTCGCAGGCGTCGTCACGAGCTCAGAATATCCGTCGTCAGATCGAGGAGCTGCGTCGTGAGTTACAGCAGCAGATTTCTGATGCGATCGAGCGACGATCCGACCCTCCGATCGTCACCGGACGATTTGATGCGGTCGAACGCAGTATAAAGGAGCTGATGAGTCTGTAGCAGGCTATAGCTGCCAGCTTGCACACGCTCACCGAGTCTACGCAGCGTACAGAGCATAGACAGGTCGAGCTGGAGGGATCGCAGAGGAGCATGTCTGCCTCACTCACTCAGGTATCGGCTTCTCTTGAGGCGAGTTCTGAGAGGGTGGTGAGCACCCTTGCTGTTTATGGTGAGCGACTGTGAGAGCTGGAGCAGATACGTCCTCCCGGTCCATCGACGGCGCCGACTCCAGACATTGTACTGCCTCCTACTCCCCAACGGTGCAGCTCACACAGGAGCAGTATGAGTACATGCTATCCCAGATGCACGGTAGGGGTCCTCAGTGATCCAGTAGATTTTTTTATCAGCTTTGTATTTATTGGCCCTATGGGCCCATTCACCGTTCTGTACACTGATTTTGAATATTATTTGACTCTGTTGGACATGTATATTTGTTGGACATGTATGTTGGGGATATTTAATTTTGGTATTTTTATTGAGTACATGTATGATATTTAGTTGTAGACTGTTATGATGGGAGACTGTTATTCATCTATTAGTTATAGACTGTTATGATGGGAGACTGTTAATTGTGATGATATCTGCGACGGGGATGACAAATATACCTACGCTGGGTTATAAGCGATGATCTGATATACAAAGGAGGTGATGCCTAAATTTTAAAAAAATATAATGTGTATTTTTGTGATGATGTGTGTCTGTGTTTACAGTGAATGTGAAATGCAGTGTTTGGAACCATCGACAGTTTCGATTACTGTTGTATGTTTTATCTTGGATAGAAAGAGCAACAATTCAGGGTGTACTTCTGAGAGCTTCATTTTCACGTCCTTCACTTTCTCGGAACGTCGTAAAGGATCCCGAGAAGGTGAAGGGCGTGAAGAGGAAGCTCTGAGAAGTGCACCCTGAACTGTTGCACTTTCTATTCAAGATAAAACATAGAACAGTAAGCGAAACTGTCGATGGTTCGAATACTGTACTTCACACACACTGTAAACACAGACACACAGCATAACTAAAATGCAAATTATTTTTTTAATTTTTTTCATAACATCTGCGACGTTCTGCGATGTTTTGCGACGTCCAGTACACGTCGCTATACGTCGCCACATAGTGACGTAACGTCGCTATCCGTCGCTATACTGCTAACGTGTATATGACCTCCTGAGAGCCGACGTCGCTAGAGTTGTCGCTAGGCATCGCTAAAATGCTGACATGGCTGCCATGCCATGTCATCATATGTAAAGTTGACGGCGTCGCTAAGTGGTCGCCCTCCGTCGCTATACTGGCGACGTATGATGACGTCGCTATCTGTCGCTAATATTGCGACGTCTAGCGACACTAAACGTGACGTCGCAACTAGCGACGAATTGCGACAAAATTATAATCTGCGACAAGCTTATAAGCGACATCCATTTTTCGTCGCTAAATACGTCGCTAATAGACATTAGCGACGGATTTTCCTTTTTTAGCGACGTTCTCTGACGTCGCTAAAGGGGTTATTTTAGTAGTGTCTTGACTGGTTGAAGTAGAGGCATCTTGATCTTCCGTAACGGTATATGCTGTCACTTCTCTTGCTGCTATTGATGAGATAGTTTATTCAGAACTTTCACTATCTGCATCAAACTCTGAGAAAGAGTCCTCTCCTACATGGACAATGGGGAGATCTTCTTGATTAAGACACCTTGGTTCAAATGTCGATTTCTCGATCTAGTGTATTGAAAGACACCTTCATTGGATGTGTGGATCCGATCTAAGTATTGTTGACTAGGATTACGGGATGCAATACGCCTTGGACGTTTCCTATCCCCAGTGCCTTGAGAAGTCATGTTGACAGAAGCATATAATAGCTCATCTTCGTTTTCTATTATATGTTCAGGAGTTGAAGCATAGTTCAGACGATCGAAGACAGATCGTCGAGCCGATTGACAACAACAGTTGATGACGACTTCATGAAGGCAGTGGTGATTTGAAGCGCGATTTGGAAGTGAGGAAGACATCCCTGTAATTTCCCGTCTTTGTGTAAGACGTTGTCGCAAATCAGTTACAACTACAGGACGAGAAAAAGTCGGAGGAACATATTCCTTAATGATGTTAGGAACATGTCTCCTATTCTTCAAATATTTAGTTCCCTGAGTGTACAAAGATGTACTCAAGTCATTAGCATAGGTGGTTGGGTCTTTCTTTTCAAATTTTGGCTTTTGGTACAGATTGGCCTTTGGCATAGGGTTCTTACGTTTCGCCAAAGTTGATACTGGTTGACGCCTATTGAGATAAGCGCGTAAATCTGAAAATTCTGCTCCAGGTGTCTCTGTTCGTTATACCCTCAATTTTCCTTGCTTGGATCTAAAAATTTGCAAGGTAGGAAGGTCTTGACCAAACCCCATAGGGGTAGGTAAGATACCTCTTGGTCTGTATTCTTTCCAATATCAGAGATCCGAAGACCTCTGTTTAAAGGAATAGAATCTGATAGATCTTCCTCTGAGTCATAGACTAGGGAAGTTTGAGAAAAGACCAAAGGGTGCTTTCCTTTATTTTGTGAAGGGTCAGCTAAGAAGCCTTTCCCTTTATTCTGTCGCGAGATCATTTTAGGCACAGATTGCACCAAATGAGGAAGTGTCAAAAGACTCTTCCCTTTGTCTTATCTAGTGTTAGCACTAGAACATTGATTCTCCAAGTTCAGAACTTGAGAATTAGAAGAGGGAATAGCCAAAAGACTAGTTCCCTTGAGTTGCGCCAGAGTAGCAGACTGCGCCTGAAGTGCTGATTGCTTGGGTTGTGCCATAGTCCTACGGGCTACTGATGGTGCCTTGGCAGCAATATGGGTAGACTGCACCTCAACAATAGCTTGAACAGGCTGTGCCTTGGCAGCAAAGAGAGTAGTAAACTGCGCGTGGGTAGCAGGATGAATAGGTTGCGCACGGGCAACATAAGCAAGTCGTGACTGAGCCGCCGTGACATACTGTGAACACTCAGGTTGCGCCTCGACAACAGTGACCATGGGAGATTTAGGAGCCCACACAGTCCTGTTCTTGGCGATAGCCATTGTACGCTTGTTGCTCTTGGTGCTAATCATATCCTCATAGGCTATCTGGTTGACCTGAACAACCAGAGTCTTCTGCGTCTTGTCGATCGACGCAGTGTCACATTGAGTTGTCATCTTTTCGTCGGAGGAGAAAGTTGTTCCTAGCAGAGTCGCCATTTTGTTTGCAAAAACAAAAAGTTTATTCCAAACTTGAAAAAGAATAGTACAAAGTACAATAAATTCTGGGGAAGTACAATTGTAGGAATCTAATCAGAAGACGATCACTTTATCCCTTGGACTATGTGAACTTGAAGACTGTAGCCTCTGGAGAATGCAGCAGCGATTTTAAAAGAGTTCTTGATCTCTGTGCGTATGTATCAGATCCTTTCACAATGATTGGAAACTCTATTTATAGAGTTCAAGAAATAATTGTTTTAGCAGTTATTCTGATGTGCGCGAGGCTAGATTATGCCAAATTGAGTTACGCTAACCTCCTGTTGCGCCAACTTTCATTCAGTTTTTAAGTCGTGTACCAACTGTATTTAGACACGTGGCATCATGTGATTGAGATGTGCGTGGTCGTGTACAGGATAGTAGACACGTCTTGAGTGATTAGTGGCATGTGCGCCACGTCAACCTACTTTAGAATGTAAGTTGTCTCAACATCATCAGGTTGCACGAGCTTCGGTCAACTGCGCCTGATTGAGCTGCGCCTAGCACGTGGCAGCTTTTGAGCAGAAGTCATTCGGATTGCGCCTAGGCGCAACTAAAGATTTTGTCTGGATTGCACCTAGGGGCAACTTACGAAGTGTACAGGACAGCTGTCTACCAACTCTCCTTGAGCGGCACAATTCACGGGATTCGAAAAGATTTTTTTCGTTCACTGTGGTGTCAGTTGTCAGTGATGTCTGGTAATGATGTCCATTAAGTGTCAGACGCCACATAGATTTTGGCACAATAAGACTGGACGCAGTCTGATATCAGGCGCAACCTGATCAGTGGCGCAACTTGTTCTCTGAGCTTCATATCAGTGGCACAACCTGATCTTTGGGGCACAACTTGATCACTGATTAGTATGTTCAGGGCGCAACTTTGATTTTTTGGCCCTACTACTCGAATCACTCATGTATTACCATCGAATATTTTTGCTAAACGTATGACATCTACTCGCCTCAAGTCTGAGTTTACCTATCCGTGATCATAGTTTGACACATTCCATACTCATCAAAACCATCGTCGAATAACTTTCGCATCAAACCACAAGTCAAATCCGATTTTGCCATGTCTTGTAAGTTTGATCATTCCTGCTGTATGAATCACCATTCCAGCGCTCACACGGAATGATCTCCCTAATTTGGCGTGACACATGTGCGATGCTGGAGTTGCACTCGCATAAGACAAGAATGTCAACATTGTGGTTATCCTCGAAACAATCAAGCACTTTCGTTTCATCCAAATACTATCCATCCACTCTCAAATCCTCTGAAGCACTCCTACCTTTATCATCCAAATTGCCATCAACTTAATTTGCATCTTATTCATCCAACAACAATGCTCAACATAATTTTTGTTCATTCGATCAGAGTATCCCCGAGTTATTGCATATCGTCTTTGATACGTCTCAATACCATCGTCGATATACATAACTTGAACATCTTCCTCTCTCACAAGCTCCAATTTGTTGCAATCACTGTTATCATCGGAATTCGAATACGAATCAAGTCTTGCGCACATCAAGATCTATTCCATTTTAACTAACTACCGTCACCAAGACATGATTTATAATTCATATATCCATTCTCATAATCCTAACTCGTACTTCCAAATCGTGCTACCGTCTCATCGCACTAACTCAAATTCGTTTTGCACGATTACTTTGTACCTACTCAACTCGTTTCGAACAAGTTTTCATACCAACTTAGCTCAATTCCATCTAAGTCAACTATTTTCTCAATGCAACATTCCCTCGCTATGCTCAGCCTATCGTTCGACTGAAATTTAATGACTCCACGTCCGACGTATCATCCCTGGGTACGACTTCGCACATAATCATTCAACTCAATTCATCGAAGCATACTTGCATCGACTTCTATCAAGTTATTCCTACTCGAGCCTTGGTACTACTCCGTCCATTGAGGAAAAACTTAACATAATGACACAATCGTCTCGATACATTCTATTGCAAGTCATCCAACGGCTTAACATAACTATTGCTAAGTGGTATTGCATATACCACTCAGAAATCGAGCCTATCGTTATCGATACAATACTTCGCTACACTGGTCGCACAAGTGGTATTACATATTGTAACGCCCCAGTCCCAAAATACGTAGGACTAAGTACGTAGACATGCCAGCTGTATACATACGAAGTACAGGGACCTCGTATGTATACATAAGCTATAAAATGTAGTAATCCAAGACAAACTAAATCTTATCTACAATGAAAAGAATAATAATATAAAAATTAACTTGAATATTGATGACACAATCGTTGGGCGGAGACAAAGTCCACTACCAACTATCTCAATGAAAGAAATGTACAAGAATCGATCCATAAAATGGCAAGACGAACCAAGCACAATCATCTTCGAAGGAATGGGAGAAGACCACGGCCTTGGCTAGGATACCTGCGGAAGACATGAAGACACACCTGGGGAAAAACCAGGTCCTCAGACGGACGTAGCAAGATACAGGAAGAACAAGCTAATTTGAACTGTCAGAATAATAAAATAATATATAAAAGACTATCCTAGACACAAATATGAAAAGGAGATTCTAACAGCCTAATATGCAATTTAGAGGAAAACTTTCATGCGCATGGATGGGATTTTAGGCTATGTGTACGTAACTGGCATCCAGTCATCTGTATCTGGTCGTAACGTCCAAAACATAAGAGGGTATCTGCAAATAAATCGCCACAGTTCCATCCGGAGACTGTGGTTTACCTGTTTGGATTCCCATACGCACTAGCGACTGTCCTTCCCTAATATTTCCCATATTGTTCAAGTCATGTCCACGGCTCGTATGCGCAGTTTATAACAAAGGAATCTAACAAGATGAAACAAAATAAGTAATACAGAAAATAAATAATTTGACAGTTAATTAGCAAGGTATACTTGCCTGTTGTGACGCTTGGTGAGCTACCTGGTGTGGTACAATAAAGGTGGCACAAGATCGACTTCGGTATTACAACTATGCAAGGGAGCCTCTGTTGATGACACAGAGTATTCCATCGGGTCCAGAATGATTAATTTAGCTTGGGGCGAGACGGGGATGTCCAAGGACTAGGCACGAACAAGATTTGATAACCGAAGGGTTTGGAGTAAATAATACATACACTATCTCTTTGAAAAATACTTATAGTACTTAAAATATATTTTATTAGCCGAAATATGTTTTTAAATAAGTATTGAAAATTTATTCTAAGGCAGAACCTAGTTTTGTCAAAGTATTATATATATATTCTTAAGTAACGAAAATACTATACTGGTATAAGTATTTTGAAGTCCAAGTAGTAATATATATATATAGAGTTTTAAAAATACTTATTTTCCTAATTAGTTCATAAAAATATATTTGTAAAATATATATATATTAAAGTAAATGCGTAAACCTACTAAGGTTAGTCCACTAATTTAAATATGTATATATGGTTTCTAGAAAAATGAATTTTTGAAATCCTTTTAGAAAAACTCAAGCCCGAAATCCATATTAAAGCCCAAAATGTATATAAACCCAATAACAAAAATACTGCTAATAATAAGATAATAATAATAATGAGATAATAATAATGATAATAATAATAATAATAATAATAATAATTTTAATTTTAATTTTAATTTTAATACTAATAATAATAATAATAATAATTACAACTGTGTTCTCTCTTTACGAGAGAGTGACTGTGATTGTCAAAAAAAAAACAAAAAAACTCAAATGAGTGTTCTCTCTTTTCGAGAGAGAGAGAGAGAGAGAAAAATAAAAAAAACAAAAAAACCAAACGAAGAAGCAGGAGGAGGAGAAGTGTAAGAAAAAGAAACGAAAAGGAAGGGAAGAGCGGGAGGAGAGAGCGCGGGGGGAGGCGGTCGGTCGAGAGGAGTGGAAAGAGATGAGAGGCGGAGGGAGAGTACCAGCGAGAGAGAGGGGAACGGGATCGGCCGGCGGCAGAAAAAATGGATCTGGGGCGGCGGAAGAAAGGAGACTGCGCAGCACTGGGCGGCGCCGGAGGCGCGGAGAACTCGGCGGAGGCGGGTTCGATTGGTCGGGGCGGTCGACGAACGGGCGCGGCGAGGGTTTGGGGAGTCGGAGTGAGACGGATGGTCGTCGCCGGTGGCGGCCGAAGGAAGGCGGGCTGGCACGTAACCCGAGACAGAGAACGCGGTGGCTGACCGGGACCGAGGAAACTCACGGCGGTCCAGATCTGGCGGTCGGCGATGATTGGCTAGGTCGGGGCGAGTGGGGCCGGGCGTTGCTCTGGGACAGGCAAGGAGGCGTGGTGGCGGAGGTATGGGAGTTCCTATTTTTCCTTTTTCTTTTCTGTTGTGGTGTTTTCGTGGCATGAAGCCCCGACGAGGTTGGCTGGCGAGTGTTTGACGGTGGGTTGTTGGTGGTGGCGATGGTGCGTGGGTCGAATTTGGTGGTCAGGGTTGCCCTGGTAGTGGTGGTGGTAGTTGTTTTGGGGGGTTTCGGCCGATAGCCGTGGTGGTGGTGTCGGGAAGGAGAATTGTGGGGAGTGGTTCTGGTGGTGATCCATGGTGATGGGTGCTGAGTTGGTGGTTGCAGGTGTGGCAGGATGCTCTAGTCAATTGTGGCTGGACTGGCCGAAGTCGGGTGGCCGATGATTGGTGTGCCGGAGAAGACATGGGGTCTGGGCTGTTGGCAGTCGACCGGAAAGGGGAAAGGGAGATGGCGGCGTGGGTTGACAGGAGGAACGGAGGGAAATCAGGCAGCGGTTAGGATTTAGGGTTGGGTCGTGCCGAAAAATGTCCGACACGACATGGATGGACGTCCGGAATTGTCGGACGCAGTTGATAATTCTTGTATATGTAATAGAAGAGATTGGTGGATGGGAATAGGGGACACAGACACGATGCAAAAACTTGGGGTTGTGGAATAATTTTTGGAAAGAATTTGTGGATGATAAAAATTTGTGGAGGAGTACCTGCCTATTTATATGATATGGAATTCCCATTAAGATAAGAATTAGGATTTATTTAACCCAATTTAAATCAATCAATAAATTTCAAATCCAATTCGAAATCAATTTAAATGTAATTAATTTCCATCCTTTAGTTTAAAGTCAAATAAGATAATTCAAATTCCAAATATAGATATTAATTTAGTCTATTTAAATAAATTCAAAAATTAAATCAAGATTTAATTTGCCACAATAAATTCAAATATGTTTTTCAAAATACTAATAATATTAATTTTGAAAATTACCTTATTATTTAAAAATAAACTAATAAATAATTATGAAATACACATGTATGCACAATAATATTTACAAATATATACGTTTCTAGTATAACCATTTTATAAGAAGGCTTTTCATAAATAACTCATATAATTTAGAAATTTTGATAGCTAAAAATAATTATTATATATATTATCTTGAAACTATAAAAATAGGAAAAATATTTTCTTAAAAAATGTACGCTCGCACATATTCGCACTCTCGAGCAATTACAAAAAATAAAATTTTGTGCGCGATATACAATACGACTACGCGACGTACAATACAAAATTTTAAATCAGTACCAATACACTACAACAAAAAAACCCTTTTAATGACGCTTGATAAGTGGATTTCATGACGGCTGATAAAGAAGCGTCATCAAAGTTCGAAATACCTTTTTTCTATGACGGTTTTGGCTAATTTTGGGCTTTCTATAACGTTTATAAAACAAAGCGTTATTAATATTTTAGAGCGGTGGCAAACTTGTAATATTTTTAAGTTTAATTTTTTTGGCAAAATGCTGAGAACAGCCCGCGCTTCAACAAAAATTTTTCTCTCCCCCATTCTAGTCTTCTCCTTCTCCTCCTTTCTTCTCCCTTCTCTCCCCCAACTCCAAATCAAATCAGAGGAAGAACCCATGAATCTTCCTCCTCCTCCTCATCCTTAACGTAACGTTGCCGGCGAGCCGCTAAGAAACAGGAAGAACCCAGGAATCTTCCTCCTCCTCATCCTCCTCCAAATTTCCTAAATTTCTAGGGTTTCCAAATTCTCCCATGCCTCGATCTCTCCACCGTCGATGAGTTCGATCCTCCCATCGACGTTCCTCTTCCTCCTCATCCTCGCCGGGTTCTTCATCTCCGACGTCCTCACCCCTCCGGCGTCGGTGGCGGCGGAGGACCCTCCGCTTCCTTTTTCGGCTGGGGGTTCCGGAGTCGGAAACGTTACGGGAAAGGCCATGGATCCAGATCTCTACTTTGCTCCGATGCCGAGTAAGTGATTCTTCTTCCACAAATAGTGATTGTTCTGTTTTTTTTAAGATTTAGGAGTTCTTATGATGTTGAAACCGGGATGCTCATCATGATGTTGAAACCCAGGAATCTTTCTCCTCCTCCTCATCCTCCTCCAAATATTTCAAAAACTTTTCTCTTGTACAGGGCGTATCTTGAGTGTTGTTTGGAGTCTCAACGGAAAGCAAATATTTTCAGGCAGTAGTGATGGGTATATTTTAATTGGCTTTTGGCAATATTGACAATGGTGAAAATATAAATATTTTGGATTGGACTCGATATTCATTTTCTGTTTAACATGAAATTATATGATTAGATAATTGTAGGGTACTGAGTAATCTATTTTTGTATCTGATCTTATCTGCATCTTATGTACTTGCAGGCTCATAAGATGCTGGGACACATCATCATTCCATGAGATGTATCGCATCACAATTGGACTTGGAGGGTTGGGTAGTGGACCTGAACTTTGTGTTTGGTCATTACTGTTCTTAAGGTATTGTGGACATATAATTATCTTTGGAAAGTTTTCACTGCAAATGAATATATCATAAAGATTTACCATATCAGGTGCGGGACTCTAGTTAGTGGAGACAGTAGTGGCAGTGTCCAATTTTGGGACAGTCGACATGGAACCCTTCTGCAAGCACATACTTACCATAAGGGTGACGTCAACGCCCTTGCAACTATTCCAAGTCATAGGAGAGTTTTTTTCTGCTGGTTCTGATGGGAAGGTACTTGGTTAATATCCTTTTTCTTTAGTTCTCTGTTAGTAATTGGCAGTTGATATCCTTCACTTTGTTACTTTCTTTACTTTACGTACTCTTTCATGTTTGCAATTCTTTATTTTCTGTCAATTAACGTCCAACCCCCCCTCCATCCCTTCCTCCTCCTTCCTTCCTCTTCTCTGTCCCTCTCATTTTTGGGTTAGAAAGTTCCCACAGTTTAGAATTACTTTTTGAAATTGTGCCGCCCTCTTCAATGGTGTACATATTTCCAAACTTGCACAGGCCAGGCTATTATCTAGGTGACCCCTCCTATTTGGTTGTATGATTTACTGGCCTTTGTATACTGTCTACGTTGCAAGTTTCAGGCTAGGTGGCAGCTTGAGTGCCTATTCTTTGTAGAGGTGCCTTATGTTCTAGATATACACTACAAAATTATGAAAATGATTATGCTTTATCATGTATGATACATAAACTATGAATCTATGATATATCTGTTTTAAATTATTTATATTGTTTATTATATATGATTGTTGATTAAACCTATTAAAATGTTTGTAGAGGTGCCTTATGTTCTAGATATACACTACAAAATTAAGAAATGATCATGCTTTATCATGTATGATACATAACCTATGAATCTATGATATATCTGTTTTAAATTATTTATATTGTTTATTATATATGATTGTTGATTAAACCTGTTAAAATGTATACTTTTACCTACTGTTTAAATATGTATTCTTCATTTTTCTCTTGTTAAATGAAGAAAAAAATAATTCTTCATTTTTCTCTTGTTATAAATGCTAAACATGTCAAATATCTTGAAAAAATGGCAGGTTTATTATAAAGATCCACATCATAATAATTTTTAGTTTCAAGTTCATATATCACATAAACAAGAATACACAGTTTTTTGGTACAAAATGGTCCAGTTGGGAAATTCTCAATTTTATTGAATTACAGTAGGATTTATAAGGTGTTTTGGTAAAGTAGGATTTGCTTAGGGTTGTATTCATATGAATTGTTACTCCAGGAATTGGGTTGATTGGCATACACACAGACACACACACAACTATTTTTACTCTGATTTCACATTATCTTATCAGCAGTTAACTAATAGAAGATGTCAAAATTTGGTGATATGCATGGCAGAAATTGGGTGACATGCCTCCAGAGGAAGCTATGGAGAAGTATAACATGATTGTATTTGTGCTATATCCTCCTTGGGCTGATGGTTCTACTAAGGTGAGTACTCAACCTTTCAAATTTAGCCATATTTCTTATGTGTCTATCATTTTTGTTCTATTTTTCTTGTCCACAAATCATGAAATTGATCCTTATTCTGAGAAAAAGATTTATGATACAAGTTCTTATGTGTGTCTATCATTTTCATTCTCTCGTTTTTCATTTTCTCAGTACTTCAAAGCTTCCATAGTGGCAACCAATCTCTATACTGATTTAAAAACTACTATGTATCACAAATTCTGTATTTTCAACAACAAACTGTAGTTCAGAATCTGGGCATGAAATGTGTGTTCACAAGATGTATATTTGCAGCAACAGAACTGTATGTGCCCATGATCATAGCATATGTGAAATGTTTGGAATATGGTGGCTCAATTGTTACTATTTATTCTTCATGAAAATGATTAGTTATGTTTCTTTATCATTTTGTGTACATGTACATATTTTACCACAAATGAAATAATTGTAGGTGATTTGGAGTCGTTGATCGCTCAGCTTCCATTTGTTTTTCTTCCCTTTCAAAAGTTTCAGGTACATTTTACCCATATGCATCTTCAGCCTGACAATATGTTTTTTTTCGATACCCATGCTGGGTGCATTTTCTTAATTTCCCTGCACAAGGAGGGAGTGAATTCTTCTTTATTGTGAACATGCAAGTGAATATGATGTTCTTCATCTCCAATACTGTACAGATGTCAGGCCCCAATATGCAAGTGGTCTTCCTAAAATTTTATCCTAATTTTGATCCTATGTCTCTGGTTCAACCACATATTGTCTTGCTTTGTATTATATGATGAATACCCAGGTGGAGAATGTTCCCTTATTGCAAAGATTATTAGAGGCGATGACGCTTATAGGAATTCTAGCTAACTAGTATTAATTTTCTTTCTCAGGTGCACATGAAGATGCAACTATTATTGCAGTGGTGGAATTTGCTACACGTGATGTTGATAGTTTTGATGTGCTCAAGTTGAAGCCAAAGTAGTTACTTGTTTTGAGGATTCATTTAAGTAGTAGTTGTAAATATATGTATTTTTTTCCTATTTTGAGATAATGTAATGAAGATGGTGATATAACATTTCGATGTTTTCTTGTGAATATAGTTCAAAGTTGTTGTTTTAAAATTGAATTGAGAAGTTTTGGAAAGTAATATATAATGTGCAGTATTGAGTGTTATAAATGTGATGAGTTCAGTAATATGAGTGTTATAAATGTGCTGCATTGAGCCTATACATATTATCTATTCATGACGTTTTAAAATTTTTCTGAATTGTGCACTATATATTAACTATTCATAACGCTTTTATAGAAACTATTCATGACGGTTATTTTATGACGCTTTTAAAAAACATTTATAACACCCGTTTTCATAACGGTTGCTGTGAAAAAAAAACGTCATGGTTCGTCATTAATGACGCTTTTTAGCCGTCATTAAAAGGGTTTTTTGTTGTAGTGCAAATTAAAAAAAATAGTATAAATTTAGGGGTTTTACATCCTATCCAACTTAAAAGAATTTTGTCCTCGAAATTAAGAATTCGTAGGGGGTGAGAAGGCACAACGGTAGATAGAAGGGTTCCTTAAAGAAGTTTATATGGTCGTAGTCTAGGTTGAGGATATGATTAAGAGACGATTGTAATCACTTCTTAAATTCAAGTGATTAGAAAGTCAAGCTTGTAGATTTAGGGTTGAGGGAAAGGTCAAGTAGTTCAAGACAAAGATATAGTTACATTGGATGGTAATGGTAATAAGAACAGTTAGAGAAAGTTCTAGTATAACACCTTCGTCCTTCAAAAATAGGTAAAAGCGAAAGCAATAAGGAGTTTCAAAAGACGATATTATCGAGTACGAATATGTGGTTCAAGGAGACCGAAAAATTTCAAAGGAGTTGCCAAGGCAGTCGCAGATGGGACTCTAGAGGGCAAGTTTAGCTATGTCCCCATCCACGTAGATCGAGAGATAAAAGCAAACCAAAGTGCACTCGGTTGATCAGACCATCATGCACCGGTTCTGATTAGACAATATATTAGTGGGAGCGACCCAATTAACATGTGTCTTGAACAAGCTCGATAAAAGAATAAGCTTGCAAAAACTTGGCTACATTAGCATCATTAGTCTAGATAGTAAAAATATAGGCACGTGAGATTAAGATTGAAATAAAGTAGAATCAATATGAATAGTCTAAGTGTCATAAAATCTAAGTCTTGTTTATTCCTATACGATCAGTACTCTACGGTTTATTGCCCAAGGCTTGGTTGACCAAATAGGTTAAATCCCTCTAGTCCCTATAGTCTAGATAATACTATTTGTATTCCCTTAATGGTCAAGGGTGTGTTAGGTCGTAGGGTATTCTACCCAACTTAAAAAAATTAAGCTAAGGGTGTTTGGGACATCTAACTAGTAGAGCCAATCTCTAGCAAGCACGAAGGGAAGATAAGAATAATAATAGAAGGAATCAAGCAAGATGCAATCGATGAGTCGGTCGAATATGGAATCGAGGAAAAAGGTCAAGTACGTGGATGAGATCCTAGACTTCTAATCCTATTCGCAGGCTTGTTTGGTACGGTAAAGTAACCAAACAATTTATCTTGACCTGCATGGGCCACCACAAAAATATGTAACGCCCCAGTCCCAAAATACGTAGGACTAAGTACGTAGACATGCCAGCTGTATACATACGAAGTACAGGGGCCTCGTATGTATACATAAGCTGTAAAATGTAGTAATCCAAGACAAACTAAATCTCATCCACAATGAAAAGAATAATAATATAAAAATTAACTTGAATATTGATGATACAATCATTGGACGGAGACAAAGTCCACTACCAACTATCTCAATGAAAGAAATGTACAAGAATCGATCCATAAAATGGCAAGACGAATCAAGTGCAATCGTCTTCGAAGAAATGGGAGAAGACCACGGCCTTGGCTAGGATACCTGCGGAAGACATGAACACACACCTGGAGAAAAACCAGGTCCTTAGACGGATGTAGCAAGATACAGGAAGAACAAGCTAATATGAACTGTCAGAATAATAAAATAATATATAAAAGACTATCCTAGACACAAATATGCAAAGGAGATTCTAACTGCCTAATGTGCAATTTAGAGGACAACTTTCACGCGCATGGGTAGGATTTTAGGCTATGTGTACGTAACTGGCATCCTGTCATCTGTATCCGGCCGTAACGTCCAAAACGTCAGAGAGTATCTGCAAATAAATTGCCACAGTTCCATCCGGAGACTGTGGTTTACCTGTTTGGATTCCCATACGCACTAGCGACTGTCCTTCCCCAATATTTCCTACACTGTTCAAGTCATGTCCATGGCTCGTCCAGTTTTGTAACTGCTTGAGTCTCTAAACCCTAGTCATAGCAGTTACGAATATCTACCGTCACACGACTTTAGAGATAGCTAGTCAATAAGTCGTGCCCCTAGCAATATATCTCCAACCGTGTAGTGTGTGTGTCATGGCCAAAGGAGATATAA
The DNA here is from genome assembly GCA_029216955.1 of Iris pallida. Classification (NCBI taxonomy): domain Eukaryota; kingdom Viridiplantae; phylum Streptophyta; class Magnoliopsida; order Asparagales; family Iridaceae; genus Iris; species Iris pallida. The sequence continues at coordinate 26,347 of JANAVB010021246.1, forward strand.
GGATATCCCACAACAAAAAGGTAGTCCGCTAACACTAAATTAACATGCATATAGTAAAGTAAAACGACTAATAGAGTCGCTTGCACCCAAGTGTGGCTTGGATGCGCAGTTTATGACAAAAGAATCTAACAATATGAAACAAGATAAGTAATACAGAAAATAAATAATTTGACAGTTAATTAGCAAGGTATACTTGCCTGTTGTGACGCCTGGTGAGCTGCCTGGTGTGGTACAATAAAGGTGGCACAAGATCGACTTCGGTGTTACAACTATACAAGGGAGCCTATGTTGATGACACGGAGTATTCCATCGGGTCCTGAATGATTAAGTTAGCTTGGGGCGGGACGGGGATGTCCAAGGACTAGGCACGAACAAGATTTGGTAACCGAAGGGTTTAGAGTAAATAATACATACACTATCTCTTTGAAAAATACTTATAGTACTTAAAATATATTTTATTAGCCAAAATATGTTTTTAAATAAATATTGAAAATTTATTCTAAGGCAGAACCTAGTTTTGTCAAAGTATTATATATATATTCTTAAATAACGAAAATACTATACTGGTATAAGTATTTTGAAGTCCAAGTAGTAATATATATATAGAGTTTTAAAAATACTTATTTTCCTAATTAGTTCATAAAAATATATTTGTCAAATATATATATATATATATTAAAGTAAATGCGTAAACCTACTGAGGTTAGTCCACTAATTTAAATATGTATATATGGTTTCTAGAAAAACGAATTTTTGAAATACTTTTAGAAAAACTCTATCCCAAAATCCATATTAAAGCCCAAAATGTATATAAACCCAATAACAAAAATACTGCTAATAATAAGATAATAATAATAATAAGATAATAATAATAATAATAATTTTAATTTAATAATAATAATGATAATAATAATAATAATAATAATAATAATAATAATAATAATAATAATTACAACTGTGTTCTCTCTTTACGAGAAAGTGACAGTGATTGTCAAAAAAAAACTCAAACGAGTGTTCTCTCTTTCCGAGAGAGAAAGAGAGCGAGAAAAATAAAAAAAAAACAAAAAACCAAACGAAGAAGCAGGAGGAGAAGTGTAAGAAAAGGAAACGAAAAGGAAGGGAAGAGCGGGAGGAGAGAGCGCGGGGGAGGCGGTCGGTCGAGAGGAGTGGAAAGAGAGGAGAGGCGGAGGGAGTGTGCCAGCGAGAAAGAGGGGAGCGGGATCGGCCGGCAGCAGAAAAAGGGGATCTGGGGCGGCGGAAGGAAGGAGACCGCACGACGCTGGACGGCGCCGGAGGCACGGAGAACTCTGCGGAGGCGGGTTCGATTGGTCGGGGCGGTCGGCGGACGGGCACGATGAGGGTTTGGGGAGTCGGAGTGAGGCGGAGGGTCGTCGACGGAGGCGGCCGAAGGGAGGCGGGCTAGCGCGTAACCCGAGGCAGAGAATGCGGTGGCTGACCGGGACCGAGGAAACTCACGGCGGTCCAGGTCTGGCGGCCGATGGTGATTAGCTAGGTCGGGGCGAGTGGGGCCGGGCGTTGCTCCGGGACAGGCGAGGCGGCGTGGTGGCGGAGGTATGGGAGTTCCTATTTTTCCTTTTTCTTTTCTGTTGTGGTATTTTCGTGGCATGAAGCCCCAACGAGGTTGGCTGGGGAGTGTTTGACGGTGGGTTGTCGGTGGTGGCGATGGTGCGTGGGTCAAATTTGGTGGCCGAGGGTGCCCTGGTAGTGGTGGTGGTAGTAGTTTTGGGGGGTTTCGGCTGATGGCCGTGGTGGTGGTGTCGGGGAGGAGAAGTGTGGGGAGTGGTTCTGGTGGTGATCCAAGGTAATGGGTGCTGAGTTGGTGGTTGCAGGTGTGGCGGGATGCTCTGGTCAATTGTGGCTGGACTGGCCGAAGTCGGGTGGCCGATGATTGGTGTGCCGGAGAAGACATGGGGTCTGGGCTGTTGGCAGTCGGCCGGAAAGGGGGAAGGGAGATGGCGGCGTGGGTTGACAGGAGGAACGGAGGGAAATCGGGCAGCGGTTTGGATTTAGGGTTGGGTCGTGTCGGGAAATGTCCGGCACGACATGGATGGACGTCCGAAATTGTCGGACGCAGATGATAATTCTTGTATATGTAAAAGAAAAGATTAGTGGATGGGAATAGGGGACACGGACACGATGCACAAACTTGGGGTTGTTGAATAATTTTGGGGAAGAATTTGTGGATGATAAAAATTTATGGAGGAGAACCTGGCTATTTATAGGATGTGGGAATTTCCATTAAGATAAGGATTAGGATTTATTTAACCCAATTTAAATCAATCAATAAATTTCAAATCCAATTCGAAATCAATTTAAATCTAATTAATTTGCATCCTTTAGTTTAAAGTCAAATAAGATAATTCAAATTCCAAATATAGATATTAACTTAATCTATTTAAATAAATTCAAAAATTAAATCAAGATTTAATTTGCCACAATAAATTCAAAATATGTTTTTCAAAATGCTAATAATATTAATTTCGAAAATTACCTTATTATTTAAAAATAAACTAATAAATAATTACGAAATACACATGTATGCACAAATAATATTTACAAATATATACTTTTCTAGTATACCATTTTATAAGAAGGCTTTTCATAAATAACTCATATAATTTAGAAATTTTGATAGCTAAAATTAATTATTATATATATTATCTTGAAACTATAAAAATAGGAAAAATATTTTCTTAAAATATGTACGCTCGCACATATTCGCACTCGTCGAGCAATTACGAAAAGTAAAATTTTGTGCGCGACGTACAATACGACTACGCGACGTACAATAGAAAATTTTAAATCTGTACCAAATTTAAAAAAATAATAGAAATTTAGGGATTTTACACATATACCACTCAAAATTGAGTCATTACTCGACATCACACTCCGCATAGGTCCGACGTCTATTTCTCAATCAACTATCCCGTATGACGATCTTTCCGATCCCAGCTCTAGCGCTCTTCTTACTCATGTGGCACAACAACTGGACCAACATGATAGTCATTCTTCCAAGTTTGACATACATTCAATCTAACCGTACCTTGGTGATCATATCGATTACACACGCAACTTTCGCTTATTCAAAGCTCAACGCGGCATTCGGCCAACATAAACGTTTGCCTACTCAAACTTGACATAGCGACCAACTCGACTCGTTACTATCGCATCCGCGATCTTCTAATCTCACTCGTTGCAACTCGTGTAACGATTTATTCTCGATAATTAAGGTCATTACTCAATCTCGTTTAACATATCGCTATCCATCCGCATGGCCATACAACATATATCATACCATGTCGATTCGTTGCACCGATGGAACGAACGATCCACGACTTGCTACACTCCGTGCAACCCATAATACATAACCATTCGCATAGCTACATAACACGCATCATCTCATATAGCGACTCGTCGTACTTCGTGCAACCAACAACACATATCTCTTCGTACTTCGTGCGACCAACAATACGTCTCTCATTGCACTTCGTGCAACCAACATCACCTTATTCGTTGCACTTCATGCAACCAACGACTCGCAACTTTCTTGCACTTCGGGAAACCAAAATTTAATAACCCGTTGCACTTCGTGCAACCAACATTCCATAACTCGTTGCACTTTGTGCAACCAACACTCTCTGATAGTACTTGGAGATAGCGTGATAGTCATGATATACTTGTGGCAGACGTACGTACTTATTATAGACTTATTGTATGGAACATCCAGTGTTGCATCGAGCAGATCCATTGGCCACACGGTTGCAGAAACAACTTAGAGTCAACTGAATTTCGATATCGAAGCAACTGAGGGTCAAAGAGATTCGCTCACGGTCCAGAGGATGGAACCGCTCTGATATCAACTTGTCACGTCCCGACCCGAGAAATCGCTCGTCCTCGCTAGATTTCACCCGAATCATCGTCCTCGCTGGGGCATGATGCCACACGAGCCTGGAGTTGCGCTCGTGCAAGACAAGATAACAGGTTCACATAGTGTTTATCTCAAATTGATAAAATAAGCAGTGGAAGGAAACAGAGTATACAATAAGAATCTCTTTTATTGATAATGAACTGAAGATTACAAAGGCTTTAAATCGCCCAACATAATATGCCAATTTGCTACAACGCTCATGATCTCTCTAGCTCACAAAGGATTACATTGTTCCACACATTATATCTCTTTATAGCCAACAAGTAGTCTTCGGCCGAACATCTCCATGTCGTAAGTCCGAACGCCTATGCGATAGCTCCTCTTGAAACGCTAAGGACTCCATGCCTCGGCGCGTCTAAGCCAAGCTCCGCCCCGAGCCGAACATAACCTGAACGTGCACACAAACTAGTGGGGGATTAGTGCTTTCGTCCTCGCTGTACTGATCAAGACCCACTTGCACCCAAACCAAACACTAAGTATATTTAGTGAGCATGCGTCTTAATTGGTGATCTTTTGTCACGACCCGCACCCACTGTGAGGGTACGAGAACGTAACAATGCCCAGCCTACGCCGCAGTGTCGGCGGTAGAACGCTGTTCTAGGTCATGAACTATAACTAACATAATATGAATACTCTCCATAAGGAGGCCAACACAGAGGTACAACTCAATCACAATCTAGAGATAGAATGTAGCACGATAAGATAGATAAGAAATCCTCAACTGAGGTACATCAGAAATAAAATACAAGTCTCAACATCTACTAGTCTCAATATCTCTAAAATATACAACTCTGGAAATAAGACAACAACTAAACATGAAAAGAAGATCAGACTAAGCTAACTACACTATGCAAAGGTGCCATCCTCCACAGCTGCCTGAACCTCCCCAGGGGTCCAGGTCGCGAGTGTCATCTAGGCAGCTCCAAAGTAAGGGGTGCAGGGTTCCTTATCATCCTCTATAAAATTTTCAACAGGTCCAGTCAGGACGGAAGCGAGCACAGTACATCTCAACAGTTCATAGCAGGTTAGAAAATATAATCATGCAGTAAAGTAAGATGTAGGTACTGAAAGAAATGTTGTATGTAAACAGAGAGAGAGCTGTAATAGAAATATCTACTATAATAAAGAGCTACCAGTGACTAGTGATTTAGAGCACAAAGTCGACATGTGAACAACTTGATTGTACATGGCTATACTAAAGAGGCGTACATGGCTATTCTACTTTGGAAATTGTTCACATGGCTATTTATACTCCCCCGTACCCCCAATCAATACACAAGGATCCAGCCAGGTTATGTTATATGATGCTATGTAACAGCCCCCGAAGGGTGGTAGACCCCGAAGGTGATAAGACCCCGAAGGTAATAAGACCCCGAAGGTAATAGACCCCGAAGGTGATAAGACCCCGAAGGTAATAAGACCCCGAAGGTAATGGACCCCGAAGGTAGTACATAGCAGTCCCATAAATGGGATAAGGATTCTAGGAAGACTCTACGATCATAAGAGTATATGTCGTAAGTGATCAAAGAACCAATGAAGCATATGATACGTCATGTAAGTGAAACGTACAGAACATGTAGTACCTGATGCTCCCTAAGGATAACATCTCAAGAAGGGATCCATATAGTACCAATCCGTGTGACCAACGTGACAGTACAAGTAAAGTAATCTACTGCAGGAAATAATTCTAAGCAGGATATGAAATGATCAGAGAATGTACTCGCCTGGTATCTGAATAGCTGTGAAAATGTACTGTCCGAGATGAGGTACCTGGCTCCTAGTTAGAGCAACACAAGTCAATATGTATACAGAGGGTGATATATGAAATGTACAATGCATCTGTATGCTGTCTAGGTCAATCTAGACTAAAGTCAACACTTGGTCAACCCTGGTCAACCAAGAAGTCAAACCTAGGTCTAACAAGCCTAAATAGTCTGTCCCAGCTAGAACACACCATATACTAGTCTACAAGATATTACACATGTGTGTATTTCATACACACAAACCACTCAAGGGTACTTAGGCTATGTACCTTGGTTATAGGCCTTAGGCAATTAGCCAAGCACTAGGCCATATCACATATAGGCCTAAACACCATATACCATACTCATATTTATATACACAACCATAATATATATATATATATATATATATATATATATATATATATATATATATATATATATATATATATATATATACAACCATAATAAATATATATATCTATATACACATAGGCTATTGAACTATCCATTCCACATACCATTATCACCCTATACATACACTAGTTTAGACATTAGGTATATATATACATATATATACTCATAGAGACATAGAGAGGGGGGTTAAGGGCTATTACATGTGTGTGTGTGAAACAGGATAGTGTGACAGTGGTAGGTCAACCATTCAGTTAACAGGAAAAGGAAATCAAGTCAATGTAAGGAAAAGGAAACCAATTTGTACTCTCAGGTTTCATATACCTACAATCAGTTATCTAAAACCCCAAAATTCATACTTGCTAAAAGAAACATTCAAATGGGAATTAAAATCCCCAACACAGACATTCAAATAGGAAGGGAATTGCCCCTTTAATATACAGTTCAGTCAATAATTTGTGTGTGTGGGTGAGTGTAACAGTGTGGCTGTGCAGTGAGTGTTGAGGGGAGAATTTAGTGAGGATATGTGTATGAGTGAAGGGTGAGGGTGTCTCAGGTTTTGTGACTGAACATCTACCTATATCAACTCATATTAACCACAACCTAGTTTAGTCGATCGATCCCCAAGTATATATATATATCAATATCAATGTTAACTAAAACTGGAAGGAAGACTAACCCAGTTTTAACATTCATCTAAAACACAAACTGAAATAAAGGAAGGAACTATGACTGATATCCTAACACTTCCCACCCAAAACCTTGTCAAGCTCGATCAAGCCTCCCCCACATCAACACACATGTATAAAGATTAGCAAGGACATAATGTAGGCATAAACTACAGTATTTAAACATCAAATAAAAATCTGTTTGGAAAGGGAATTAGAGTTCAGGTTTCAAACAGTGTATAGCATCTCAGTTCATGTGTGTGGAATGTGTGAGGAAATGTGAGGGGGAAGCCAAATGCATATGTGTGTGTCATGTTACACCTGTGTGTGTGCTATTCAAATGTGAAAACTGAAAGGGTAAACAGGGAATGCAACCTGGAAACAGTGAGTGTACTAAGCTGGAAATCAGTGAACAATTGCACATATGTATCAAAAAAATTAGTGTAAAGGAATCTGGAATTTAAACAGCTAACCAATCTCTTGACAGTGAGACATGAACCTACCAATTCAGTCCAACATTGCATTTGACAGTGAACAAAAGGCAAGCAGTGAGTTAACCCATATCTCAGTTTTAACTACATATAGGAAGCAAGTCAATGTGAATGTGGTTCATCCAAACTCAGGTTTAATACTCATAGGAAAAATCAGTTCAGATAAGAAAAGGAGAATCAGTGAAATGGAAATCAATATCCCAGTCTCAGATTTGTGTGTGTGTGCAAGAGGGCACAAGGGGCATGAGTTTTTGCAGGAACCAGGGAATGAACTAGTGGCATGGCAATTAGTTCAATGCAATGGAAAACAGGGATTTCATGAATGATAAACTGGAATCAATCATATTGCAAATCAGTGTAATAAACAATGACTAATTTTTAGTTTTTATGTATTAACCTAAACTCAGTTTAATAGGAAATAAACCATCAACATACATATGTATACATATTGTTTACATTAAGGAAATATAATTAAATGAATAGGCACTTGAGTATTCACACAGTAGCAAGTATCAGAGAATGAATAAGCAATTGAGTATTAACAAATATCAGAGAAATTTAGGAATCAACCAATCCACCAATCAACTCAACCAAATTTTCACACCCAAGTAGTTCATGCATAGGCACAACATATTCAAGGTCTAAAACCAAGTAATTAACAGCATTTAATTAGCTAAAATGATCACCCAAATCGATTTGAAAACTGGAAAATAACAGTGAAGAACACTGTTTCAGAAAAATAGAAGAAATTGAGGATTGAACAATGAAATTGAGTTAAAACAGTAATACAGTGGTTGGTAAAGTGAGAACACATGGTGTACGTGTCATGTGGTGTGTTTGTGTCCACCCAAGTGGACACAAACGTGTCCAATCACATAGAACATGAAAACAGTGCACAATTAGGCCAATAGTCGTGCACGTGTTCACTGAGGTCGTGGACACGACACACGACTCCTCATGACACGTGGTTTTGTACACGTGTAGCCCACGTGTAGGGCTACACAGTGGACCCACCACGATGTGTCCACGACGTGTCCAGAGTGGACACGAACACGTGTTTGTGCGCGTGTCTGTGCGTGTATGCAGCAGTGAGGAATCGGTGCGGGCTCGATTGCTCCCAAACCATTCCATAAAACCCCACAAAAATTTGTGAGCCTCGTGTCAGTCATATGTCCAAGGTGTCCAATAAGTATTGTGTCCAAAAGTGTCGTGTACAGTGCACACGACGTGTCCAACAGCAGGGCAGCCGCACGCGGCGTCGTGCTGCGTGTCCGTGTCAATTTTTGACACAAAAACAGCACGGATTCGTGCTCAGAGCTTGTGGTTCGTGATCCAGGCATAAAGGGCTACAAGACTGTTCAATTAGTTTTCAAAAATATGTGGATTCAATCCACTCAAGCATTACATCAAACACTTAGATTCTAGGACTGATATGTGTTCGATACGGACACGAAACGAACACGACTCGACACAAATCTAATACCTACAGCTAGGGGACACCTAGGGCTTCCTATTCATGCAAGGAAATCGAAAATCTATGGAAGGAATAGGAAGTTACCTATATGTTTAATTTGCATGAAAAAGCTTCAAAAGGGGGGTAGTTCTTCTTGCTAGCTAGCTCCTCCAAATTGGTCCAAACCTGAGATTATCCTCCATGAACAGTAGGGGAATGAAATTTAGATCACTATGGAAGAAGTCTCAATGAAAATGGACCATTAATGAATAAACTATGAAGAAATTTCAAGAAAACAAACCTTGTTCTTAGAATGGTGGAAAGAGTGGAAAGAGGCACAAGTTTCAAGAGAGATTTTATAGGGATAGGTGCCCTATGTGGCTGGTCATCAATGCTAGGTTTAGGGTTTTGGAGAATCAATCTAAGGGCTCTCATCCCATCTAGTTTATTCAAGGGTCAATCAAGGTCCCCCTTAATCAAGTTGCAACCTAGTCATTCTAACTAGTCATGACTAACCATGACCAACTCAATTTCTAACTTAGCCTAACCATGACTAACTAGGACTAACCTAGGTTAGGTCAATTCTAGGTTGGGGCTACTAACAATCACATGGCAATCAATTAAATAATATTAAATCATACCACTTAATATAGTATATATTAATTCCAAATAATTATAATAATTTCAAATAAATTCAAGATAACCAATACCCTCAAGCTAAATGTAATAAACAGAATCTCTACCCACATGGTTAGGCTCTAGGGCAGGCAGTCACTACGGCTTCACTAGCTGCACACCAAAAATCACAAGTCATGATTTAAATAGTTTTTAAAAATTATTAAAAATCACCAAAATTATATTAAAATTTAAATACCATAATTAAATAAATTAAATACAAAATTTCAAAATTACCATCATCTGGAAAACTGGGTGTTACAATCCTACCCACCTTATAAAAATTTCGTCCTCGAAATTAAAATGGTAGCAGACCTTCTAGGTCAAACACCCCACAATCAAAGTCTCAACATACCGTCAGATAATCATATGCGTCTGTCCAAAATTATGATACTCGAAATCTTTGTCGTGCTAGTGAGCAAGGCTACGATAATCACAGAGTCCTCGACTAAGGCACATACCTCTAGAATCATGGTATTTAAAATTTTCGCATTGTCGCATGCTTGGCAGCAAAAACCTTAAATTCCCACACCCGAGAAATACGTCCTAAATCTGACTATATGTCCTCACCATGCCAGCTAACACGACTTATCGAAGATTCTAGATTCCATAACTGGGTGACCTAGCCCATATGATTCATCTCAGAAGAAGGTCAAACATAACACAAGAACAACAGGACAAAATTGATAAATCAACAAGAAACAGAAGGAATCGGGATTTCAAGACAGTTATAAGAGGCAATTGCAGAATTTGATTCAAAAGAACGGAACCTGTAACTAGATCTCCAACGGCCTGAGCATCCTCGACTGTCCTGGCGAAAGCTCGCCCTTGCTGGCCTCCCCTGGCCTGCTGCTGATGCTGCATGTACCTCTGCTGCTGAGTTAGTAAGGGTGATCCCCTCTGCTGGCCTACCGGAGCCCTAGCTCCTGCTCCCTAAACTGCCTGTCCTGATGACTCGGGATACTCTCTCAGACGATGATCGGATCCTCCGCAAAGCAAACATCTGCCCAGCCTCTTCCGGCATTCGCCCCAACCATGCCCTGGTCTCTTGCAAAAAAGGCAAATGATAACAAGCTGCTGTCCCGGGGTCTGCTGCTGCCTCTGTGGCTGCTGCATCTGCTGAAAGGGTACACAGCCCTGAAACTGACGCTGCTGAAGGTAGACCCTCGGCTGCTGGTACTGCTGCTGAAACTGTAGAAGTAGCATCTGCTGCTGGAACTGTAGAGGTAGCATCTGCTGCGGATACTGCTGCTGAAACTGTAGGGATAGCATATGCTGCGGATACTGCTGCTGAATCTGCAAGCGGGGCATCTGATGCGGATACTGCTGCTGAGTCTGTAGGTGGGGCCTCTTGGCCGGGCCAGCACTGCCACTAGCTCCCTGAGTGTCTCGCGTCCTCTTCTCCTTCAGCCCAAGATCGTCCTCCGCTGTCATGGCTCCTACCAGAATCTGCTCGAAAGTGGCGTCGCGGCCGCTCTTAGTATATGACTTGATCTCCTTGATCAAACCCCTGCGGAACCTCCTCGCCTTCCCGACCTCGGTAAGGTCCTCGATGAATCTGCTCAAACGGCTGAACTCTCCAGCGTACTCCTCAACGGTCTGGTTTCCCCGAACCAAACTCTCGAACTGCGCCTCCATAGCACGGAGTGCGATATCGGAAAAAAATTTCTCCTTGAACAGTTTCTTGAACGCTGCCCAAGTTTGACCGGCTGTACCAATCCTCGGGTCCATCTGGTACCAGGTACGGGCCAAGTCCTGCATCTGGCTGGCGGCTGCCTCGATCTGTAATCCTGCTGGTATCTGTGCCAATCGAAATTTCTTCTCGATGTGCTATATCCAATCGTCAGCGTATATGATGCCCTCAGTACCCTTGAAGTCTCGGGGTCCCATCTTCTTGAAGGAATGGATGTCTGGAGTCCTCGGCTGATACGGCTGCATCTGACCTCCCTGTGGCTGAGCAGCCACTAGCTCTACTGTCGTCCTGACTAACTGATGAGTATCCTGCATGCTCTATCGGATATCAGCAGACTGGCTCTGCTGTATCTTTCGCTGAGACTCCAAGAACTGCTGAAAAAGGGCAAACATCTGAGCCGCATCCACTGTCCCTGAAGGTAACTGCTGCTGGTACAGATCTGGAATGACGGGAGAAGACCTCCGGACAGGTGGAGGTGCACTCCCAAAAGCTACAGAAGCTCCAATATGAGCAGAAATAGGGGGTGCTGTGGTCCCAGCATCCACAATCGGGTGAGGGGTGGTAGGCCTCTCACCAGCGTCTGCTGAGCCAGAGCGATGCGATCGCGTCTCAATCACCATCCTGGAGACAGATCAAACAAGGAATCAATACTGAGATAGAAACGATAGTTCAAGGGAGGACAGTTATTCAAGGAAGTATCAGAAATTTAGATAGCAGGAATTCAGTTAGAGTTTTTCCTAATGTGATTGAGTACCTCAAAATAACTCCTAATCCTACTGCAGGCTGTAGTGGTACTCTAGTTCGAATACCACTACACCAACTCGACCTGCATGGGGCACCACTAAAAACGTGTCACGACCCGCACCCACTGTGAGGGTACGAGAACGTAACAACGCCCAGCCTACGCCGCAGTGTCGGCGGTAGAACGCTGTTCTAGGTCATAAACTATAACTAACATAATATGAATACTCTCCATAAGGAGGCCAACACAGAGGTACAACTCAATCACAATCTAGAGATAGAATGTAGCACGATAAGATAGATAAGAAATCCTCAACTGAGGTACATCAAAATAAAATACAAGTCTCAATATCTACTAGTCTCAATATCTCTAAAATATACAACTCTGGAAATAAGACAACAACTAAACATGAAAAGAAGATCAGACTAAGCTAACTACACTATGCAAAGGTGCCATCCTCCACAGCTGCCTGAACCTCTCCAGGGGTCCAGGTCGCGAGTGTCATCTAGGCAGCTCCAAAGTAAGGGGTGCAGGGTTCCTCATCATCCTCTGTAAAATTTTCAACAGGTCCAGTCAGGACGGGAGCGAGCACAGTTCATCTCAACAGTTCATAGCAGGTTAGAAAATATAATCATGCAGTAAAGTAAGATGCAGGTACTGAAAGAAATGTTGTATGTAAACAGAGAGAGAGCTGTAATAGAAATATCTACTATAATAAAGAGCTACCAGTGACTAGTGATTTAGAGCACAAAGTCGACATGTGAACGGCTTGATTGTACATGGCTATACTAAAGAGGCGTACATGGCTATTCTACTTTGGAAATTGTTCACATGGCTATTTATACTCCCCCGTACCCCCAATCAATACACAAGGATCCAGCCAGGTTATGTTATATGATGCTATGTAACAGCCCCCGAAGGGTGGTAGACCCCGAAGGTGATAAGACCCCGAAGGTAATAAGACCCCGAAGGTAATGGACCCCGAAGGTGATAAGACCCCGAAGGTAATAAGACCCCGAAGGTAATGGACCCCGAAGGTAGTACATAGCAGTCCCATAAATGGGATAAGGATTCTAGGAAGACTCTACGATCATAAGAGTATATGTCGTAAGTGATCAAAGAACCAATGAAGCATATGATACGTCATGTAAGTGAAACGCACAGAACATGTAGTACCTGATGCTCCCTAAGGATAACATCTCAAAAAGGGATCCATATAGTACCAATCCGTGTGACCAACGTGACAGTACAAGTAAAGTAATCTACTGCAGGAAATAATTCTAAGCAGGATATGAAATGATCAGAGAATGTACTCGCCTGGTATCTGAATAGCTGTGAAAATGTACTGTCCGAGATGAGGTACCTGGCTCCTAGTTAGAGCAACACAAGTCAAGATGTATACAGAGGGTGATATATGAAATGTACAATGCATCTGTATGCTGTCTAGGTCAATCTAGACTAAAGTCAACACTTGGTCAACCCTGGTCAACCAAGAAGTCAAACCTAGGTCTAACAAGCCTAAATAGTCTGTCCCAGCTAGAACGCACCATACACTAGTCTACAAGATATTACACATGTGTGTATTTCATACACACAAACCACTCAAGGGTACTTAGGCTATGTACCTTGGTTATAGGCCTTAGGCAATTAGCCAAGCACTAGGCCATATCACATATAGGCCTAAACACCATATACCATACTCATATTTATATACACAACCATAATATATATATATATATATATATATACAACCATAATAAATATATATATCTATATACACATAGGCTATTGAACTATCCATTCCACATACCATTATCACCCTATACATACACTAGTTTAGACATTAGGTATATATATACATATATATACTCATAGAGACATAGAGAGGGGGGTTAAGGGCTATTACATGTGTGTGTGTGAAACAGGATAGTGTGACAGTGGTAGGTCAACCATTCAGTTAACAGGAAAAGGAAATCAAGTCAATGTAAGGAAAGGGAAACCAATTTGTACTCTCAGGTTTCATATACCTACAATCAGTTATCTAAAACCCCAAAATTCACACTTGCTAAAAGAAACATTCAAATGGGAATTAAAATCCCCAACACAGACATTCAAATAGGAAGGGAATTGCCCCTTTATATACAGTTCAGTCAACAATTTGTGTGTGTGGATGAGGGTAACAGTGTGGCTGTGCAGTGAATGTTGAGGGGAGAATTTAGTGAGGATATGTGTATGAGTGAAGGGTGAGGGTGTCTCAGGTTTTGTGACTGAACATCTACCTATATCAACTCATATTAACCACAACCCAGTTTAGTCGATCGATCCCCAAGTATATATATATATCAACATCAATGTTAACTAAAACTGGAAGGAAGACTAACCCAGTTTTAACATTCATCTAAAACACAAACTGAAATAAAGGAAGGAACTGTGACTGATATCCTAACACTTCCCACCCAAAACCTTGTCAAGCTCGATCAAGCCTCCCCCACATCAACACACATGTATAAAGATTAGCAAGGACATAATGTAGGCATAAACTACAGTATTTAAACATCAAATAAAATCTGTTTGGAAAGGGAATTAGAGTTCAGGTTTCAAACAGTATAGCATCTCAGTTCATGTGTGTGGAATGTGTGAGGAAATGTGAGGAAGAAGCCAAATGCATATGTGTGTGTCATGTTACACCTGTGTGTGTGCTGTTCAAATGTGAAAACTGAAAGGGTAAACAGGGAATGCAACCTGGAAACAGTGAGTGTACTAAGCTGGAAATCAGTAACAATTGCACATATGTATCAGAAAAATAGTGTAAAGGAATCTGGAATTTAAACAGCTAACCAATCTCTTGACAGTGAGACATGAACCTACCAATTCAGTCCAACATTGCATTTAACAGTGAACAAAAGGCAAGCAGTGAGTTAACCCATATCTCATTTTAACTACATATAGGAAGCAAGTCAATGTGAATGTGGTTCATCCAAACTCAGGTTTAATACTCATAGGAAAAATCAGTTCAGATAAGAAAAGGAGAATCAGTGAAATGGAAATCAATCCCAGTCTCAGATTTGTGTGTGTGTGCAAGAGGCACAAGGGGCATGAGTTTTTGCAGGAACCAGGGAATGAACTAGTGGCATGGCAATTAGTTCAATGCAATGGGAAACAGGGATTTCATGAATGATAAACTGGAATCAATCATATTGCAAATCAGTGTAATAAACAATGACTAATTTTTAATTTTATGTATTAACCTAAACTCAGTTTAATAGAAATAAACCATCAACATACATATGTATACATATGTTTACATTAAGGAAATATAATTAAATGAATAGGCACTTGAGTATTCACACAGTAGCAAGTATCAGAATGAATAAGCACTTGAGTATTAACAAATATCAGAGAAATTTAGGAATCAACCAATCCACCAATCAACTCAACCAAATTTTCACACCCAAGTAGTTCATGCATAGGCACAACATATTCAAGGTCTAAAACCAAGTAATTAACAGCATTTAATTAGCTAAAATGATCACCCAAATCGATTTGAAAACTGGAAATAACAGTGAAGAACACTGTTTCAGAAAAATGGAAGAAATTGAGGATTGAACAATGAAATTGAGTTAAAACAGTAATACAGTGGTTGGTAAAGTGAGAACACATGGTGTACGTGTCATGGGTGTTTGTGTCCACCCAAGTGGACACAAACGTGTCCAATCACATAGAACATGAAAACAGTGCACAATTAGGCCAATCGTCGTGCACGTGTTCACTGAGGTCGTGGACACACACACGACTCCTCATGACACGTGGTTTTGCACACGTGTAGCCCACGTGTAGGGCTACACAGTGGACCCACCACGATGTGTCCACGACGTGTCCAGAGTGGACACGAACACGTGTTTGTGCGCGTGTCTGTGCGTGTATGCAGCAGTGAGGAATCGGTGCGGGCTCGATTGCTCCCAAACATTCCATAAAACCCCACGAAAATTTGTGAGCCTCGTGTCAGTCATGTGTCCAAGGTGTCCAACAAGTATTGTGTCCAAAAGTCGTGTACATGCACACGACGTGTCCAACAGCAGGCAGCCGCACGCGGCATCGTGCTGCGTGTCCGTCAATTTTTGACACGAAAACAGCACGGATTCGTGCTCAGAGCTTGTGGTTCGTGATCCAGGCATAAAGGGCTACAAGACTGTTCAATTAGTTTTCAAAAATATGTGGATTCAATCCACTCAAGCATTACATCAAACACTTAGATTCTAGGACTGATATGTGTCCGATACGGACACGAAACGAACACGACTCGACACAAATCCAATACCTACAGCTAGGGGACACCTAGGGCTTCCTATTCATGCAAGGAAATCGAAAATCTATGGAAGGAATAGGAAGTTACCTATATGTTTAATTTGCATGAAAAAGCTTCAAAAGGGGGTAGTTCTTCTTGCTAGATAGCTCCTCCAAATTGGTCCAAACCTGAGATTATCCTCCATGAACAGTAGGGAATGAAATTTAGATCACTATGGAAGAAGTCTCAATGAAAATGGACCATTAATGAATAAACTATGAAGAAATTTCAAGAAAACAAACCTTGTTCTTAGAATGGTGGAAAGAGTGGAAAGAGGCACAAGTTTCAAGAGAGATTTTATAGGGATAGGTGCCCTATGTGGCTGGTCATCAATGCTAGGTTTAGGGTTTTGGAGAATCAATCTAAGGGCTCTCCCATCTAGTTTATTCAAGGGTCAATCAAGGTCCCCCTTAATCAAGTTGCAACCTAGTCATTCTAACTAGTCATGACTAACCATGACCAACTCAATTTCTAACTTAGCCTAACCATGACTAACTAGGACTAACCTAGGTTAGGTCAATTCTAGGTTGGGGCTACTAACAATCACATGGCAATCAATTAAATAATATTAAATCACCACTTAATATAGTATATATTAATTCCAAATAATTATAATAATTTCAAATAAATTCAAGATAACCAATACCCTCAAGCTAAATGTAATAAACAGAATCTCTACCCACATGGTTAGGCTCTAGGGCAGGCAGTCACTACGGCTTCACTAGCTGCACACCAAAAATCACAAGTCATGATTTAAATAGTTTTTAAAAATTATTAAAAATCACCAAAAATTATATTAAAATTTAAATACCATAATTAAATAAATTAAATACAAAATTTCAAAATTACCCTCATCTGGAAAACTGGGTGTTACATCTTTCTAATTAGCCTTAGGATCAGTTTCATGCATTATTCAACATAATAACTTAATATAAATATGTCCCAAATCGTGTCCCTACGGCAGATACAGTTAGACGTAATATGAACATAACATAGTGATCGTGCTCATTTTTGTCCCATTTGCCTAGCCTGCAATGGTTAGAACTTTACATAAGAATTCATACAATTCACGCAATAAACCAACCGTAAAATTAGACATATGTATAAGGGTGGCAGGCCCTGCACCTGCACCCAACTCTAATCTCAGCCCACCGGCCCTATCTATATGAAGGTCACGGTGTTTTGCACCGTAATAAATTTGGCATCCTTATGTGTAAGCCTATGATCGCTTCGATACGGGTTGCTAGCCCAATATCCGAAGGATCCTAAATTTACTGATATCATAGCTTATCACAGCATTGGACGGTCGTAATCCGTCCTAATGGTGTGCACCATAAATACCATACATAATTTCCTCCAAGGCCGAACGGTCCCGGTGCCCGGTCATAACCGTCTGAGGGAAGCCGCACCGTGTACGGGCCATCCGAGTCCATTGACCATGCAATACGCGCCATAGCATACAAGTCATATCATACCAACCAATCTCATGTTCCTAAACATAATCTCCAATCTCTATCTTAAGTTCCGACGACATTATGCTCCAACACATCCGTATTGATGCACGACGCCCAACGGCTTAGACTTCTCGTACTCATATTCAATGCGTTCCATTCATAAGTCATTCACATAACAGTAGTTCCGTAGTTACTTAGTCATTCGTAGCTTCCGTGCACGAGGGCACGCTTAACACCATAGTTAATGTTCTAGGCCTAGTGTTCAATGTTCTCGGAGTCGTGCACGTGATGCACATCTCGATATTATCTTTCAATATTCTACCATCACCGTCCTACCGCGACCCACACTCTTGATGCACATCGCTTCAATTGTTCAATGTTCAATGTTCTATCTTAATGTTCAACACATACTAAGACCCTTAACCGTTCAAGCCACGCTCGCTAACCTGACAGCAACTTATGCATATAAGGATTATTTTGTTGGACGTGAAGGAATAGGGAGAGAGAGTCAAGGACCTGCCCACTTTAAGCCGATACGCCTCGTCATTTCATCGAGCTGAAGCGGCTCGATTCCATAACTTGGTTGCACGGCCAACTCTCCTGACTTAGCCATTCTGTTGAACTATTCGACTTATTCGGCCTACCGCACCCATGCCACGATCCATAATCCGGTGTAAAAGCATAGCCTGCACACCAGATCAACCGAAGTCAATACTTTGCTCAAACCGAACTTATAGTTTACCTCAATTCGCGATACTTCAGGGTCAATACAACTCTTTGAGTCAATGACACATCATAATCCACCGTGCGGAGCGGGGCATTACATAGCCGTCGAGCAAGTATTAGCTGTTGATACTTTATTACTGTCTGCCTATGGGCTGTAACGTGATTAACAAATCCTAGGACTGATCATGTATGACTGAAACTCTTGCTAGTCCTCACATTTTGTATGACTAGCTTCATGATCATCTGAATATATAATATTGGGACGCCTTACTTTGTATGTCTGATGATCTACTATCTTGTGACATGTACTTACTTGCTTGAGATTGAGACACTAGGCTTGTTCTTGACCATAAGAGACTGATGGCTTATAAATAAACTCTCATGCCTCTCGACAGCCGTAACCGTATGTCGAGGTGGATTACACTTCTATATAGTAGCTGGCTGTATATGTCCTCCGCTTCTCCCGTATTCTCGTTTTGAGGCATGAATACGTGCCGTGCTTGTACTTTTTTGATTTGACCGATACCGTGCATGCGGATTGTCGCTTAGCACACCAACTTGACTTATTTGAAATGTCACTTGCAATTAAAGCCATCTGGACATGTAGGTGGTGCAAGACGAGGCCCTTGCTTAAGTCCTCGAATTATTACCGGCGGCGTATTCTTGTCTGCCTACCTTGCTCCCCTTCTAGGCCGATATGGTTCTGCGGCCCAGGTTTCCAAATCGAGGGTACGAAACCTTGTCGATAAGTTATCCATGACCACGCACCGACGAGAACTCCTATACTCAACGTAAATGCATGGCCTTGCCGTCACAACTTAGCTTTCTTAGCTTTACTTCTTGTACTTATTATACTTCTTTTGTAGAGCCCAAACCAGGATTCGCCTACTGTCACGACCCGCACCCTGTTTAGGGCCACGAAAATGTGGGTACGTCCAGCCTACGCTGCAGTATCGGCGGTAAAACGCTGTATAGGTCATCTATATCATCTAACATCTAACAACAAGATATATAAACCTGTCATCTCCGCACGGAGGTATAATATAGTATCTCAACTCTATATCTCAATCACAAGTCTAGGAAAGATAGAGCATGATATGGAATCAGGTAAAAGGAAGAAACTGAATATAAATAGAGTTATCACACCACACAAAATAGTTGTTCAACACAAATAAATACAAGTCCTGAATATAACTAAGTCTCAACTAACAATCGGAACAATCCGATACAAACTGAAAACTATAAATACTAGACTAGACTAGGCACCCTCTACTGAGCTAGATGCTCCTCGGGCTCCTGAGTGTCACCCTCATGTGCCCCATAGAAGGTAGGGCAGTCACCATCATCATCTGTAATATTTTCAACAGGTCCAGTCAGGACAGGAACGAGCACAATACATCTCACGCAGTTCATAACATGTTAGGAAATAAAGCATGCAAAAGAGTAAGATACATGAACTGTAAGAAGATGTACATGAAAATAAGAGAGAATTTATAACTGAAAATATATAGGATAAGTAAAACTGCAAGTACTAGTGATTTAGAGCACAATATGGTTATGTAAACAGGTTAGCTTATAAAATAACAACGGTAACTCCATCATACGTGAGTGTAAAATGGACATATACAATATTTGTACAATGGGATTTGATTACATAACCATTTCCTACTCACCCTCCCCAATCAATACACAAGGATCCAATCCAGTTACGTTACCTTGTACAATAGTTTCTCCATGAAGCTCATGTGATCATGAGAGTACAAGATGTACAATGAGTATACATGAATAGGGGTGTACAATAAATACAATATGTTCATGAAACACACATCACAATATGTATCTGTTGAACACAATGGGGATAACATCACAAAAAAAGATCCATATAGTACCAATCCGTGATAACAATCGTGCCAGTATCAAGTAAAGTAATCTAGAGCAAGAATATAAGTCCTGACAAGTATGAAACGATCAGAGAATGTACTCGCCTATCACCCTGAATGACTGATATGAATAGATGTCCGAACTGGTGTCACAGAGTCCTATTTAAAATAATTTACAGGTTATGATGTATTCAAAAATAAGGTAATTTGGGGATGAACTATTAGGGTTCTTAGCAAAAGTAAAAAAGAGACAAAGGCTTTGCTAATGATGTTTTTATAGGAAGGGGGATCCTATTGTGGCTGTCATTAGATAAATTAGGGTTAGGTTTTAGGTCTAGAGTGGCTAAGGTCATTCTACCCAATTTCAAGCCTTCCTATTGGTTCAAGGCTTCTTTTTACAAATATCTCAAAGGAAAAATATTCTACCTAGAAATATCTAGATATTACTAACCTTGGCACTTAGTAGGAATGTTCTAACCATGATTCTAACCTCAAGACTAATCTAGGTTAGGTTAAACTTCTAGGTTAAGGCTTAACTAAAAGATTAGCATAATATTTAATTAATCAAAATTATAATTTCACAAAATTGTCAAAATGATCAAAATATCCTTAGGCTAAAAAGTTGTAATTAGTCATCCTAATCACCTGACTAGGCTCCCTTGGTCATGGTTAGTCTCTAGGCTTAGCCAAACTCTAGGGTTACACTAGTCAATCATCAAAATCGCAAGTCGTAATTTTAAATAGTTTTAAATTAACTAAAAATCACCAAAAATCATAACATGGTTTAAATATTATTAAATGATTATAATTACAAAATTTCAAAATTACCCTTATTTTAGAAACTGGGTGCTACAAGTCTACCCTCCTTAGAAAAATTTTGTCCTCGAAATTAAAATGGTCGTACTCCTTCTAGGTCAAACACCCCAACAATCACAGTCTCAACACACAGTCCGATAATCATATGCGTCTGTCCAAAATTATGATACTCAGAATCTTCGTCATGCTAGTGAGCAAGGCTACGATATTCACAGATTTGCCTGAAGTCCTCCCATGATATACCCCTCACTGACACCTGAGGGTCTGTCCGAAACCACGTCAAAGTGATGTCAAAGATCTGGCTAGCCGCAGACGTCACCCATTGCCCCTTCGGGACCTCTGCTAACTCCAGGCTCCGCTGGACATCCTCCAACCAGTCATCTGCACACAGGATACCCTCGGTACCCTTGAAGTCCCTCGGGTTCATCTTCCTGAAATCTAGACATGTGCCAGGCCTTCCCTGACTGCTGCTGAACTAGGGCACCCTGAACTGTACCCGAGACTACCCTCTCAACTTCTGTCATCGCCAGCTGGTAGGAGTTCTCCATACTCTATCGTAGCACCTCTGTCTGGCGGTAGGATGCATCGGCCTGATGCTGCTGTGCCTCTACCTGGGCCCTCTGGGTCTGCATCATCTGCTGTAGAAGGGCCATCATCTGCATTGCATCCATCGGTAGCGGAGGTGGCGATAGAAGAGTCTCAGGAATGACTATGGACGGTCCCACAGCTGGATGTGGAAGACCTCCTGGAACAGTCGCTGCTACTCCTGCCTGAAGGGCAGGAACTGAGGTGGAAGCTCCCTCGACTGCTACTCCCGTAGCCGGAGGTAGAGGTCCTACTGGATCGGACCTCTCTAGAACAACACTAGATCCTGCTACCTGAGCGTGAGTAATCGTCATCCTGAGGACAGATTGAAACAAGAAGACCAATATGGCACATGATAAGAAAAATCAAGGAATGACGATTGAATTCAAATGCAAGAATAGTTGTCATGGTAACCAAAAGATCAGAATTTTTCTAAAATGTGATTGAGTAACTCCTGTCATATCCTAGATCCTATGTCCTAGTCGTAGGCTCGTAATTAGTACTCTAAGCCGAGCACCATTACGAGATCGTACTAATTGCGACATCGACCTGCATGGGCCACCATAAAAACGTGTCACGACCCGTATCCTGTTTAGGGGCACGAGAACGTGGGTATGTCCAGCCTACGCCGCAGTGTCGACGGTAGAATGCTGTATAGGTCATCTATAATATCTAACATCTAACAACAAGATATAAACATGTCATCTCCGCACGGAGGTATAATATAATATCTCAACTCTATATCTCAATCACAAGTCTAGGAAAGATAGAGCACGATATGAAATAAGAAAAAAGGAAGAAACCGAATATAAATAGAGTTATCACACCACACAAAATAGATGTTCAGCACAAATAAATACAAGTCCTGAATATAACTAAGTCTCAACTAACAATCGGAACAATCCGATACAAACTGAAAACTATAAATACTAGACTAGACTAGGCACCCTTGTAACGCCCAGAACCAGAATACTGGAGAGCGGGGGCTTACATAGCCAGCTACGTATATTGAAGTGCAACCCACCTCGCTATACGGTCACAGCTATCTAGATACATGAGGGTTCAACTACAAGCCATCAGTCTCATATGGTCGTGAACATGCCTATTGTCTCAATCTCAATCAAGCAATAACAGTTTACAAGATGTCAGAACACCAAATATACAATAGTAAGGCGTCCCATACATTACATATTTGGATGATCATGAAACTAGTCATACAAAATGTCTAGACTAGCAAGAGTTCAGTCATACATGATCAACCCTAGGATTTGTCAATCATGTTACAGCCCATAGGCAGACAGTAAATAAAGGTGCAATACGAGTTTACACGTGCTCGTCGACTAAACGCCTTAAAAGAATAATTTTACAATAGAGTGGGAGAGCCAAAATAAACCCACTCGTTACCAGGGTTACGCCTGGTGGTCACCATCTGGCTGGAAGGTAGGTAGATCCTCTGGAGCTGCTCCGATATCTGGCCATACAAAACCAGCTGGATCAGACCCCAGAAAGAGCAAGTGCCACAAAAGAGGCTTCACTTAGGAACTAAACTAACAAACATAAATGAATAATAAAGATAATAAGAAAGATTCTGATAATAACATGGACAACAATAATAAATTGAGTACGAAAAAACCATTCAAGTAGCCAGGTCGCAACCCTTAAACCAAACAAGGACCAGGGTTGCAACCCTTCACCTGAATAGAAACCCGTCTCAAATACTGCTGGTAAAGTAAAACATGATGAGCTTGACATAGGGTACAATATGACAATAAACGAAAAGTAGATAAGAACTACCGGGAGCCAGGTTACAACCCTTAAACCAAATAAGGACCGAGGTTGTAACCCTTCGCCTGAACAGAACCTTGTTCCTGATCTTTATTGTTAAGACAAGCATAGGTAATCATG
>JANAVB010021247.1:0-21673 GCA_029216955.1 Iris pallida
GGGAGTATGTTTGATTGAATAGTGGTTGGATGTATCGTAACCCCCACCGGAGGTGATACATCTTCTGGAATAAGAGGATCTGGAGATGCGAAGTTTTGGTTGATAGCAGGCTCTTGACTCAAATTATTCAAAGGTATATCAACCCCTTGACTATCTTGAGTTTGCACTGCTACTTGCACCGGTGTTACCACTGCTGGTTGGACTGTTTGCTTAGTCATTATTATTTGATACATATTTTGCATCATAGCAAGCATGTCCTTTAGCGATTGTTCCACCGTCGAAAGACGTTGTTCTGTATTAGAAGTAGACGTCTCTGGTTCTTCTCCGATAACATAAGATTCAACCTCTCTTGAACATACAGAGGGATTGGTGTAGAGATATGAATCAACGCTATCAATTTTTGACTCCAAGTACTGGGTGATGGAATTGGGGATTCCCAGGACCCTTTCTTTGGTGTGCGTATTGATCGATAGAAAGTTAAATAGATCTAATATGTGTTCTAACCCTTCATAGACGGAAATTAGGGTTCACAAATTATACCTGCGGCGGAAAGGAGACAAGTAATTCCTGGCAATCTCGAGCGGACGACCCCAAGATCTTCTGCACGTATTCCTTCCTCGAGTTGGACGTCGTATGGGCGATGATCTCCCAACCTTTTCTTCTCCTTGACAGCCCTCTCTTTCTCCCCTTACGTGAGTCACGAATTTAGAGAAAGTTTCAGATTTCTGATCGGTAATATGGCGGCCAGAGAATAGAGGATATATGTAGGCTACGGCAGGGACCATGAGGAGAAATTAGGGTTAGGCCTCCTAACGGATCTGGATATCCCGTGTTCAGTCCGAACACACAATCCAGGCCCATTAACAATAGCTCGGTCCACTAATGAGCTATTGTTGCACTACCTCCCTAATCCCAAATTATGTTTGTGGGCTCCTTTTATTATATGCTCGTTTGGCTCCCCATGTTAAGATATCGTATGTCCGTCGATCAAATTAAGTTACTGACAACTATATTGATTCGACATCTTTTATCCTTAAGTAGTACCGCTCAACTTTATTTGTCATGTCGGATATAATCCACCTGCAGGATTTACATGACAATCCTTATGAGCTCCTTAAGGGGACATCATCAACCCGATGTATCGGGACATGGATTCCATTTATAATCAACAGCCCATCATACATACAATGTTATTACCCAATTCATAGAGGTTGTTGATCCATAATGAATCTCACTCTTTTATGAGTCAAAATAATACACACTGCATATATATGTCCGTTATTATATCCGAGTTAAGAGCACAAGCATCCATAATAACAGAGGTGTTTGTTCTCTTATGTAGTCAGTACAAAGAGAACAACCTCAAGTGGTCCTGTTCAATACACACAAAGTGTACTAGTGTAAACCTATAGTCAAGATAGACTAATACCAGATTACACTACAACCTTTCCAATAGATTGTCCAAGTCCATCTAGGTTGTGAACTATTTATATACTCCATAGGAAACTGATAATATGATCTTCTGTGTGATACCACACACCATATTATCTACAATATAGAATATCAGACATTTGCATTAACACTTGCAACAAATACAATATGCAAACATTTGCCCATATGATTCTCATTCAAAATTTAAGAAAATAAGGTTACTACAAAAGTGATGCTTTTAGTATATAACCCTAATACTGGGTACCCCCAGCTTCTGAATCTGAAGAATGCATATTTAAAGATTGTCGACTTCTTGATCGAGTATGTTGATATACTCCTTCAAAAGAGTCGAGAATTCGGTTGAACTGTTGTTGACCTGGAGTCTGGGATGAATTGCATCTTGAACGTCGTCCTCTATTGATATGAGATGCCATATTAACTGATGCATAAGACAACTCATATTCTTGGTCATCATTTTGTTGTTGAGGTACGTTGTAGCTCAATCGGTTAAAAACTGACCGTTTAGTAGCAGTACAGCAACATTTGATTACAATTTGATGACACTCACAATGATGGTTTTCTTGGAGGGGTGTCACATGAGATTTTCTATTTTATGCTTTTGTACAAGTAACTCGCGTAAATCAGAAGAATCAGAAGGTAGCATTTTCTTTTTTATATTTGGGACAGAGAAATATCCAGTCCCTTGTGTAAAAAGAAGATTATTTGCTTCATTGGCAGAAGAAAGGTGTGCATTTTTACGCGCTTGGAGTTGTATGCGTAAATTCTGCGTTGATTTTTGTGCACTACGAACGCCATCAGCATTGCGCGTAATCCTGAGATTAGGTACTTTGCGTAAAGCAGCACTAGAGAATTGTTGGCGTAAAACAGAAGCTTTGCCATAATTTTTATTCTTCTTAGATAAACCAAAGGAATTGTCTGTCATAGTAACAGAAGACTTATTTTTATGCTGCGCACGTGTAGGCAAGTTCACTTTAGATATAAAAGCACCATTGTGAACTTTATCTACCATATCACCGACAGGAGATTTGCCTTTACGCGTATAGCCCAAAACAGAAGCATCTGCCACATCACAAACGGGAGATTTACCTTTACGCATAGAGCGCAAGACTTGAGCGTCTACCACGTCACAGACAGGAGACTGAATTTTATGCCTTGGGCACAAAACTGAAGTAGGAACTGCCTCGTCACAGACGGAAGCCCCAACAACAGGAGTGTGAAGAATTCCCTTGCCTTCAGAGACAATGGAGAGATTATAGGGTGCTTTGGACTTAGGGATCCAAACTTTTTACACCTTTCATGATTTTTGCACATTGGAGCAGCGAGTACTACCCCCAGTTTGGAGCATTTCTTCGTAAGCAGTCTGGTCGAATTGAACGACCAGAGTCTTCTTTGTCGATCCAATCGACACATCATCATATTGAGCAATTGCTTTCTCGTCGGAGGAGAAAGTCCTCCCCAGCAGAGTCGCCATTTTGTTTCACTTAACAAAATGCCCTTAAAAGGCTTTTGAAAGAAAATAAGAAAAAGTATAAAAGTACAAGTAGATTCTGGAAAGTATTGCTATGGAAGTCTGATCTGAGAGCGATCACTTTGTTCCTTGGACCACACGATGATGATGAAGAGAACTGCTTGAAGAAGAACAATCGGAAGAACTAAGTCACCAGAAAGGTATCGAGACAATTGGCACTAATGGCACAGTCGAATGCTTCCCTGCTTTGCTTCACTCTGTTCTTGAGAAAAAGTTCAAGAGAAACACTCTGGAAAATCACTTTGCTCTGAAAGTCTCTGGACTCCAAAATCTTGTCGCTTCTGTTTAAAAAATAAGTCTATTTATAGACTAGACCCTCTGTGCGTAAAAAGCAACATAATTGGGTCTCTACGCAAGTAACTGCCACCCACGATTGAAAATTGACCTCTACGCGTGATGACACGTGTCCCATGTAGAGTTGTAGTCTCAACACATGGTGACATGTGTCCCACAACTTCAATAATATGGGGAAAGCATGTACACACGTTCCTCGATAAGTGTGGCATGAAAGCCACGTATGCAGACCACGTTCTCACATAGCCAGAAAAGATTGAGCGTAAAATAACCCAAAACAAACTTCCTACGTAAAGCGGCTAAAAAGTAGCCTTGAGCGTATAGCTAGCTCAAATAAACTCTACGGACACAAAAATAGCTGAGATAGCCTTGAGCGTAAAAACTCAAATAACTTTCATGCGTAAAGAAAGCGGTCTTTTGAGCGTAAAGTAGCTTATCTACACATTAAACGACAAGCATTGGATTTGGTGCAAAAATCTTCTTGGCTTCTGTGCAATGTTCTGTCAGAAAATCATTCTGTCAGAGCAGTATCACGGCATTAATGCAGTCTGGACAGCCTGTCTCTCGCGTAAAGTCTGAGAATGCTCTCGCGAAAAGGAGCTCGCGTAGAGTTAGACTCTGTTTGATCTCTGCTTAGAGCTTGAATCTGACTCAGTAGAGTCTTTAAATAGGCCTTATGTAGAGTCTGACTTTGCGTAAAGTTCTTGACTTCTTTGACTTGGTCTATGAAGTTTATTTTATGCTTCTACACTCTCCATACTCCTTCACTCCCTCCTCCTCCTCTTACCATCACACTCCATGGCCAATCTCAAAAGACCTCGCTCCACCATCGTTTCCAACCCATTCACTCCGGTGCCCCTACCTAATGGCGCCTATGATCCCAAGATCTTCACCTCCGCCCTTACTGTCGATGCGTGGTTCCATCACTTTACCAACCACGCCGTCTACAAAGGCAAGGCCATCAATTGGAACATCTTTTCTGGCCACCTCTCATTTTTTGAGACTGCCGGCCTCTCCTCTCTTTTGCATCGGCAAGTACATGTTTATTCGTCGGCGGTGCGCCTCTTCTACTGTAACCTTGTTCCTGATCTGGCCAACAACGCCATCTAGACCATGGTCAATGATCGCCATTTTCGCCTCACGGCTCGCGATATTGTAGAGATTCTCGAGATACCAAATTGTGGGGATGCTCTTCTGACCTTGGCCGGTCTCTATCCTACCGCCGAAGTCTCCTTCGATGAGTTCTACAGCATTATCTCCAAGGGACCAAATCCTCCTGCCATTCTGGCCCTCTCAAAGCAATTGGAGCCCTTCTACTATGAACTCCATCGGATCATCTGCCATACTCTTTACCCCAAGTCCGGCAACTACGATGCTATCACCAATGACGCTCTAGTTTGCATGTATTTCTTATACTAGAAGAAGACTTGGTCGTTTCCCAAGACTCTCCTCAACGCCTTCTTCTTTGTCCTTCCTACGGGGAAACAGTCCCTTAACTATGGCGCCTTCATCACCCTAATTCTTGAGGCCAAGGGCGTGGACCTCTCTCTCTGCCAATCGGATGGTGTTTCCTCCTTTCTTGCCGTTTCCCGCTCTGACCCTGGTGTCTCTGCGTCTCGTGCTTCCTCCTCCCATGAACCACCGACCGCTTCTCCTGCAGCAGCGCCTCCTCCATCTGGTCGTTTTATGCCGCTGACCCAGCAGCATTTTGATATGCGTATGGCCAGACGGAGGAACAGATGAGGGCAAACACCCACGGCCTTGGGAATCTCATTCAGAGTCACTTCCATGACCAAGCCTACTTCATCCAACGGATTCTTCAGGACCGCAATCCTTATCTGGATCTTAACCTTCAAGATCCTCAATACCAAGGCTCCCGGTTCTCTAACCCCAATGCTTACTGGTTCATGTACCCAGATGGTGTGGATCCCTTCGGTGCTTTTCACAAGACTCCGTGTGGTGAGGATGATGATCCAGCGGATCAGTAGCTGCTGTCTCCTTTTGTGGATGTTCGAATAAAGAATTGGTGTCAGTCATTAGTGTGTGTCTTTTGAGGTCCTGCAGGGACCACTGGTTATGTTTTTATGTCTTATGTGGTCCTACGGGGACCATTTTATGTCTTGTTATGTCTTGCTTTACTCTTGTTAGGGAGAGTTTATTTGTCTTTTTGTCTATGAATTATCAAGCATGTACTTTCCTACTTTGACAATCAAATCTATGCATGCTTTCGTTTACTCTTGCGCTCTCATGTTTTCTTGCTAAAATACTTGATTTTCCATCTTTGATTCAGTGACAAAGGGAAAGAAAACGTATTGAGGGGGAGTAGTCTACCTACGGGGGAGTCACTCCCTGAAGATGCTATCTCTCTGTTTTGTCAATTATCAAAATTGGGGAGATTATTGGCACATTTATTTTGATAACATTAACAGCATCTTCGTAGTTTAGTTTTCTCTGTATTTCAGCTAACAGATAATCTCTCAAGCTCCCCTACAAAAAGATTTGTCCATTCAAGCCGAGTCATCAAAGTCTTATGGAAGTCCCTAAAAGAAGACTGAAGAAAAGACCAGCGCTCCTTAAAGACAGCTCTCAAAAGATTCAAGATTTCAAGTCTGTACAAGGTCCAGGTCTTTCTGTAAAACACCTAAGGTTGGATGACAAACATAAAGCTCTTCTATTTTTCATTCAAAAATCAACGTCTAAAGAAACGGCATACCGACGGTATACCGCTGCGTACCGACGGTATACCGTTTTGTGAGCTCCAAAAACGTTCTGTGACAGAACTTGGCATACCGACGGCATACTACAGTATACCGGTGGTATACCGTTTTGTGAGCCACAAAATGTTCTGTGACAAAACTCGGCATACCGACGGCATACTACAGTATACCGACGATATACCGTTTTTATAAGCCACAAAATGTTTTGTGACGAACATTGGTATACCGACGGTATACCGATGTATACCGACGGTATACCAGCTTCATCAGATTTAATTTTTGAATGGACAAGATACTAGCATTAAATGCTCCCAACGGATAGATTTATTACTGTTACTGTTCTGAACGGTATGTCGATGGTATGCCGGTCCATACCGATGACATGTCCGTATTATGTTTAGGAGCATTAAATGCTATCCTCTCTTGGTTTTCTATATAAATGGATTCCTTCCTTCCATTGAAGGCTATCCACTAAAACCATAAATTTTTTAACAACCAAGAGCTCCACCATTACTACTCTACTGAAGCTTTTAATTGTCATCCAATCCAAAAGTGCTAGAGTATTCAAGAGTTGTACTTTTCGATCTTCAAGTGTTGTAGAAGATCAACAGTTTCTTTTCCTTTCCTTTTGAAGTTGACGAGCCTTCGTAAGAAAACTCGTGTGTAAGTAGTTGGCGAGTTCTTCGGATCCAAACTCGTGTTGAAGTTGACGAGTTCTTCGGATCCAAACTCGTGTGTAACTATTTACTCAATTGCGGATTTAAGCCGGAGAGAGTTCCGGGACTGGATTGCCTCTAGGGAGGAGACCAGGATACATCGAGTGTTTGATTCTCTTTCTTTCTTATTTACTTCAGTAATACAGCTTACTTGTGTTAAGTAATTTTTTATTTCCCTATTCACCTCCCTCTAGGGTTCTACAGTCCACATGGCCAGTATGGCAACCGTATCTCTCTAGATACTATCAAATCCAGTTTGTTTAAACTGAATGAGATCTCCGAGTGATGTACACACAACATGTGGCACTAACTAAGTCATATTTATGAACGAGTGCTAACCATCCAAGATCTCAACAACAAGTGAATCCTAACAACTGTCACGTGTAAGCTCAGCAACAGCCCAACCGTACAGTTACAACAGATTCTCCAAAAATCTCGTACGCGTAGCGCTCCTGCGCGCCAAATACCCCTGCGCACATTGATATGTGCTCAAGTATAAATAGAAGAATACTTCCTTCATTCAAGATCCTTCGACTGCTTCTTGATTAGCAAACAAAGATCACCACTCACAGGCATTCAGAGAGTTAGAGCAAGTTATTCTCGTCGTCAGATGGTCAACGGAGTAAATGAGCCACTACAGTGCTCGATCTCCCTCGTCATACTTTTTCAGAATCAACTGTACTTAGATTCTTGTTCATGATCTCTTTTGTACTCTTCTTAATTTGTATTACAAAAGTTTGTTCAACTTTGTTCATGGCAAACAGTAAGCC
This sequence comes from Iris pallida, assembly GCA_029216955.1. NCBI lineage: Eukaryota > Viridiplantae > Streptophyta > Magnoliopsida > Asparagales > Iridaceae > Iris > Iris pallida. Next base: position 7,478 of record JANAVB010021247.1, read on the forward strand.
CACTTCCCAATTTTTTTTGTTTATGTTGTTTAGTTTTGAATATTTTCTAGTGAGAATATATATTATTTAAAATCATACAAAAGTTATTTCGATTAACAAAGGGATTTTTCAAACTATTTTTATATATGTTTTTAATTTTTATAAAAGATATATTTTAGATTTATTAACCACTTTTAAAATTTGAACATATGTTTCAAATATTATTTAATATCGAGTATTATTTTAAATATTATTTTAAAGTACTATTATTTATAAAATATTAAATTTAGATTTGGATAAATGTATTTTTAAATATTATTAATAAAATCTAGTATTATTTTTTAAGTTATTATGGATTGATTTTGAATAATTGGATTCAATATTTATTTGAATCTATGGAAGATTTGTTCCATAAATCTAATCTTAGTCCTTCCCTAATTAGGGAATCCCCAACTCCTATATATAGATGAGCCTTCCTCTATGTTTCTCCACAACCAAAAATTCTCCAAACATCCATCAACGTGCCCGTGCACCGTGGTCGTGTCCATCTTTTCCTTCTACTATTTTTTTTATTACAGCTACATTCACGCTCCGTGTGTAACAACCGTGGTTCGTATTACGTATTTTGGTATACGTATACGTATATTGCATGTTTCCTGGCATGGTTTATCTTGGTATTTCTCTTGCTTGGTTCGGCTTGGTTGGCTTGGGTCGGTTTGGATTGGTTTTTTTTTCTTCATGTGGACCAAACCCCCACCTACCACCCATTCTTCCTTTATAGCCGCCCACTCCTTCTCTCTCTTCATTTACTTCTTCTTTATTTACTTCTTCTTCTTCACCATTACTCTCTTCCACCTAACAGGAGGTTTAGGCAAGTGCAGCTTGCTTCAAGGAGGAACTCAATTTTTATTGTTCCTTTCTCTTCCTCACGAGATTCTAACACACTTTAATACTTAGCATTTCTAATTTCCATGGTTCAATTTGTGTAGATATAAGTTTATTGTATTTTTGGATTTTTTAGGTTTTGATCTATCTAACCTTGTTATTATCTAGTTTTGATGGTTCCATGTTATAGGGAATTTGATTCTGTCCCACTTTGACCTATGGAAGTCTGAATTCTGACCTCGGATGAAGGATTTATGGAGCTTTGAAGCATGGTTTTCATGGTTCTTCTTCTCAAAAATTTGGAGAAGAAGAACAGTGCTTGACCGCATGGATTTTCATGCGGCAAGACTCTTCCCTGGCCGCATAAACTTCCCTTGGCCGTATAAACTTTTCGAGCCGCATGAGCTCCCCTGCCGCATGAACTTCTCGTTCTAGCCGCATGAACTTTTCCCGAGCCGCATAGGGATCCACTTGAACATAATCGCATGGACTGGTTCCTTTCAGTCGCATATACTTGTTGACCCGCAGCCACATAGGCCTTGGCATGACCCAGCCGCATCAAGTGATTTTCCGCAGTCGCATATGAGCGCACCCCCTAGCCGTATGAGTTCGCTTCTCCCGCAGTCGCATATGCTTACCTCTCCCGAGCCGCAAGAACTGTCCCCTTTCCAGCCGCATGAGCCTGCAATCCACTGCCGCATATGCTCGATTGTGCTGAGCCGCATGCGCCCGTTCCCCTGCAGCCGCGTGCGCCCGTTCTTTCTCAGCCGCATGTGCTTAATTCCCTTAGCCGCCTGGTCCCTTTCATAGTCTTGTCTTCTTTTATTATTATATTATTATTATTATATTAAAATGTTGTATTTATGCTTATGCGACGTAAATTTTGATATGTTCCATGAATATGCTAATGGCCCGTCATGGCGCACTCTTGACAAGCAAACCTGACAGGATATACCTCGTTATGCTGTTATGACAGCTAACCTGATATGACAAGTATGAATGGCCTGGACACCGTAGACGTTTGTGTTTGTACAAATAAACCAGTATTGTCTTGCATCATGTCTAGGATAGGGACCCCTGAATATCACGGTCAGGGATACCTACTGAAATTGACTAAGGCTAATAACTTGAAATCCAGTAGTCATGGAGAGATTTCCCAGCTACAGGCAATACCGTTATCTGGGCGCACTAACGGACTTGTAGCCTACCGACGAGTAGGGCACAATTCCAGCACACAGTCAGGTGTTGTACCCTTCATAAACGGACATTCGACCTGGATAACCTGGATGGTCTGCAGGGCTCGTGGCTGTTGGAATAATCTCATTGCATCTTGTTAGTAACTAGGCCTGTGATAACCCTAGTTAGTTAAAGTATCAATCCGTACTCATTGCTTGGTCGTGATTGTTGGATGAAGTTTAATCAGTTTAGTCTTGTCTTGATCCTGTATAAGATTGTGACATGACATGATTACTTATGCTTGCCTTAACGATAACGATAAAGATCAGGGGTCCAGTTCTGTTCAGGCGAAGGGTTACAACCCCGGTCCTTGTTTGGTTTAAGGGTTGTAACCTGGCTCCCGGAACAGTTATGTGTCCTCTCTTCGTTTATTGTCTTATTGTACCCCATGTCATGCTCGTCAAGTTTTACCTTACTTCAATAGCATGATTATTTATACTGGCCTTAACAATAAAGATCAGGGATCCTGTTCTGTTCCGGCGAAGGGTTACAATCCCGGTCCTTGTTTGGTTTAAGGGTTGTAACCTGGCTCCCGGAGCATTTCTGTGTCCTCTCTTCGTTTATTATCGTATTACCTTATCAATAGTATTTGAGACGGGTTCCTATTCAGGTAAAGGGTTGCAACCCCGGTCCTTGTTTGGTTTAAGGGTTGCGATCTGGCTACTTGAATAGTTTCCTCGTACTCAATCCTCTATTGTCGCCCCGTTATTATCAGTTTCTTTTATAATTATCTTTAATATTTATTTATGTTATGCTGGTTTTAGTTCCTAAGTGAAGCCTCCTTTGTGGCACTTGCTCTTTCTGGGGTCTGACCCAGCTGGTTTTGTATTGCCAGATATCGGAGCAGCTTCAAAGGATTTACCTACCTTCCAACCAGATGGTGACCACCAGGCGTAAGCCTGGCAACGAGTGGGTTTATTTTTGGCTCTCCCACTCTATTGTAAAATTATTCTTTTGAGGCGTTTAGCCGGCGAGCACGTGTTTAGCTCGATTGCACCTTTATTTTACTGTCTGCCTACGGGCTGTAACATGATTGACAAATCCTAGGGTTGATCATGTATGACTAGAACTCTTGCTAGTCTCGATATTTTGTACGACTAGCTTCATGATCATCCGAATATGTAATGTATGGGATGCCTTACTGTTGTGTATTTGGTGCTCTGACATCTTGTAGCTGTTAATACTTGCTTGAGATTGAGACAATAGGCTTGTTCATGACCATAGGAGACCGATGGCTTGTAGTTAAACCCTCATGTATCTAGACAGCCGTGACCGTATAGAGAGGTGGGTTGCACTTTAATATACGTAGCTGGCTATGTACACCCCCGCTCTCCAGTATTCTGGTTCTGGGGCGTTACATGGTTTAAGTGGTGGCCCATGCAGGTCTTGTAAATCAAGATATGTGAGGGTTTACCAGATAGATGTCTCAATCAGTACTCGCCCTTGATCTCTGTTCGTATACTCTTCATCCCTGAAATCTTGACCTGATCACATGCTTGTATCGTTGATCTGTCCTGGTCCTTCCTTATTATTTCCTATGTTGTCTTCTTCAGCGGTATTGTTCCTGGTCCTACCGATCGGCAAGACGGAGCACCACATGTGGACCAGCAGCAACCAGGAGATCAAGCCCAGCATTCAGGAGTAGCCTCCAGAGTCATGTCTACTGGGGGTCAAGAGCCACCAGTTCAGTCCGTCCAGCCTGCAGAGCCTGATGATGGCACCTTGGTGGGTCTCATCGGGACATTGTTAGCTTCCCAAGATCGTCGAAGAGATGCCTTGCACCAGGCAGTGGCAGATGCTCTGACCAGAGAAGGTAATCAAGGTAGTAGTGCGGCCAACAGTTTCAAGCACTTGAACCCTCCCTTCTTCTTTGGTAGCGAGGATGCTATCGTCGCAGATGCATGGCTTCAGGACACAGAGGTGATTCTAGAAGCAGCCAGGACTCCAGAAGACGAGAAGGTGGCCGTGGTGCGCTTGCAGTTATTGGATCTTGCCCGCAGCTGGTGGGCGGCACAGGCCGGTGGATTAGTAGCATCCATTGCTTGGGCAGTATTCAGAGAGAGATTCTAGACCAAGTACTTTGATACTGTAGCTCGATACGATCTACAGACCAGGTTCACCAATTTGAAGCAGATGGACAGGACGGTTGATGGGTATACGGCCGAGTTTTCCAGACTTAGTCGGTTTGCTCCCACCTTGGTGGCGATCGAGTTCGATACAGCCCAGCGATTTCAGCAGGGACTCTACCTAAAGATTTTGCTGGCAATGGAGCAGTTTGAGCATCAGACTTTTGATACGGTATTGAGAGCAGCCATGAGGCATGAGTATACCTCCCAGAGGATCGTGGATAGGACCGAGGGTCAGAAGCGATCCCATGGTCAGATGAACCAGTCTTCAGCACCAGCCCCGACAGCCAGGGCTTTGACCATTGGAGCTCCGAGGCGGGCGACTTCGGTGACGTCGGTTCAACATTCAACCCCGACGTACCTTCAGCAGCAGAAGCAGAAGCACTCTTCCGCAGTGGGATGTTCACACTGCGGGAAGCCAGGGCATGTGGTATCAGAGTGTCATAGAGCATAGGGTTTGTGCTTGGTTTGTGGTACCCCGGACCACAGGGTTGGGAACTGCCCGAACAGGGGGAGTTCATCTTCATCAGCCTTCTCTAGTCCTTCGATGAGAGGACCAGCACCAGTCCAGCAGCAGCAGCAGTACCCGTTCCCGAGGCCATTGCCGACGCAGGCCCAGGCATTCCAGCAGTAGAGACCGCAGCAGTATGCCCAAGCCCAAGCCCTGATCCAGAGCAGACAGAGAAGTTTTCAGCAGAGGGGACCCGCATCCAGAGGACATGGTCAAGTGCTGGCTTTGACCATGGGAGAGAAAGGATTAGCACCAGGTGAGGTGGTGGCAGGTACTATTCTCGTCAACACCTTTCCAGTTTCAGTATTATTTGACTCTGGTGCCTCGCATTCATTTATGTCTACACGATTCGCGACACGGATAGGACTGGAGCCCGAGTCATTATCTGTAAGGCTCAATATACTTACTGGTAACGGACTTGTGGGAGTAGATAGAGTATTTTTCTCGTGTCGGATCATAGTTAGCGGTAGAGAATTCCTCGCTAGATTGATAGAGTTCCCGATAGCCGATTATGATGTGGTCTTAGGAATGGATTGGTTGAGAGACCAGTATGCTAGGATAGACTACCATATTGGCAGGGTTGTTTTTAGCATTCCATGTGAGCCAGAGTTTTTCTTTTCCCGAGGCGAAGTTGAACCTTCTCCTCCAGTGTTGTTGATGGCAGTAGCAGCAGTACAGTTACCCCGGATAGTCGAGGAGTTTCCAGATGTTTTTTCAGAAGAGCTTACAAAAATGCCGCCAAAGCGAGAGATCGAGTTCACTATCGACTTGATCCCAGGGACAGCACCAGTATCAGAGAGAGTCTACAGGATGGCGCCGTCAGTGTTAAAGGTATTGTACAAGATGATTGAAGAACTTAGAACCAAGGGATTCATTCGTGCTAGTGGATCGCCTTGGGGAGCCCCGATGCTTCTTGTAAAAAAGAAGGATGGTACGTCCAGACTATGTATAGATTATCGTACCTTGAACTCAGTGACAATCAAGAACAGATACCCTCTCCCGAGGATAGATGACTTGTTTGATCAACTCAAGGGGACAGCAGTATTCTTGAAGATTGATTTGCGGTCAGGATACCACCAGATTAGAGTCAGAGAGCAGGACATCCCGAAGACAGCTTTCAGATCTAGATATGGGCATTGGAAGTTTCTTGTTATGCCCTTTAGAGCGACCAATGCGCCGGCTGTATTCATGGACCTCATGAATCGTATCTTCATGCCTTATTTGGATTAGTTCGTGATCGTGTTCATAGACGATATCCTGGTCTACAGCAAGTGTGAAGGGGAGCATGAGCAGCATCTCCGTGTGGTTCTTCAGATTCTTAGAGAGCACCAGTTGTATGCCAAGTTTAGTAAATACGAGTTCTGGCTCGATCGTATTTCATACTTGGGTCATATCATCACCAGAGGAGGAGTAGAAGTAGATCCCCAGAAGATCGTGGCTATCGAAACATGGCCAGTGCCCAGCACAGTTGCAAAAGTTCGTAGTTTTCTTGGATTGGTCGGCTACTACCGGAGATTTGTTTCGGACTTTGCTCGGATTTCAGCACCATTGACACAGTTGACCCGCAAGGGGGTGCAGTTTGCTTGGACAGCAAAATGTCATGATTTTTTTGAGAAGCTGAAGCGAGGTTTGATGACGGCACCCATTCTCACACTTCCAGATGGGACCGGAGGATTCTCAGTGTATTGTGATACTTCAGGCAGAGGTTTAGGATGTGTTCTGATACAGCATGGGAAGGTAATAGCTTATGCATCACGTCAACTTCATGATCATAAGAGGAGTTACCCAACCCATGACTTGGAGTTAGCAGCAGTAGTGTTTGCACTTAAATTATGGAGGCACTACTTGTATGGAGATAGGGTAGAGATTTTCACCGACCACAAGAGCTTGAAGTATATTTTCACCCAGAAGGATCTTAACATGCGTCAGAGGAGATGGCTAGAGCTACTTATGGATTATGATGTCAACTTGCAGTATCATCCTAGAAAGGCCAACGTTGTTGTAGATGCATTGAGCAGGAGAGCCGGTATTTATTTTCTAACAGCACAACCTGAGTTGTTAGCAGATCTTCAAAAGATGGGTATTGAAGTTGTCCTTCCTACCAGTGTGGTACTGATGGCCAGTATGCAAGTTCAGTCCAGTATAGTCGAGAGGAACCGGACGGCGTAGTCAGCAGATTCTAAGCTTCAGCGGCTTAGAGCAGAATATGAGGCAGGACGAAGACCAGAGTTATACATTCATGAAGACGGTACACTTTGACATGGAAGGCATCTTTGTGTACCCAATGGAGATATCAGACAGGAAATCATGGCGGAGGCTCACAGTTCTCAGTATTCCATTCATCCCGGTGGCACAAAGATGTATCATGATATTCGTCAGCACTTTTGGTGGAATGGCATGAAGAGGAAGATAGCCCGGTTTGTCTCTCGGTGTTTGGTTTGCCAACAAGTTAAAGCTGAACATCAGAGGCAAGCTGAACTTCTTCAGCCATTGCCGATTCCAGAATGGAAATGGGAGCATATAACCATAGATTTCGTGACTAGATTACCTAGATCCCCGGCCGATAGAGATGCTATTTGGGTTATTATAGACAGGCTCACGAAGGTGGCTCACTTTCTTCCGTTCAGAGTTGGTCAGTCGACGACTCAGCTAGCGGAGATGTATCTCCGGCAGATCGTCAGACTTCACGGTGTACCAGCCAGCATCACCTCGGACAGAGACTCAAGATTTACGTCGCACTTTTGGCGTAGCCTGCAGGAGAGTTTGGGAACTCACCTCCAGTTCAGCTCAGCTTATCACCCGCAGACAGATGGTCAGTCAGAGCGTACCATACGAACCTGGGAAGATATGTTGAGATCTTGTACGCTCGACTTCGGTGGTTCGTGGGAAGATCACCTGTACCTGGTAAAGTTCTCGTACAATAACAGTTTCTAGGCCAATATTCAGATGGCACCGTTCGAGGCACTATATGGTAGGAAGTGTAGATCTTCGCTAGCATGGGACGATGTTAGAGAGAGGCGGATGCTCGGTCTAGAAATGATTGCTCAGACAGTTGAGGTGGTCAGGAGAGTCAGAGATCACCTTCGGGTTGCACAAGATCGTCAGCGCCATTGGACCGATTCTCATCGACGTCCCCTTAAATTTTCTATCGGCGACCATGTATTCTTGAGGATCTCGTCTAACCGTAGCGTCATTCGTTTCGACGTACGGGAAAAGCTTAGTCCTAGGTATATAGGACCGTTCGATATTCTGGAGCGAGTAGGAGATGTATCCTATCGTCTCGCTCTTTCGCCGTCGTTACGTAAGGTGTATGACGTGTTTCATGTATCCCAACTACGACGGTATATTCCAGACCCGAGCCACATCTTGGATCATTCAGAATTGGTTGTTGGTACCAACCTTTCGTATGAGGAAAGGCCCATGTCTATATTGGACCGGAGAGAGAAGATACTCAAGAACAAACTATTAAGTTAGTCCGTGTTGCTTGGGGTCATCACTCTTTGGGTGAGTCAACATAGGAGCGTGAGAATGATATCCGATCGCGATATTCCGACCTGTTTGACTCGTAAGGTATAATGTCCTCCTTATGCCTTATGCTCTCAATTTCTTATTTGAATGAATGATTGTTTGATTGATTGCCTTGTTATAGCTTGCCTGTGATTAGTATAGCTTGTCCTTGCTTCTCTAGTATCTTGATTAAATTCTGAGGACGGAATTCTTTTAAGGTGGGTAGAGTTGTAACGACCGTGGTTCTTATTACGTATTTTGGTATACATATACGTATATTGCATGTTTCTTGGCATGGTTTATCTTGGTATTTCTCTTGCTTGGTTCGGCTTAGTTGGCTTGGGTCGGTTTGGATTGGTTTTTTTCTTCATGTGGACCAAACCCCCACCTACCACCCACCCTTCCTTTATAGCCGCCCACTCCTTCTCTCTCTTCATTTACTTCTTCTTCATTTACTTCTTCTTCTTCACCATTACTCTCTTCCACCTAACAGGAGGTTTAGGCAAGTACAGCTTGCTTCATGGAGGAACTCAGTTTTTATTGTTCCTTTCTCTTTCTCACGAGATTCTAACACACTTTAATACTTAGCATTTCTAATTTCCATGGTTCAATTTGTGTAGATCTAAGTTTATTGTATTTTTGGATTTCTTGGATTTTGATCTATCTGACCTTGTTATTATCTAGTTTTGATGGTTTCATGTTATAGGGAATTTGATTCTGCCCCACTTTGACCTATGGAAGTCTGGATTCTGACCTCGGATGAAGGATTTATGGAGCTTGGAAGCATGGCTTTCATGGTTCTTCTTCTCGAAAATTTGGAGAAGAAGAACAGTGCTTGACCGCATGAATTTTCATGCGGCAAGACTCTTCCCTAGCCGCATAAACTTTCTGAGCCGCATGAGCTCCCCTGCCGCATGAACTTCTCTTTCTAGCCGCATGAACTTTTTCCGAGCCGCATAGGACTCCACTTGAACATAGCCGCATGAACTGGTTTCTTTCAGCCGCATATACTTGTTGACCCGCAGCCGCATAGGCCTTGGCATGACCCAGCCGTATGAAGTTATTGCCCGCAGCCGTATATGAGCGCACCCCCTAGCCGCATGTGCTCGCTTCTCCCGCAGCCGCATATGCTTACCTCTCCCGAGCCGCATGAACTATCCCCTTCCCAGCCGCATGAGCCCGCAATCCACTGCCGCATATGCTCGATTGTGCTGAGCCGCATGCGCCTGTTCCCCTGCAGCCGCATGCGCCCGTTTCTTCTCAGCCGCATGTGCTTAATTCCCTTAGCCGCCTATTCCCTTTCATAGTCTTGTCTTCTTTTATCATTATATTATTATTATTATATTAGAATGTTGCATTGATGCTTATGCCACGTAAATTCTGATATGTTCCATAAACACGCTAGTGGCCCGCCGTGGCGCACTCTTGACAAGCAAACCTGATAGGATATACCTCGTTATGCTGTTATGACAGCTAACCTGACATGACAAGTATTAATGGCCTGGACACCGTGGATGTTTGTGTTTTTACAAACAAACCAGTATTATCTTGCATCATGTCTAGGATAGGGACCCCTGAATACCACGATCAGGGGTACCTACTGAAATTGACTAAGGCTAATAACTAGAAATCCAGTAGTCATGGAGAGATTTCCCAGCTACAGGCAATCCTGTTATCTGGGCGCACTAACGAATTTGTAGCCTACCGGCGAGTAGGGCACATTTCCAGCACACAGTCAGGTGTTGCACCCTTCATAAACGGACATTCGACCTGGATAACCTGGATGGTCTGCAGGGCTCATGGCTGTTGGAATAATCTTATTGCATCTTGTTAGTAACTAGGCCTGTGATAACCCTAGTTAGTTAAAGTATCAAGCCATACCCATTGCTTGGCCGTAATTGTTGGATGAAATATAATCAGTTTAGTCTTGTCTTGATCCTGTACAAGATTGTGACATGACATGATTACTTATGCTTGCCTTAACAATAACGATAAAGATCAGGGGTCCAGTTCTGTTCAGACGAAGGGTTACAACCTCGGTCCTTGTTTCGTTTAAGGGTTGTAACCTGGCTCCCGGAACAGTTCTGTGTCCTCTCTTCGTTTATTGTCTTATTGTACCCCATGTCATGCTCGTCAAGTTTTACCTTACTTCAATAGCATGATTATTTATACTGGCCTTAACAATAAAGATCAGGGGTCCAGTTCTGTTCAGGCGAAGGGTTACAACCCCGGTCCTTGTTTGGTTTAAGGGTTGTAACTGGCTCCCGGAGCAGTTCTGTGTTCTCTTTTTGTTTATTGTCTTATTACCTTATCAATAGTATTTGAGACGGGTTCCTATTCAGGTAAAGGGTTGCAACCCCGGTCCTTGTTTGGTTTAAGGGTTGCGATCTGGCTACTTGAATAGTTTTTTCGTACTCAATCCTCTATTGTCGCCCCGTTATTATCAGTTTCTTTTATAATTATCTTTAATATTTATTTATGTTATGCTCGTTTTAGTTCCTAAGTGAAGCCTCCTTTGTGGCACTTGCTCTTTCTGGGGTCTGATCCAGCTGGTTTTGTATGGCCAGATATTGGAGCAGCTCCAGAGGATCTACCTACCTTCCAGCCAGATGATGACCACCAGGCGTAAGCCTGGCAACGAGTGGATTTATTTTTGGCTCTTCCACTTTATTGTAAAATTATTCTTTTGAGGCGTTTAGCCGGCGAGCACATGTTTAACTCGATTGCACCTTTATTTTACTGTTTGCCTACGGGCTGTAACATGATTGACAAATCCTAGGATTGATCATGTATGACCAGAACTCTTGCTAGTCTCGACATTTTGTATGACTAGCTTCATGATCATCCGAATATGTAATGTATGGGACGCCTTACTATTGTGTATTTGGTGCTCTGACATCTTGTAACTGTTATTACTTGCTTGAGATTGAGACAATAGGCTCGTTCATGACCATAGGATACCGATGGCTTGTAGTTAAACTCTCATGTATCTAGACAGCCGTGACCGTATAGAGAGGTGGATTGCACTTCAATATACGTAGCTGGCTATGTACGCCCCCGCTCTCCAGTATTCTGGTTCTGGGGCGTTACACCGTGCTCGACATCCCCGGACACCTTCCTGTGTCTCGCAGGACACAAACCAATCCTTCACTTGTCTGTGTCTTGCAGGACACGTCGACACGAACCTTAATCCCAAACTCTAAACCTAATCCTAAACTAATTGGCCAGCAGCCACCACGACCATCTCTGCCGAGACCCGTGTCATCGCCTCCTATCCCCTCGACCAAACCCCGTGCTACCCAACAGCCTCGCCGTCACCCACCTTGCCATCACCCCTCATCGACCACCTACTACCAACCAGACCAACTGTCCCATCATCACCACCACCATAAAATTGACCCTTACTCGCTGCTTGTTTTCGAGCTCTAGTCGACTCATCTCCACTATTATGAATACCTCCGCTGCCGAGCCACCGCTGCTTGAAGGCCATCCCGTCGCCCACACAACTATGTCACCAGCTAGACCCGCTCGACGGAGCTCCCCCCAGGTAGCCTTAGATCCGGCCACTCCATGAACCCTCGACGTTGCGGTCTTCTCCCAAATTCGTCTAGAGTCACCTCCTTCCAAGCGCCCCTTCATGCGTCGCTGGAGCCGAGCCCCGCACGGCCAGGTGAATGTTGCCTCGCCGTCCTCGCAGCGCCGAGCCCTCGGCGAGAGCTCCTCCCCTTCCCCCTCGACTTCCATCACTGGCAACCGTTGCACCCAAACTCCGCCGGATTACCGTGGTCCGCCACCGACGAGCGGTCACGAGCCCGCTTCTCCCCAAGCTCTCGACCTTTCCTCTCCTTTGACTTCTTCTTCTTCATCTCGACCATCTCTCTTGGGACACTCTCCCTCTCTATTTCTCTAATTCTATTTCTCTTGCCTCTCTCTCCCTTTTACTATACGGTGAATGAGAAGCATGAGAAGAAGTGAGAAGCATGGGAAGAAGTAATCCTAGTATTCCTTCCCTTTTCCAAGAAAACATATGAAAACCGAAGAGAAGGGAAGGGTTGAAGTGAGAAGCATGGGGAGAAGTAATCCCAATATGCCTCTCTCTCTCTCTCTCCCTCTTACTTTACGGTCGCGTTGAAGTCTTCACCTATACGGAACATAATGTATGGACATCGCCTTCTGAAGCATTCGCAAGTGGCAAGCCTTGAACTTCTGTATTGAGAGATGAGAGAGAGCATAGTGATTGTAATCAGAAAAATTGTGAGCCTAAGCGATTGTAATCTTGGCCTCGTGTCACATTGTAATATTTGTTTCAAGATCAATAAAGAGCCATTTGTGTGACTTGTGTTTTGGTTTCAACTTTCTGCTGTCGACTTACTGATTATTCAATGTCTCTGCTTTGAGACTTCTGTTCGACGACCCCGTCGCTTAGTCTGTAATCGGTCGTTATGGAATTTGCCTTGCGCCGACGCAATCTAGATTCGCGCTACATCACGTCCTAGCGAAGACAAACGATTCTGCGGAACCGGAACGTGACAGTTGTGATTCTAAAAATAGCGGTACTATTTTTTGAAAAATTCACTTTGACTAAAAATAATAATTAATTTCATGTGCATTGCACATGGTCAAAGTTTAATAAAAAAATATTGATTATGATACTAAAATTTAAAATTATATTCTTCTATAGCTTACAAGAGTCTAATTAATGTCATCCACACCATGGTCGACACGTAGTTCAGTTATGCCAGATATTTTAATTATAAATGTAAAGAAAATAGGAAGAATGGGATTTACGTCATCCCAACTTTCAAAAGTTTGGGATTAATAAATTCACCATTTCCCTTTCACAACTTAGCTTTAGTTTGTTTCCATTGCTACTTCCTACTTTAAATTGCACAAAACTCAATTGCAACAACTCATATACATTGCATTGGCATGTGAAGTCACGTTCCACATAGTAGGAATGAACTGAATGAAAGTAGCGTTTTAAGAGCATCATTAGTAGTTGGGACTCCCAAATGCAATATGGAGCCCAAAATTTCAAAAAAAAAGGTAAATGTAGAATGTGTTGGATTTGTATGAGAATAGTAGGAAATGATAAAGTGAGCTCTGGTCCCAAAGATTGTGTGGTCAAAAATTGATGTAGGAAAAAAATAATATAAAGTCTAGAATCTAGAGAGTTGGGCTCCAAATTGGGACTTACTATTCTACAAAATGAGTTCCTACAATCTAGAATCTATAAATTGGGAGGCCCAACCCTTAGCACCTATGGGTGGGATGAGACCGAAATTGTAGAAACTGTGACTAGGGATGAGACTTAGTATTCTTCAAAATGAGCTCCTACATTCTAAATATAGATTCTAGAAAATGGGATGGGCCTTACTAATGATGCTCTAAGTACGTTTTGTCGTCAAATCACTTTCCGTATGAAGAAAAATGCTAACAACCAATAAATGGGTATCTAGCTACTTCTCAAGTTTCATCACTACTCTTTATAAAAATAAAAATAAAAGGCTTGAAAACAACAAGCAGCTCAACCGTACATATATATTCTTACCTGATTAAAATTTCTATTTTTTATAAAATGGTTTGAAAACGACTAATTGTCTAAGTTGTATATATATTCTCACATAATTAAAATAAAGCAAATTTTAATTCTAACTATAGTCAATACTTCTAATTTATGTGGTTAAAGTGGGAGGCATATCATTTGTTGGTTGGTTTAGATTCCACGGAACAACATTATTTATTAAAAATTTATTTTTTTTCAATAATTATTTTTGTGTGTGGGACTTCTGTAAACTAATAGGAATTGTGATAAGGAATGGATATTTATTATAACTACCTATAGTAAAATAAACATGATATAAATATTACAATAATAATAATAATAATAATAAGTATTATTATTATTATTATTATTATTATTATTATTATTAAGTGATGGAATCTATTAGT
>JANAVB010021248.1:0-66074 GCA_029216955.1 Iris pallida
TGGTAACTAAATCAGTTCAGTCTCATCAGTGAGATAGAACTGAACTGAACCACTGATTCAGTAACTTGGGGATGGCTGGAAGTTTATGTCCTGATTAGGACTGTATATTAAATTAAGTTAGGTTAGTACATTATCCTGCTAGTGTACTGATGTATTGGATTGAATACCTATAGGACTGAACAAGCCCTGGTACAGGACTAAAATATCAACTGTATGTTGAATGGATATTGAACTGTTGTTTTAGACTGATTGTAGGCTTGTTTTCAACAACTCAGTGGGTGAGTTGGGATGGTTTTGGCTTAGGAATGAACTATAGAAACTGGACTGATTGTTCAGTTTTAACTAAACTAAATCATACCAGTGTTTAACCTTGTACTTAGTTCTCGTAATTCTGAAGCTTGGAACTTGTATCACAGTTTAGTGAGGCACTAAGAGCAATTATGTTGACCTGCAAAACAGGAAAGAGAACTAGGTTTCTGTGTGTAGAGCATTAGGAAGATGGCTGGTGTGTGTGGCAAGCCCCAGATATGTGTGTGCTTTCAAATGTGTATTAGGGGGTTTACTAACTGTAGTCAGTGTGCAGTTATGACTGCATACAGGGGGGAAGCCATGTGTACTTTTACATACAGATGGTTGTATGTTTGCCTCTCTGTGTGTGTATTATTTACCTATAGGAATGTGGACAAATTGAGTGTATCTGTGGTTCAGTGAACCAATTGATATGATCCAATGGCTTGGGATGGGTCATCCATGGCTCTCTGAGTTTATAGTTTAACTAGGATTAAAGAGACTCTCTACCATTGTTTAAGTTTACTTTTTGAACACTTGTCTTACAGCAAATTCATGTAGTAAACTGTTTAGGTATATAAGTACTTATTATTTAGGGTTCTTGCAAAGTTTAGAATATAGTTAATTATATTGATACTCTATAGAAAATATTAAGAAGAGGGAAGATTTACATTAGAAGTTAATTATGGTTAGATTAGTTGATAACAAACTAGATTTAGCCAGTTTATTAATCAACTTGTAAATTCATAAACAGGAGGATTTCCAGCTTCACTACCTTTTCTCGATCACCCGAAGGCAGGCAAGTATACTCCTCGGACTTGTTCATTTCTCATGTCTTGCATGTTCATTCTTGAATCTTCTTGATTGACACGATGTATCACGGTATTGTCTGGTTTCATGTTTCATGTATTACTTGTGTTTGGGAGGGGAAATACTATAGATATATGATCAAACCCTGTTACTATTCATGTGAATAGCTTGGGTCCCGCACCATGCACGCGGGACGAAAGCCGTGCCATTTCATGTTCATTGTATCTACCCAAGCCGATCACACAATCTAGAAGTATTTCAATATTGCACATGTCAGGATTTCAGGTTGTATTTCAGGATTCATGGTTGTATTTCATGTTCAGGTTGTATTTCATGATTCAGGTTGTACTTCATGTTCAGGTTGTATTTCATGTTCTGGACTCATACCATGTCCCCTGTTTTACTTTCAGTATTTCCTGCTCAGTTTTATGTCTTGTCTCAATTCCTGTACTTACATATATATTTCCTATTTTTTGATTTATACCATGATGTTCATTTTCATTTCCTTGGATATACTTAGCTCCACTCCTGACTAGGATATATTGCAGGTGAGTTGGAGGCTCTGTGCGATACTTTCTATGACGGAGAGCCAATTGATGCAGGAGAGCTAGCTGGTGCTGCTCTTGACTTAGAGGCTGCAGAAGCCTAGAGCTTACCTTAGTATTCCATATTATATCCTTGTATTGAGACTAGTAGACTTACTTTTATTTGCTGGAATGTAATAGAATTCTGAGACTTGTACTTCTTTTCTGGGATACATTTATAGATGCTTTGTTTTCATACTTGTCTTGATATCTGGTTAGTTTTCCTAGATTGGTACAGCTTACTTTATTGTGTCTAACGACAAAGGCTGGGCGTGTCCGACTCGTGTTCGATTATTCGGAAGCGGGTCGTGACATATTTTTAGTGGTGGCCTATGCAGGTCTATCCTAATGGTACCTAGGTCTTAGCGTACTATTAGGGGACTTGATTATGCTAGGGAAACTTGAACAGAGCATAGGAAAATCGGGAAATAAGGGTATATCAGGTTTATCAGGTGCATTGATATTATAAAATATTGTTTATTAGGTTTTTAGGGTTTGTCAATCAATGAAGTTTTCTTTCTATTGTAGGATGGTTACTACGAGGAAGACCGCGGATCAGCCCAGAGTTGCAGGCATCTCAGATCAGACCGCACCGGATGTTCTGGCAGACCAGCTTCCAACCGCGCCTCCTATCTTTCCACCGCTGTCCTCGATGATGATGTTTGACAGCGCCAAGGTGATGGTGATGTTCCAGCAGTTTTTGGAGGCCCAGAATCACCAGGCAGCACAGTTCAGAGCGACCGTCGTCGACGCACTCAGGACTCGAGAGACGGCAGCACCGGCACCAGTAGCACTAGCACCACGAGCACCGAGACCAGGGACGGCCAAGGAATACCAGAATCTCTGCCCGATGGACATTTGGGGCAACAAGGGGATCGTCTATGCAGACGAATGGCTGGAGAATGCGGAGAGGACCTTGAAGATGGTGCAGATCCCGGATGACTTGAAGGTAGAGGTGGCGAGCATGCGGCTGTTCGACCTTGCCAGAGCCTGGTCCCGCGATGAGCCCTAGTTGGCAGCACAACAGGTTTCTTGGACAGATTTTAAAATACTGTTCAAGGAGAATTTTTTTCCAGACATCGAGAGGGATGAGCTTCGCATGCAGTTCGAGGCCTTGCAGCAGGGGACAATGACAGTAGCTGAGTACACTTTCGAGTTTACTAGGCTCAGTAGGTTCGCGGAGAGCCTAGTCAGAGCACCAGAGAACAGGGCCTGGAGATTCAAGAAGGGTCTGACCAGGGAGCTGCGGCATGCAGTAGCTATTAGCCAGGCGACTACCTACTCGAGCATCCTTAATATCGCCCAGGCAGTTGAGAAGGAGATGGACCCGAGGCCCAAGAGGGATAGGGACATCGGCAGCAGCAGTTACCAGGCGCCAGGGAAGAGGGTACAGATGCAGACTCAGGCGAGGCCACATCAGCAGGCAGCAGTTCAGCATCGTCCTGCCAGAGTTCTAGCAACTCAGCATCAGAGGCAGCAGAGGATCACTTGCATATATTGTCATCGACCGGGACACCACGTGGAGGTCTGTCGCAAGAGGCTTGGACTTTGCCTCTTTTGCAGATCAAATGCACATCAGATGATGGAGTGCGCTCAGGCTACAGCTCGACTAGCAGGAGGACCCCGAGGAGCTGGAGGACCACTGCCTGCACCACCCAGAGCATTATCTGCTGTACCCCAGAGAGGAGGAGCTCTACCACCCCAGCAGCAGAGGTTTGTACCGCACCAGCAGCAGCAGAGGGGAGGACCACAGCGGGGACGTGCTTACGTCATGGCCGCAGTTGAGGAGGAGGAGGCAGTTCCAGATGTTATCACAGGTTCTGTTATTATTTATTCATTTCCTGCCATTACCTTATTTTATTCTGGAGCCACACATAGCTTTGTATCATATGAGTTTCTGCATAGACACGGCTTCACATCCAGGCCTACTATGAGGAATTATCGGATTATGACAGGAGGAGGGGTAGTGCCAGTCAATGAGATGGTGGATTGCCCTAACACTGTAGCTGGACGGGAGCTTAGGGCTCGACTTCTAGTGATGCCATTGCCCGGATTCGACGTAGTCCTCGGTATCGACTAGATGAGCGAGCAGTTTGCCGTAATAGACTGCCATGAAGGGAAGGTGACTTTCAGCCCGCCAGGTCTTCTACCGTTCGAGATCAGCAGACGAGTCGCAGAGAGGCCAGAGGGAGTCTACTTCGGAGTAGTTGCAGAAGACCAGGAGTTGCCACATCCACTGATTGTAGAGTATCTTGACGTCTTCCCCGAGGAGTTGCCAGGATTGCCGCCAAATCGAGACGTGGAGTTCAGCATCGACCTAGTGCCCGTATCAGCGCCGAAGTCCCAGCATTGTTACAAGATCAACCCGAAGGAAGCTGCAGAGTTGAAGGCTCAGATTGATGAGTTAGAAGGCAACGATTTTATTCGGTCCAGTGCTTCATCCTGGGGAGCATCGGTACTCTTCGTACACAAGAAGGATGGGACGGTGAGGATGTGCATCAATTACCGTACACTCAACAACATCACCATCAAGAATAGATACCCGTTGCCGTAGATTGATGAGCTGTTTGATCAGCTTAGTGGGGCGAAGGTCTTTTCCAAGATTGACCTTCGATCAGGGTATCATCAGATGAAGGTTCGGGAGCAGGATATTCCAAAGACAGCTTTCAATACCCGATACGGCCAGTATGAGTTCTTAGTGATGCCGTTCGGACTCACCAATGCCCCAGCAGTGTTTATGAACTTGATGAATAAAGTTTTTCACAAGTATCTGGACAAGTTTGTCGTAGTCTTCATTGACGACATTCTGATATATTCAAAGAACGAGGAGGAGCATGTGGAGCACCTGCAGATTGTGTTGGAGTACGGAAGGAGAAGCTGTACGAAAAACTCTCGAAATGTGAGTTTTTTTTGGACCGGGTGGAGTTTTTGGGGCACGTGGTGACTGGAGAGGGGATTTTTGTGGATCCCAAGAAGATTGAAGCTGTGGAAGCATGGGCACCTCCCAAGTCAGTAGCTGAGATTCGTAGTTTCCTGGGGCTAGCAGGATACTATAGGAAGTTTGTGAAGGATTTTGCCAAGATAGCAGAGCCTATGACGAAGCTTACGCGGAAGGACGAGGAGTTCATCTGGAGCGACGCCTGCCAGTCAGCATTTGAAGAATTGAAGAGAAGACTCACGACAGCGCCAGTTCTAGCTTTGTCATCGGGATCGGGAGGATTCATCATCTACATCGATGCTTCAAAGAAAGGCTTGGGATGTGTGCTTGAGCAGAACAAGAAGGTCATAGCTTATGCTTCTAGACAGTTGAGGCCCCATGAGAAGAACTATCCCTTATATGACTTGGAACTTACAGCAGTCATATTTGCCTTGAAACTATGGAAGCACTACTTGTATGGAGAGCGAGTGGACATATTCACGGACCACAAAAGCCTGAAATATGTTTTTACTCTGAAGGAACTGAATATGAGGCAGCGCAGATGGCTGTAACTCATGAAGGATTTCGACATCAATCTGCAGTACCACCCTGGAAAGGCGAATATGGTAGCAGATGCTTTCAGTCGATATCCTATTGCTATGTATCTCACTATGGATCGGCATATTTTGGAGGATCTTGAGAGTCTTGGGATTGAGATTGTTTTTCCAGGAGTTGGAGGACAGCTGATGCACATGCAGATACAGTCAGGACTGATAGAGAAGATCAAGGAGACCCAGTTTCCTGATGAGGGACTCCGGTGTCTCAGAGGCCAGGCAGAGGCAAGATTGCTCGACGACTTCACCATTACAGAGGATGGATCCCTGAGGCACGGAACCCAGTTGTGTGTGTCCAAGGATTTGCGGGAGGAGGTGATACAGGAAGCCCACCAGTCACAGTATTCTATTCATTCTGGGTCTACCAAGATGTACAAGGATCTGTGAGAGTATGTTTGGGGGTATGGGATGAAGAGAGAGGTTGCCAAATTTGTTTCCAGATGCCTTGTATGCTAGCAAGTCAAGACGGAGCACCAGAGACCAGCAAGACTACTCCTGCCCTTACCTATCCTGGAATGGAAGTGGAAGCACATCACCATGGACTTCGTCTCTGGATTACCGCGTACACCCGGTGGCAAGGATGCTATTTGGGTGATCGTGAACAGACTGACGAAGTCTGCTCATTTCATTCCGTTCAAGGTTGGGCAGTCGACCGAGAAACTTGTAGACCTCTACATGCGTCAGATCGTGAGGATTCACGGGGTACCGGTGAGCATCATTTCAGACAAAGGCAGTCGTTTCACGTCATACTTCTGGCGGAGTCTACAGCTGAACTTGGGATCACAGTTGAAGTTCAGTACCGCCTATCATCCACAGACGGACGGGCAGTCCGAGAGAACCATTCAGACGTTGGAGGACATGCTACGGGTTTGCACAATTGACTTTGACAGTTCGTGGGAGGATCATTTGCATCAAGTGGAGTTTGCCTATAACAACAGTTATCAGGCTAGCATCGAGATGACCCCGTTCGAGGCACTGTATGGGTAGAGATGTCGCACGCCTCTATCTTAGGACGACATTGGAGAGAGAGCTTTGCTTGGGCCATAGATGGTGGTAGACTCAGCTGAGAAGATCAGACTGATCAGGGAACGTCTCAGAGTTGCACAGGATCGGCAGAAGCACTGGGCGGACAGCAGCAGATGGTCACTGGAGTTTACGATTGGAGATAGAGTGTTCCTGAAGATCTTGTCAACCAGAGGCGTCATTCGGTTCGGCAGAGATGGAAAGCTCAGTCCGAGGTACATCGGACCTTTCGATGTGACGGTACGGATTGGCGAGGTGGCATATCGACTATCACTTCCAGCCAGCTTGGAGGGGGTACACGATGTCTTCCACGTGTCCCAGCTTCGACGATACATTCCAGACCCGAGCCATGTAGTGGACTACTCAGAGTTCGAGGTGGGTCCGAGCCTGACCTACAAGGAGCAGCCAGTGGAGATCCTGGACCGGAGGAAGATGCAACTGCGGAACCAGACCATTCCACTTGTCCGCGTCATGTGGAGGCACCACTCTCCGGGAGAGTCCACATGGGAACGCGAGGACGAGATGCGAGAGCGCTTTCCGGATTTGTTTGTTTGATTGGATTGTGTTCTGTATTCAGAATTTCCCTAATTCAATAAATGACCTACATTTGAATAATTGTGTTGAATTGTTTTGGATTTTATTGTTTGCCCTTTCAATTTCGAGGACAAAATTTTTTCAGGGAGGAAAGATTTGTCACCTCACTTTTCAAAAATTTATATTATATAATTAAATTTATTATTTCTTAAAATCTTTTCTAATTGTTTTCTTAAACCATTACTCATTTAACCATTATTCAATTAATTCCATTGGGCTTAACATTAAGGCCCATTCCATGGCCTGGTAGCCAAGCCCAAAGTTAAGTGTATTAAAAGAAACTTCATTGTTTCTTTTACAACTGGTCTAACTCTTATACTCTGCTAAAGCTTCTTTTTGAATTCAAATCAAACCTCTGCTATTCTCTAACCGAATTGTCAGAGAGGAGGGGTGAATTTTCCCGCCTTAGTTTGCCTAATCTTCACGCCAACCTTCAGCCTATTTAAGCTCCCTTTTCTCCATGAATCCATATCATTCATTGCTCATCCCTTCCAAATTTCCTGCAAGTAAGCTCGGGCAGAAATGGCGAATTGCAGAGACACCTTGGAGAAGAAGATGACGAAGACGGTGGCATCCTCGGCTACATAGAGCAGCATCAATACTTCATCGAAATTCAGATCAGTAAGCACTAAATCCTTGAAGAATTTATTGGTCACTTGGTTCTTCCTCTGATTTCATATTCGTAGATCTAATTTTGAGAGTGATCGATTTTATTCTCGAGATTTTCTTTCATCAAGTTGCTGTTCGTGGCTTGATCTACTTTTGGTCTGACCAATCGATCAATTGTTGAGGTAATGAATTGTTCAGAATAGTAATAATTTCAATTGTGTTCCTCTTTTGATTTATTCTCAGTTTACTGTATTGAGTTGTAGATCGGATTGAGGTGTAAATTGATTTTGTTCTGTGCTCGAACGATTTGGTGAACCGAGACATTGGCGAGGAGATCGGGAACTCCAACTGTTTGTTGTTTTACCCAACCAATTGAACCTGGTAAGTTGATCATCTTGTCTCATTTACCTTAGATTGATTCTGAGATGAGCTAGTATTTTTCAATCGATTCACCTGTTGTATCGGTCAGAGGATGTGTCAGTATGATGATCTTCTTGTTTCTTTGGTTTGGCTCAGATTTTAGATCAGTTGGACACACGAGGACCGTATCCAAGCACTGTAGGTTGTGTCATAGAGACATCAACCCAAGGCTATTTTCAGGTAAATTTTCTAACCTTTGCAATTAGACTTGTTAGATGCATATGAATGGATGGGTAACTGCTTATGAGTAAACTGGCTATTGGGATTAGGCTTAGCTATCACCTATTAAACACACCAGTTCAGTTTAGCTTGACAGTGAAGAACAAATAGGCAACTCTAGAGGAGGGTGAATAGAGTTTATGACAATAATATCCAATTTAAAAATTAAACTCTTTCACCAACAGTAAATAATCAAAGTAAATGCGGAAATAGTAAAGAGCAAGAAAGCATACGCAAACACAGCCGATTTTAACCTGGTTTCCTTCGTGGAGGACTAGTCCAGGCCTTAGAACTCTAGCTCAGGATTAAATCTACTATTTATGAAATAGTAGTTACACCCCGTACCTTTTCTTCAGAAGAGCACGTCAACTTCTTACAGAGATCGCAGTGGCGATGCTTGGAATTTTCCAAGCGACTTCTTGAACTCTTGCACAAACTCCTAACTGAAAAGTATTGAGCACTTTGAGGCTTAGGGAGCTTGTGGCAAGTAGATGAGAAGGGTATAGCTTGTATAGGGCTTTAGAGAGAAGAGAAGAGAAGATTGGATGAATGAGAATGAGAGAATTCATGGCCTATTTATAGGATACAATACAGGCAGAATTCGGCCAGAATTCTGGTTGGAATATGAAAAAATTTGGCCGTTGGACAACTTACATCCAGCCAACCCTAAATATTAGCGTCCTGGATTTTAGGAGGCAGAGTTCGGCCCGAACTCTGTGTGGAGGCAGAGTTCGGCCCGAACTCTGTCTCCAGAGCACAGAATAGGCCTAATGGGTAGATGGGCTTTATTTGGATTTTTGTGGAGCTTTTGTTTTGAGGTAAGGGTATAGGTTAAGTCTCAGATGCTCAGCACAGCTCAGTTTACATCAGTCTAGACTTAATAAAAAAGTAAAATACAGACTCAAAAATTAGAAGCATTGCCGGTACGAGCTGTTGTCTGGCTTGTGCTGAATTCAGTCTTCATGTGTCGTATTGAAATATTACTAGTATCATGTTATCAATTGTATCAATATTTGGTTGACTGTGATTTTGTGTCAACAATCTTCCCCATATTGATAATTGACAAAATGATATTTGTATATTCAATATTCATACCTGGACACATTAAAAAGTAGTAGCGTAGCTCCCTCATAATTAGTGCAGAGCTAGCAATAACTCCCCCGTAAACATTGCTTTGAACCTATTATCCTGATAAAAACATTCTTTTCCCAAAGCACAGATACATAAAGCTAGAAACAATGATATGATGATGTAAATGAATATAGAATACCAAAATATTTCTCCCCCTTTTGGCATTTATCAAACAACCAGAAATAATGATTGGCAAGCACACCAAAAATAATGATAAACGGCATAAACTGATAAACGGCATAATAAAATGTCTCCAAGAGTCACATAATGAGTTTTAATACAACCAAAGTGCAGAAATAAAGACAACTACATCAACTAAAAATGCGTAAAAGCATAAACTACGATCCTCAGCAGCAGCAAATAGAAATCCACATCCATCATCGAGCTCGTGAAGGCCCAGCGTCATCGAATGGATCAGTGAAGGAACGACGAGGGTCCACAAAAGCCGCATCCGGATCCAGGTAACGGATAACCCAAGGGTCATCGATACGGTATCCTTCGCGACCAGGGTCCCGCTCTATAGGAATGGGCATGGAAGGATGCCGAGACATAGAGTACCGAATATCGTGTAGTGAGTTGCTGATGGCACTCATCTGCGGGGTGGTCCGGTAGTCAAGCTGAGTCCAGCGATTATCCTCTAAAGTGAATCGATCACGAAGCATGGTCTGGAGTGACTCAAGATTAGCAGGAGGAAGAGGCGCATCCTGTCCAAGAGAAGGTGCGTCGGGCTCATCATCAGAGTGCTCAGACACAACAGGTGAGCCAACGGCTGCCTGAAGCCGTCGTGCCTTAGAGAGGAAGGCAGGGGCAGGTATGAACTGGCACTCATCAAGAGGTACACGAAAAATAGAAAAGAGCATAGGAAGATAAAGGGCATAAACCAAGGATCTTGGTTTCTTCCTAGCATTAATTATCCAGTCCATCATGGTACGTGGAAGATTAAAAGGAACATGAAAATGTAGGTGATACAAAGCAGAGATTTCAAAGTAACCTTATCGGTCGATCCTGCTTTGGGAAGAATCGTGCTAAAGACAATCCGATGAAGTTTATAAAAGTAAGGATTAAGAAACTTGGCGAGAAGCTTGCGAGGACGTGTGTTAGGGGTACACAAGTCTTCCTTAAAGCTTTCTAGGGACGACCAATCGGGAAATTGAAACTTTCGAGCTTCAACAAGTTTTTTCCATGAGTTTGGCTCCGGTAGTTCAAGGTGTTCGGCCAAGTCGAAATCATCAAAAAAAATATCAATGCCTGCAACCCGTAAGAATATATGTGTATCATTGTGAGTAAGGTTACAGTAAAACATTTGTATGGCATTGAGATATATAACCGAATTGGTTGTGACAAGTTCATCAAGACAAAGATCATGAAAAAGTGAATCATATTGTGAAAAGATAGTAAAATTTATAGGGTGACCCGCATACACCGGACGTGATCGAAAATCACTAAACCACTCATTGGAAGCATCAAGTGATACAAATATCCGATCATCGTACGTGTTGGGGTCGAGTGGAGGAGGTGGGTTGAACAACGGGTGAATGGGTTATTGATTGGGTTGTTCAACGGGTGGTTCAACACGAGAAGGAGCATTCGAAGAGGACGCACCCTCGGTTCGAAGTCTCTTCCCCCTATTGAACAACTTGGGAGCCATAAAATAATGAAGAAAATTGAGGTAATTTAGATAGAGAAAAGTATGGAAATATACCTCAATTTGATGATAAAAGATGAAGGAGAATGGTGAGAGAATCCTTCTCCTTGAGTTTTGAGAAGAAATATGCTCTAGGAAGGAAGAACTAGGGTTAGGGTTTGGAGAAAAATAGTTTGGAGAAGTTTAGAAGGTGGCTATGGAGGAGAGAGAAGAGGGGAACCCGGTTTTTAGTGTAGGGGTTCGAATGGTCGGAGCAAATGTGGACCATTGGATCATATTTTGATCAGCGGCTGAGGCTGCTTCTGGTTCTGGAACAGCCAGACCGAATTCGGCCCGAACTCTGGGTAAGACAGAGTTTGGCCCGAATTCTGGTTTCTGTAACCAGAATAGAAATCAGGCTAAAAACAAGTTTGATCAAGTAAGAGAGACTAAAAAATATGATAATAAGTAGATGCAAAAATAAAATGAGAAAACCAAGTAGCGAATAGCAAAAATTCAACGCTGAATCAAAGTAAAGTTTGAAAATTTGAATTTTAGCATGTGATAAATAAAAGTAGACCATGTAATAAACAAGGAAATATGCCATAATTCAATAATATTTTGAAGCTGCCATGGGGTAGCTACAGGGGCCGGATCCCAGCTAGTGGTAGTCCTGAGGACTAGTGCACCGTGTCGCTTAGGCTTTTACGCCTTGTTGTCAGAAGGACCCTTTCGGCTTGTACCCATAGCAATTTCATCATAAAAAATCAAGACATAATCGATATTTACGCAGGTTACTTTAATGAATAACAGCTTCATCCAAAATTCCTAGTTCACGTAAAGAAAGTTAAAACGCTCTTCGGATAGTAGTTTGGTAAAGAAATCTGCTAGCTGATGATTGGTGTTAATAAATTATAATTTAATAGTGCCATTTTGCTGGTGATTACGCAAAAAGTGGTGACGTATTTCAATGTGCTTCGTGCGTGAGTGACATATGGGGTTCTTAGTGAGATTTATAGCACTAGTCTTGTCACAAAATATAGGAATGTGCATAAAAGATAAGTTATAGTCTTCAAGGGTTTGCTTCATCCATAGAATTTGTGCACAACAACGACCAACTATAATATATTCAGCTTCTGTTGTGGATAGTGCAACAGAATTTTGCTTCTTACTAAACCAAGAGACTAGAGCCTTTCATAATAAATGACACGTGCCGCTCGTACTTTTACGGTCGACCTTGCATCCGGCGAAATCAGCATCTGAGTAACCAATAAGGTCAAATAATGTTGATTTGGGATACCATAGGCCCACTGTAACCGTACCCTTAAGGTATCGAAAGATACGCTTAACAGCAGACATGTGTGATTCCTTAGGATTAGCTTGATATCTAGCACACAGGCAAACGCTAAACATAATATCAGGGCGACTAGCAATTAAATAAAGTAGACTGCCTATCATACCTCGATACTTATGTTGATCCACAGGTTTGCCGCTTTCATCTGGTTCTAGTTTAGTTGTAGTAGCCATTGGAGTGCTGATTGGTTTGACGTTGTCAAGGTCGAATTTCTTCAGCATGTCCTTTGTATACTTTGACTGACAGATGAAAGTTCCATTTGATGTTTGTTTGACTTGCAGTCCAAGAAAGTAATTGAGCTCCCCCATCATGCTCATCTCAAACTCGGTCTGCAAACACTTGGCAAAATCTTGACAGAGGGTTTCATCAGTAGAACCAAATATAATATCACCCACGTAAATTTGCACTAAGAGAATAATGTCTTTGAAAGATTTTATAAAAAGTGTAGTGTCAATCTTCCCTTTTGAAAAACCTTTTTTAAGCAAGAAATTGCTTAGCCGTTCATACCAAGCTCTAGGGGCTTGTTTGAGGCCATATAGCGCTTTCTTGAGCTTGAAAACATGGTCGGGAAATTTGTGATTTTTAAAACCATGGGGTTATTTTACATAATCTTCCTCCTTAATAAATCCATTCAAGAAAGCACTTTTAACATCTATTTGAAACAATTTGAAATTTTAAAAGTTAGCAAATGCGCAAAGCATCCGAATGGATTCCAATCTCGCAACAGGAGCATACGTCTCATCGTAGTCGATACCTTCCTCTTGGTTGTATCCTTGAGCTACTAGACGAGCTTTGTTGCGTGTAACTGAACCATCTTCATTTACTTTGTTTCGAAAAACCTATTTAGTACCAATAATCGAGTGATTTATCGGCCTAGGAACAAGTTTCCAAACTTGGCTCCTCTCGAATTGGTTGAGTTCTACTTGCATGGCAGAAATCCAAAATTCATCATTAAAAGCTTCTATAATATTTTTTGGCTCAATTTGTGAAATGAAGGCAGTACTAGCAATGGAGTCTCTTATTGATGATCTAGTACTTACTCCACGTGAAATCTCACCTATAACAAAATTTTTTGGATGTGACGGCTTGAAAGAGAATTTTTTTGGCAAGCCCTCCAGAGAATTGGTTTCAGTGGTGGTATTCATTGGAGTTGAAGTTGATGGCTCAACATCATCATCAAGAGTAGCTGCTGCACTGTTATTCTCATCGAAAGTCACATTTGTAGACTCTTCCACAATTAATGAGCGTTTGTTGAACACTCTATATCCCTTGCTCTTGGCCGTATAGCCAAGGAATGTACCATCGTCAGCTTTGGCATCAAATTTGCCTAAGTTGTCTTTGGTGTTAAGGATAAAACATCGACAACCAAAAACTTAAAAATATAAAACGTTTGGAGTTCTTCCAAACCAAAGCTCATAGGGTATTTTTTTCGTAATAGGACGAACAAGCACCCTATTTAAAATATGGCACGCTGTACTTACAGCTTCAGCCCAAAAATATTTCGGAAGATAGAATTTATTTAACATGACTCTAGCCATATCGCCAAGCGTCATATTCTTCCGCTCCCCAACACCATTTTGTTGAGGAGTTCTTGGACAAGAAAACTCATGATTAAAACCATTTAAATCACAAAACTTTTCAAAATCACTATTTTCGAATTCGCCTCCATGATCACTTCGGATTCGAGTAATCATATAGCCTTTTTCATTTTGAACCTTTTTAGCAAATATTTTGAAAACTAAAATGGCATCACTTTTATTTGTAAGAAAGAAAACCCAAGTAAATCTAGAAAAGTCATCAACTATAACAAAAGCGTAGAGTTTTCCACCAAGACTGGCTACTCTACTAGGGCCAAATAAATCTATATGAAGTAATTGCAAGGGTCTAGTAGTACTTACAGAGTTTATGGAATGAAATGAAATGAGAACTTGGTTGCCTTATTCAATTCACATTCGGCACATACCGTGTCCTTTTTGAATGTGATGTCGGACAAGCCTCTAACTAGCTTCTTAGTCGATAGCCTGGATATAGTATCCATATTGGCATGACTAAGACGCTAGTGCCACAGTAATCTTTCATCTTTGTGAGCATAGAGACATCTTCCTGCACTGTTAGTATCTCTAGATAGATAGAAAATATAAATATTATCCTCTCTTATCCCTTCAAAAGCTATGTCTCCTGTTGGCCTCTCATAAATATAGCAGTTATTTTGTCCAAAGTTAATATCATATCCATGATCAGCAAGATGACTTATGCTGAGCAGGTTATGCTTTAACTCGGTCACTAGACAGACATCCTTTATTACAGGAGAAGGAGTATAACCTATAGTACCATTACCAATAATATACCCTTTTATGTTGTTGCCGAAGGATACATACCCTTCCCTCTTCATCGATAGTGATGCGAAAAGTTTTGCATCTCCCGTCATATGTCACGAGCATCCACTTTCGAGAATCCACTTACTCTTAGTTGAGGAGGGAAGGTCCACCTACATCAAGAGTAGATGTGACCTTTGGTACCCAAGTTCTTGAGGGTCCTGAAAAGTTAGTTTTCGGCAACCATGCATATATGTTTCTATCTACTAATCTCCTAACTCTATATTGTGGTAAAATCTGTCCATGTAATCCACAATAAGTACAAATAGCATTCCTATTTATGTTAGGAGCATGTTGATGATGTCTATATATAGAGTGGTGTAGAGTAGCATGGTGATGATGTCTATATGTAGAGTGGTGTGGAGTAGCATGATGATGATGTCTATATGTAGCATGGTAAGAGTGGTGTGGAGCATGATGATGTTTATATCCATAAGCAGTATGATGGTGATTTTGTTTATGTACAACATAGTGATGATTGTATCTATGTGTAACAAGGTGATTATGTGTCATTTGAGAATTATTTCTACGTGCATGTGGTTTATGTGCTTTATGAAAGTGGGTGTACATGTAAGCATGATTACGTGCTGCAGGTAGATGACGTAGTTGACTAGTATGAGTAGTGTCATGCTTTGTGTGTGTCTCATGTGATTGGATTTGAGGTTGAGCAACCTGTTTTCCCAATCAAGTCTCTAGTTTCTTAGAGACAGCCTGCAGTTCACTAATTTTAGTATTCAAACCATGATCTTAGTGATAGAGATCTTGTGTCTACCCTTTTCTTCAGCAAGCTCAGTGTTTAGTGCTGTGATCTCTTGTGTTTGTTTTTCAAGACGTGATTCGGCATCATGTAAGCTCAATTTAAGCTTAGATACCTCATTTGTGACTTCCGTGGGTGAAGTGTCTCTAAAATTATCAAGCAATGAAGAGAGTCTTTAAATCTCAATTTCATAACTTTTGAACTTCTTCTTGGCGTGTTTATATTTACTAATGACTTTCTTGTGGTCATTGAGTAAATTATTGAATGCATCACCAAGTTCGTCAAAAGTAAAATCATCGAGAGTTTCGCTAGTTACCTTGTCGGATGTAGCCATTAGGCAAACATTGGCGGTGTCTTGAGGAGAGTCCTTTTCTTTCTCGGAGTCACTAGCTTCGCTTTCATGCCAAATGCTTGAGTTGGCATATTTCTTTGAGGAAGCCTTCTTGTATGGTTTCTCATATCGATTGCTCTTCTTTGTGAATGGACAGTCTTTTCGGACGTGTCCAGTCTTCTTGCAACCGTAGCATGTTGGCTCTTTTTCGTCATCTTCTTGTGGTTCCTTCTTTCTTCGATTGAAGCGAAGGAATTTCTTGAAGTTACGGACAAGGAGAGCTTGATCTTCACCTTCCGAGTTGTCGTCATCCGTTTCATCAGGATCAGCCCTTCGTCGGTGAGCTTTAAGGGCAATCTCCTTTGCCTTAGGAGCAGGCTCTTCGAAGTCTTTGAGATCAAGCTCATGAGTCATCAACTTTCCCATCAAAGTCTCCATGGACATAGTCGTGAGATCATTTCCTTCTATGATGGCTGTCACATTAGGGTTCCAAATCTTTGGTAGCCCCCTGAGTATCTTGCGGATCTTCTCGTGATTTGTATATTGTTTGTCGAGAGAATACAAGGGGTTGATGATCTCGAAGAATCTTATAATCATTTTTGTGATCGTCTCATTTGGCTTCATCTTGAAAGCCTCATATTCTTGAGTGAGACGACTTATTTTTGACTCATTCACTTGAGTGGTTCCTTCATGCGTCACTTCTAGAAGTCTCCATACTTCGTGAGAGGTAGTGCATGTTGAGACCCTGTTAAACTCATTCCTGTCTATAGCACAGAATAAAGCATTAATAGCTTTTGCGTCTAGACTCGCCTGTTTCTTCTCCTCGTCAGAATATTTGTCGTGGGGTTTCTCAACGAGATCACCATTGACAACTATCCTGGCGGGCTTTTTGTTACCATCGGTAACAATGGTCCACAGGTCGAAGTCTAGCGACTTGAGATAAAAATTCATCCTTGTTTTCCAATAGGTGTAGTTTGTACCATCAAATAGGGGAGGCCTATGAGAGGATTGCCCTTCACCGTGATTGGAAATAATGGATTGTGTGGTTTCCATGGATCAGCTCTAGGATATTAGTCCTTGTTGAGAGAACAGAGATCTGATACCAATTGAAGAACAAATAGGCAACTCTAGAGGGGGTTGAATAGAGTTTATGACAGTAATGTCCAATTAAAAATTAAACTCTTTCACCAACAGTAAATAATCAGAGTAAATGCGAAAATAATAAAGAACGAGAAAGCATACGCAAACACAGCCGATTTTAACTTGGTTTCCCTCGTGGAGGACTAGTCCAGGCCTGAGAACTCTAGCTCAGGATTAAATCCACTATTTGTGAAATAGTAGTTACATCCCGTGCCTTTTCTTCAGAAGAGCACGTCAACTTCTTACAGAGATCGCAGTGGCGATGCTTGGAATTTTCTAAGCGACTTCTTGAACTCTTGCACAAACTCCTAACTGAAAAGTACTGAGCACTTTGAGGATTAGGGAGCTTGTGGCTAGTAGATGAGAAGGGCATAGCTTGTATAGGGCTTTAGAGAGAAGAGAAGAGAAGATTGGATGAATGAGAATGAGAGAATTTATGGCCTATTTATAGGATACCATACAGGCAGAATTCGGCCAGAATTCTGGTTGGAATATTCAAAAATTTGGCCGTTGGATAACTTGCATCCATCCAACCATAAAAATTAGGGTCCTGGATTTTAGGAGGCAGAGTTCGGCCCGAACTTTGTGTGGAGGCAGAGTTCGGCCCGAACTCTGTCTCCAGAGCACAGAATAGGCCTAATGGGTAGATGGGCTTTATTTGGATTTTTATGGAGCTTTTGTTTTGAGGTAAAGGTATAGGTTAAGTCTCAGATGCTCAACACAGCTCAGTTTACATAAGTCTAGACTCTATAAAAAAGTAAAATACAGACTCAAAAATAGGAAGCATTGCCGGTATGAGCTGTCGTCTGGCTTGTGCTAAATTCAGTCTTCATGTGTCGTATTAAAATATTACAAGTATCATGTTGTCAATTGTATCAATATTTGGTTGACTGTGATTTTGTGTCAACAGATAGCTTGATAACTAGATTTGAATACTTAAGATATTCAGTCTCAAGACTAATCTCTGTAGGTTGTGTCCCTCAATTTTCTTTTGTAGCTCTTATGATCTCCCTATCCTAATGTCCTGAACGAGGGACATATGTTGTACCTATAGGTTATTAGGAAGCCAGCTCTGAATGATGTTGTAATGTATTTTAATTAGTTGAATAGATGGGGGAACTCATTAGCCTATATTTTTATTACTGTCATATGGCACTTAAGAACAGGGCTGGATGTTTAGTCTGAAAATTCAATTGTTATGATTTACTTAACTGCAGAACACCTAGTCTACATACAGATGGTTAAATGGTCGATTTGGCTCTGAATTATAAGCCTGGATTTAATCTAAACAACTGAATGTTCTACCTGTATATGGACTGACATCAGGATAACTGGATATTATATTGGTATAGGAATGGAGTAGGAATATAGTCCCATACTGGGACTGTTCATGTCAATCCTAATATAGAAGACTGGGTTTGTATATTTCTGCAAACTATCTTAATATAATCAAGTATTAATGTAGAGAATTAGTTCACAGGATATGAGTATGGTATCAATCTTAGGAGTTGAGACTGATATTGTATCAGTCTCACTGGAACTAAATAGTCTCATTACAACTGGTACATGACAGTTCTCCAACTGTCCTCCTTAAACCTGGGAATGGTAAGGGTTCTCATAGCTTATAGCCACATAGGGGTGATTGTGGCATGATGACTGTTAGTTAAGATGTTGAGATTGGTTTAGTTTAGCAGTAAATTCAATTCATGTTCTCTGTTTTGGATATATAGATCATAATTTCAGTCCTAAATATAAATTCCATTTTACTACTCTAAACCAGTAGGATGTCTAAATGTATCTGAAAGTTAGAAGACCATTTTCAGGAACAGTTTGGGAAAGGAAGCCTGGGACAGGGTGATGTCCTGATTCAGGACTATACATATATATCAGCTGACATTGACTGATTTATACCATGTCCTGTTGAATATGAATATATCCTGGGGGCTGAGCTGAGTATATTGTTTTTGAAGTTTATACATATGGGTTGGTTGCATGAAATGGGATTGGTGAACTGAACTGAATTGTATGGACTATGTGGTGGTTTAGGACTGCAGGATAGCTGATTGTTGGATTGAAATGGAAGCTAGGTTTAGTGGTAACTAAATCAGTTCAGTCTCATCAGTGAGATTGAACTGAACTGAACCACTGATTCAGTAACTTGGGGATGGCTGGAAGTTTATGTCCTGAGTAGGACTGTATATTAAATTAAGTTAGGTTAGTACATTATCCTGCTACTGTACTGATGTGTTGGATTGAATACCTATAGGACTGAACAAGCCCTGGTACAGGACTAAAATATCAACTGTATGTTGAATGGATATTGAACTGTTGTTTTAGACTGATTGTAGGCTTGTTTTCAACAACTCAGTGGGTGAGTTGGGATGGTTTTGGCTTAGGAATGAACTGTAGAAACTGGACTGATTGTTCAGTTTTAACTGAACTAAATCACACCAGTGTTTAACCTTGTACTTAGTTCTCTAGTAATTCTGAAGCTTGGAACTTGTATCACAGTTTAGTGAGGCACTAAGAGCAATTTATGTTGACCTGCAAAACAGAGAAAGAGAACTAGGTTTCTGTGTGTAGAGCATTAGGAAGATGGCTGGTGTGTGTGGCAAGTCCCAGATATGTGTGTGCTTTCAAATGTGTATTAGGGGGTTTACTAACTGTAGTCAGTGTGCAGTTGTGACTGCATACAGGGGGGAAGCCATGTGTACTTTTACATACAGATGGTTGTATGTTTGCCTCTCTGTGTGTGTATTATTTACCTATAGGAATGTGGACAAATTGAGTGTATCTGTGGTTCAGTGAACCAATTGATATGATCCAATGGCTTGGGATGGGTCATCCATGGCTCTCTGAGTTTAAAGTTTAACTAGGATTAAAGAGACCCTCTACCATTGTTTAAGTTTACTTTTTGAACACTTGTCTTATAGCAAATTCATGTAGTAAACTGTTTAGGTATATAAGTACTTATTATTTAGGGTTCTTACAAAGTTTAGAATATAGTTAATTATATTGATACTCTATAGAAAATATTAAGAAGAGGGAAGATTTACATTAGAAGTTAATTATGGTTAGATTAGTTGATAACAAACTAGATTTAGCCAGTTTATTAATCAATTTGTAAATTCATAAA
The DNA here is from genome assembly GCA_029216955.1 of Iris pallida. Taxonomy (NCBI): domain Eukaryota; kingdom Viridiplantae; phylum Streptophyta; class Magnoliopsida; order Asparagales; family Iridaceae; genus Iris; species Iris pallida. The sequence goes on from JANAVB010021248.1 coordinate 19,927, forward strand.
CAGGAGGATTTCCAGCTTCACTACCTTTTCTCGATCACCCGGAGGCAGGCAAGTATACTCCTCGGACTTGTTCATTTCTCATGTCTTGCATGTTCATTCTTGAATCTCCTTGATTGACACGATGTATCACGGTATTGTCTGGTTTCATGTTTCATGTATTACTTGTGTTTGGGAGGGGAAATACTATAGATATATGATCAAACCCTGTTACTATTCATGTGAATAGCTTGGGTCCCGCACCGTGTACGCGGGACCAAAGCCGTGCCATTTCATGTTCATTGCATCTACCCAAGCCGATCACACAATCTAGAAGTATTTCAATATTGCACATGTCAGGATTTCAGGTTGTATTTCAGGATTCATGGTTGTATTTCATGTTCAGGTTGTATTTCATGATTCAGGTTGTACTTCATGTTCAGGTTGTATTTCATGTTCTGGACTCATACCATGTCCCCTGTTTTACTTTCAGTATTTCCTGCTCAGTTTCATGTCTTGTCTCAATTCCTGTACTTACATATATATTTCCTGTTTTTTGATTCATACCATGATGTTCATGTTCATTTCCTTGGATATACTTAGCTCCGCTCCTGACTAGGATATGTTGCAGGTGAGTTGGAGGCTCTGTGCGATACTTTCTATGGCGGAGAGCCAATTGATGCAGGAGAGCTAGCTGGTGCTGCTCTTGACTTAGAGGCTGCAGAAGCCTAGAGCTTACCTTAGTATTCCATTTTATTTCCTTGTATTGAGACTACTAGACTTACTTTCATTTGCTGGAATGTAATAGAATTCTGAGACTTGTACTTCTTTTCTGTTATACATTTATAGATGCTTTGTTTTCATACTTGTCTTGATATCTGGTTAGTTTCCCTAGATTGGTACAGCTTACTTTATTGTGTCTAACGACAAAGGTTGGGCGTGTCCGACTCGTGTTCGATTATTCGGGAGCGGGTCGTGACATATTTTTAGTGGTGGCCTATGCAGGTCTATCCTAATGGTACCTAGGTCTTAGCGTACTATTAGGGGACTTGATTATACTAGGGAAACTTGAACAGAGCATAGGAAAATCGGGAAATAAGGGTATATCAGGTTTATCAGGTGCATTGATATTATAAAATATTGTTTATTAGGTTTTTAGGGTTTGTCAATCAATGAAGTTTTCTTTCTATTGTAGGATGGTTACTACGAGGAAGACCGGTTGGATCAGCCTGGAGTTGCAGGCATCTCAGATCAGACCGCACCGGATGTTCTGGCAGATCAGCTTCCAACCGCGCCTCCTATCTTTCCACCGCTGCCATCGACGATGATGTTTGACGGTGCCAAGGTGATGGTGATGTTCCAGCAGTTTTTGGAGGCCCAGAACCACCAGGCAGCACAGTTTAGAGCGACCGTCGTCGACGCACTCAGGACTCGAGAGACGGCAGCACCGGCACCAGTAGCACTAGCACCACGAGCACCGAGACCAGGGACGGCCAAAGAATACCAAAATCTCTGCCCGATGGACATTTGGGGCAACAAGGGGATCGTCTATGCAGACGAATGGCTGGAGAATGCGGAGAGGACCTTGAAGATGGTGCAGATCCCGGATGACTTGAAGGTAGAGGTGGCGAGCATGCGGCTGTTCGACCTTGCCAGAGCCTGGTACCGCGATGAGCCCTAGTTGGCAGCACAACAGGTTTCTTGGACAGATTTTAAAACACTGTTCAAGGAGAATTTTTTTCCAGACATCGAGAGGGATGAGCTTCGCATGCAGTTCGAGGCCTTGCAGCAGGGGACAATGACAGTAGCGGAGTACACTTTCGAGTTTACTAGGCTCAGTAGGTTCGCGGAGAGCCTAGTCAGAGCACCAGAGGACAGGGCCTGGAGATTCAAGAAGGGTCTGACCAGGGAGCTACGGCATACAGTAGCTATTAGCCAGGCGACTACCTACTCGAGCATCCTTAATATCGCCCAGGCAGTTGAGAAGGAGATGGACCCGAGGCCCAAGAGGGATAGGGACATCGGCAGCAACAGTTACCAGGCGCCAGGGAAGAGGGTGCAGATGCAGACTCAGGTGAGGCCACATCAGCAGGCAGCAGTTCAGCATCGTCCTGCCAGAGTTCTAGCAACTCAGCATCAGAGGCAGCAGAGGATCACTTGCATATATTGTCATCGACCGGGACACCACGTGGAGGTCTGTCGCAAGAGGCTTGGACTTTGGCTCTTTTGCAGATCAAATGCACATCAGATGATGGAGTGCGCTCAGGCTACAGCTCGACTAGCAGGAGGACCCCGAGGAGCTGGAGGACCACTGCCTGCACCACCTAGAGCATTGTCTGCTGTACCCCAGAGAGGAGGAGCTCTACCACCCCAGCAGCAGAGGTTTGTACAGCACCAGCAGCAGCAGAGGAGAGGACCACAGCGGGGACGTGCTTATGTCATGGCCGCAGTTGAGGAGGAGGAGGCAGTTCCAGATGTTATCACAGGTTTTGTTATTATTTATTCATTTCCTGCCATTGCCTTATTTTATTCTGGAGCCACACATAGCTTTGTATCATATGAGTTTCTGCATAGACACGGCTTCACATCCAGGCCTACTATGAGGAATTGTCGGATTATGACAGGAGAAGGGGTAGTGCCAGTCAATGAGATGGTAGATTGCCCTAACACTGTAGCTGGACGGGAGCTTAGGGCTCGACTTCTAGTGATGCCATTGCCCGAATTCGACATAGTCCTCGGTATCGACTAGATGAGCGAGTAGTTTGCCGTAATAGACTGCCATGAAGGGAAGGTGACTTTCAGCCCGCCAGGTCTTCCACCGTTCGAGATCAGCAGACGAGTCGCAGAGAGGCCAGAGGGAGTCTACTTCGGAGCAGTTGCAGAAGACCAGGAGTTGCCACATCCACTGATTGCAGAGTATCTTGACGTGTTCCCCGAGGAGTTGCCAGGATTGCCGCCAAATCGAGACGTGGAGTTCAGCATCGACCTAGTGCCCATATCAGCGCCGAAGTCCCAGCATTGTTACAAGATCAACCCGAAGGAAGCTGCAGAGTTGAAGGCTCAGATTGATGAGTTAGAAGGCAACGATTTTATTCGGTCCAGTGCTTCATCCTGGGGAGCATCGGTACTCTTCGTGCACTAGAAGGATGGGACGGTGAGGATGTGCATCAATTACCGTGCACTCAACAACATCACCATCAAGAATAGATACCCGTTGCCGTAGATTGATGAGCTGTTTGATCAGCTTAGTGGGGCGAAGGTCTTTTCCAAGATTGACCTTCGATCAGGGTATCATCAGATGAAGGTTCGGGAGCAGGATATTCTAAAGATAGCTTTCAACACCCGATACGGCCAGTATGAGTTCTTAGTGATGCCGTTCGGACTCACCAATGCCCCAGCAGTGTTTATGAACTTGATGAATAAAGTTTTTCACAAGTATCTTGACAAGTTTGTCGTAGTCTTCATTGACGACATTCTGATATATTCAAAGAATGAGGAGGAGCATGTGGAGCACCTGCGGATTGTGTTGGAGATACTACGGAAGGAGAAGCTGTACGGAAAACTCTCGAAATGTGAGTTTTTTTGGACCGGGTGGAGTTTTTGGGGCACGTGGTGACTGGAGAGGGGATTTTTGTGGATCCCAAGAAGATTGAAGCTGTGGAAGCATGGGCACCTCCCAAGTTAGTAGCTGAGTTTCGTAGTTTCCTGGGGCTAGCAGGATACTACAGAAAGTTTGTGAAGGATTTTGCCAAGATAGCAGAGCCTATGACGAAGCTTACGCGGAAGGACGAGGAGTTCATCTGGAGCGACGCCTGCCAGTCAGCATTTGAAGAATTGAAGAGAAGACTCACGACAGTGCCAGTTCTAGCTTTGCCATCGGGATCGGGAGGATTCGTCATCTACATCGATGCTTCAAAGAAAGGCTTGGGATGTCTGCTTGAGCAGAACAAGAAGGTCATAGCTTATGCTTCTAGACAGTTGAGGCCCCATGAGAAGAACTATCCCTTATATGACTTGGAACTTATAGCAGTCATATTTACCTTGAAACTATGGAAGTACTACTTGTATGGAGAGCGAGTGGACATATTCATGGACCACAAAAGCCTGAAATATGTTTTTACTCAGAAGTAACTGAATATGAGGCAGCGCAGATGGCTGTAACTCATGAAGGATTTCGACATTAATCTGCAGTACCACCCTGGGAAGGCGAATATGGTAGCAGATGCTCTCAGTCGATATCCTATTGCTATGTATCTCACTATGGATCGGCATATTTTGGAGGATCTTGAGAGTCTTGGGATTGAGATTGTTCTTCCAGGAGTTGGAGGACAGCTGATGCACATGCAGATACAGTCAGGACTGATAGAGAAGATCAAGGAGACCCAGTTTCTTGATGAGGGACTCCGGTGTCTCAGAGGCCAGGCAGAGGCAAGATTGCTCGACGATTTCACCATTACAGAGGATAGATCCCTGAGGCACGGAACCCAGTTGTGTGTGTCCAAGGATTTGCGGGAGGAGGTGATACAGGAAGCCCACCAGTCGCAGTATTCTATTCATCCTGGGTCTACCAAGATGTACAAGGATCTGTGAGAGTATGTTTGGTGGTATGGGATGAAGAGAGAGGTTGCCAAATTTGTTTCCAGATGCCTTGTATGCTAGCAAGTCAAGACGGAGCACCAGAGACCAGCAAGACTACTCCTGCCTTTACCTATCCTGAAATGGAAGTGGGAGCACATCACCATGGACTTCGTCTCTGGATTACCGCGTACGCCCGGTGGCAAGGATGCTATTTGGGTGATCGTGGACAGACAGACAAAGTCTGCTCATTTCATTCCGTTCAAGGTTGGGCAGTCGACCGAGAAACTCGCAGACCTCTACATGCGTCAGATCGTGAGGATTCACGGGGTGCCGGTGAGCATCATTTCAGACAAAGACAGTCGTTTCACGTCATACTTCTGGCGGAGTCTACAGCTGAACTTGGGATCATAGTTGAAGTTCAGCACCGCCTATCATCCACAGACGGATGTGCAGTCCGAGAGAACCATTCAGACGTTGGAGGACATGCTACGGGTTTGCACAATTGACTTTGACAGTTCGTGGGAGGATCATTTGCATCAAGTGGAGTTTGCCTATAACAACAGTTATCAGGCTAGCATCGAGATGACCCCGTTCGAGGCACTGTATGGGTGGAGATGTCGCACGCCTCTATCTTAGGACGACATTGGAGAAAGAGCTTTGCTTGGGCCATAGATGGTGGTAGACTCAGCTGAGAAGATCAGACTAATCAGGGAACGTCTCAGAGTTGTACAGGATCGGCAGAAGCACTGGGCGGACAGCAGCAGATGGTCACTGGAGTTTGCGATTGGAGATAGAGTGTTCCTGAAGATCTTGCCGACCAGAGGCGTCATTCGGTTCGGCAGAGGTGGAAAGCTCAGTCCGAGGTACATCGGACCTTTCGATGTGACGGTGCGGATTGGCGAGGTGGCATATCGACTATCGCTTCCAGCCAGCTTGGAGGGGGTACACGATGTCTTCCACGTGTCCCAGCTTCGACGCTACATTCCAGACCCGAGCCATGTAGTGGACTACTCAGAGTTCGAGGTGGGTCCGAGCCTGACCTACAAGGAGCAGCCAGTGGAGATCCTGGACCGGAGGGAGATGCAACTGCGGAACCAGACCATTCCACTTGTCCGCGTCATGTGGAGGTACCACTCTCCGGGAGAGTCCACATGGGAACGCGACGACGAGATGCGAGAGCGCTATCCTGATTTGTTTGTTTGATTGGATTGTGTTCTGTATTCAGAATTTCCCTAATTCAATAAATGACCTACATTTGAATAATTGTGTTGAATTGTTTTGGATTTTATTGTTTGCCCTTTCAATTTCGAGGACAAAACTTTTTCAGGGAGGGAAGATTTGTCACCTCACTTTTCAAAAATTTCACTACAAGAAAAAAGGGTTTTAACGACACTCAAAAAGTGTCGTTATTTAGTTTCCATGGCACTTTTCAAGTGTCATGTAGAGGGGTGTCATAGAAAGTATTTTTCTTTCAACGGCACTTGGAAAGTGCCAAGTAATCCATTTATGATGACACTTTTTAAATGTCATATAATGTTCAATTTATGGCATGATGTTGGTGTCATCTTTATGTGTTTCAATGACAGCTTATAAGTGTCGTCATAATTTTTTTTAGCTTTCAACAACACTCGAAAAATGCCATGTAATAACTTTATGACGACATTTTCTGAATGTCATATAATGTTCATTTTATGGCATGATGACGGTGTCATCTTTATGTATTTCAATGACAACTGATAAGTGTCGTCATAAATTTTTTTTAGCTTTCAACAACACTAAAGAAATGCCATGTAATCCATTTATGATGACACTTTATATGTGCCATCTAACTCCCTTGAACGACACATTTTAATTGCCTCTAAAATGTCATTAAAATATATGAAATATAAATAATTTCATTTGTAGATATCACATTAACCAAAATCAATTTCACACATAATAAAATTTTAATGCAACAACATTAATATATATTAAAATATCTCAAATCCATACAAGGTCCCAATATGTTGTTCTTAATACAACAAAGTCTATTACACAAAAGATAATATTACTACTAGTACTACTTAGTCTCTCTTTCCAGCATCAAACTCGAACATAATCCGAACTCATCAATCGACCTGCACACAAAAAGATAAGAATTAATATTTTATCTTTCAAACTGACAATGCAAATGCTAATGGAAAATAATATGAAACCAAACTATAGGTGTTTGCACTAGAAAAAAAATATGACGACACTTATAAGCTGATCTGCCATATTTTTAAGCAGGAAAGCGTTAGCCTCTAATTCTAACATGTAAGCAGGATTTGAATGTGAAATAGGAAATTCCAAACAGAAGGAACATCATGGTTACAAAACTAGGATACTCTAGCTCATATGAAGTTTCAATATGTTTCAATTAAATGCAAGCAGCAGTATAATGCTAAAGATAAAATACTTAGCAGGTACAACATCCCAAGGAAACCTCAAAAACGTACGCAGATCACCAGAAAAAAGGTAAACAAACCTTGATGCATGTATAAATCACAACTGCTTAACAATTTCCCTGCTACAACAAAAAAGAGGAAGCGTCCTATGTTCCATCTAGCTTAGCAATAAAACAAAATGTAAGGTGACAAAGCATTAACAAGCACAATTATCTGTTCATCAAAACAGTAATCTAAACGCACTATTATGTTTTCAACAGACAAAGTGAAGTTCATATTCACTACCATCTCTGTTCAAAAGTCATGGCTGAAGCATAAACCTTCACTGTGGATGCTCTAATAACACTAAAGATGCTCTTGATGTGGGTGTCCCATAGGTACTCCTTGGAGTTCAAGGCAAGCCAAACAAAGTCTCCCATGAGGATCCACTCACTCGTCGCAAATCAATTTCATCATTAGGGGGGATATGAGAAGGTTCATTCATCTACACACTATAAGATGAGATGATAGAAAATGAGGAACCATCATTAAAGTTGTTAAGTGAATTCTTCTCCTACAGCTAATTACAACAATAATATAGTCTTTAATAGCAAGTTTAAGTTCAGCACATGAATGAATGAATCCTTCAAGCCTGCATGTCATAATGGATATACCACACGACAAAAGGAACCACACGACACAACAAGAATAACGAAGAAGAAGAAGTAACATTGGTGGTTCCATGCGAGAGCCTGATTACCAGAAGTTAATTTATATCTTTCTGTGTGTCATATCTTTTTTATTTTGTTCAAATGAAGTATAGATATAATACAATTTAATATAATAGTTCATCATAAAGAGCACCAAATTCCGATATTAAAAGTACAATTTCTGCTGGACTAACATACCTGCAAGGAAATAACAGGATAAAGGAGTCCAACAAGTATGTCCAACAAATATGAAGACCTTCCAGATTTTAAAGATGAGATAACAAAATGAAACGTCTGCCACAAATAAAGGAAAGGAGAAGAAGAAGAAGAAGAAGAAATTAGCTCAATGACTGGGCGAGTTATTGTAAGAAAGCTTAATAAGATTAGGTACCGTTTCCATCCTTCTAAGATCTGCTTCTGTCTCGGTGTTTATAGAGCCATTTTCATGAGTTGCATCTGCCAATGTCTCCATAATCTCAGAATGATTTGCACTTTGGATATTCAAAGCAGATTTAGAAGCTGTTTCGATTAATAGCTTAGCCCAATTTTCCCTTTTAGGTGACTCCACCATGCATTGACCAGCTTCTTCCGAACTTGTATGATCAAATGTTGCAAAAAGCCGCATATTCGAACATAATACAGAAAGAGTAACACCAATCACCTCCCTTACCTGCACACATTATATATATATTATTTATCTAAAAGTTTCAAAAAGGTAAAAACTCGGATATGTTGTGGATATACAAACAGAAGAGCCTATTCAATGTTTTAGGTTCAAAAAGATTCGTACATCTATAAATCGTATGAATAGAAACAAAAATGCCGAATTTAATTTGATGATAACTTGAAGACGCAGGTTAAAGTGAATTTTATAGAAGAAGTTTGATAGAAGATATATATAAGGATCCAAAAGAATTAGGAACACATATCAAACAATTAGGGAGTCATCAGCACAGTATTTTGAATACATTGTCCCTAATGCAAGAAAACGATTCCTAAATAAACATATAGGACAATAAGCAACAGTTGTTGGACGAAAATAATTTTCTTTGACAAAATCTTACTTGGGCAGATGAATGAGTCATGTTATCTAATAACTCCACCAGGAGTTTATCATGGTATTGGACCTCTGCAATAGGCATCTTGGCTGGAGAGATTTCAATGAGTGCAGCTGAAAGAAAAGCATACCTCTTGGCCACTATACTAGTTGCTGTTGTTTGAGGTAAAGGTATTGCAAGACAGTCAAGAATTCTTTGCCTCAAAATGGGGATTCTCACACCACATTTTCCTTTCCCTGTAACAGCATAGCGTATACAAGCTGCCCACTCAGGCATAGAATCCACAGATGATGATAAGATGACCTTCTGCAACTGAAGCATAATCCAACTGTCCCAGGCTTCTGTAAGTCCAGTGAGATCGGAATGAAGTAGGCCAGCCATGGCTTCAGAAGCAACACATTGCTTTGACCTCTCTTTTGCACTGGAGAAGTCTTCCAGAGCATTCTGGAGAACATATAGAACTGGTGTACCACATTCTTGTATCAGCCGTTTAAAAATCCTTGCAAAGTTAGAGTAAAAATTATCGCTTCCCAACAAAGATATCCAAGAAGGCGTGCGTGGCCATGATGCGGAGAAGTTAAAATAGAAGAAAGTGATTGCTAATCTCAATTCCTCTATTCCCTACTAACAACAGTTACCTGTGCACTCATGCACATGTTTTTTCTATTTACCTACTGCCTATATTACTCCCATAGACACCAACCATATATTTGTATGAAATTACTACATGAATGACAAGTTAAGATATAATAGTAGTCTTTTAAAAATCCACCTATGTGGCTGCCTAGGCAGCACATGGTGCCCGTCCGATGCCCGCCTAGGCCGTCCCAACCCCCAACTATGCATGTTTTTGGCTTTTATGGACTCTTTCTGCAATTTTAGTAGGTTTTTTGGTTTTTTTTAAACTTTTTTTTAGAACCACGACCACCTAGAGGCCCGGTGCCCACCTGCCCGACTAGCGTCTAGCGCCTTTTACAACCTTGATAATACAAGCTCACATATATTTTTCTACGGAATCAGATTCATATATGCAATTTAAGACTATCAACCCAAATCATGATTGAAATAAGTTTTGATGTATAAGATATATACCAGATAGCAAAAGGGCCAAACAGAGTATAATGTATTCACATAACCTCTCCTTCTAAATAAGTAAGATGCTAGTTAGATATGGATACAATTTGCTACAGCAAATTAAACTATCTTAACTATCATTTACCTATTTTCAATAAAAAAAATATCATTTTATCTCTTCTTCTAAACTCTTTATAGTGTAAGACCAGCTCACGGCACAGTGACAACCAATCATTGTGAGCTCATTTTAAAAGGTTTTTTATGCTCTATAGCCAACCACATTATGAAATGGGAGAGGGTTCATCCACAACATGGCCTCAAAAAATGAGTTAGGAAAAATAAGAATCAAACCTAAAGTTAGAGCTTATATTTAACCAAGAAGATATGAAACTGAAAACTGGAAAATACATTGATGAACCTAACCAATTGCATCGAGTTTCATCCAAAACTTTTGGCAACAATGTTTCAAACTTTTGTTATTACAATTTAAAAAGTTGAAGAAGAAAAAAAAAACTAAAGTTATCACATCACAGATGACAAAGCCTAGAAAACCCACTAGCACCATAATAAAGTTATCACATCAGTATATGACCCATGAATATTATCACTCTTTTAAGTAAACCTTTGTCGCTAGAAAATATATCTTTGGACTTGGCCTACTGTATAGGCATTATTGACTGAATTCAATATATGACCCATGACGATTAGCACTCTTCCTGGATCAATTATGGTCTCAATTGCCATGCACATTCTTTTGCCAATATTGATAATATAACAGCATATCTGTATAACAACTTTGCCTAGAATAATTTGAAATTTTATCAGTGAACATTCTTATCATGAACACTCCATCTAATGGAAGCCCGCCAAGTTACTAAAACATGAAACATGGACCTATTTTAGTTATATTGATAGGACATAAGTTCTGCAACATCCTTTCAAGAATTTTCTATTGCTACATATGGTTGAAAGGGGAATATATCTATATCTAATTAATTTATGCAGCTTCCTGTTGAAAGGAACTTGATGAAATAAGAAAAGTGATGTTTAGGAGCTATGTCCATCAGACTATGTTAGAGGGATAAAATGTTACGATTTACATGGCTGCACTTCTCCCCATTTTTATTTGTCCATTTTGTTCTTTCTTTCATAAATGCCTAACTCCTTGTTGTCTGTTTTTCTCCTTTGACCTCTTATTAATCCTTCATCCATTGTTTTTTACTTGGTTCCTGGAGAGGACAATTCTATCATTTTTCTTTCGCCCTCGAACAGAGAGTCAACAAGATTGTATAAACTCGTATGCTTTTATAAAAGGAATATTCCTTGCCACACTACTTTCCTCAAACTGATTTACAATGAGAAGGCATAAACTCCTATGTTTGTTGCCTTCTGTCGAACTCTTTATTTGCTATTTATAGCATTCATTAGTTTAGAGAAAAATCTTTTGATTCATGTATCAAAGAAGGTACAAGAGGTGCAGGAATGATGTAATCTGGGTAACTCAATTTGTCGTGTCATTCAACTTCACATAGTGTCATACAATTCGAAAAAAAATGGTTACAATATACAAACTTGCATATCTTAGTCTTAGAATAGTAGAAACCAAGTAGACAAGGCAATGGCACTAGCAAATAGGCATCACATATGTATCTGTCTAAAGATGATGCAACTAGGTATGAATATATGGTAAGTCAAAATAAGAAAATAATACCACCCAAAAGCTAGTTGGACTCATGTTAGGAAGCTCGGGTGTCGGAAGGAGTTTACAAAATAAAGTTCCACATACATATTAAGATTACCAAGAAAAAATATATATGTTCATGTATTGCCTCTGCTAACTATAAACTATAACATTTTAGGCCAAGTATAAATTGTTTTAATAAATGAAAGGTGAAAAAATGTTGTTCATGCCTAGTTCTTGTGTCCAGTCTAAAATGCACTTACAACCATGTCCTAACCATCTTGTATTGTATAGTAGTTAATAACAAGGCCAGAGGAGCTAGAAACATCAGAAAACCTACAATCATGTGAGACCTAACATCCAATTAACCTAACATAACCACTTCAATGGATTGCCTTTTCCTACCAATTATTCCAGAAAAACATGCATGCTGCACGAGCAAGAAGTTTGACAATCTAGGGCCTTCTCATTATGGAGGAAAAACAACCTTTTTGTCAATGGAATAAATGATACAGAGGAATGTCCAACAACTATGCTTCTTCCATACTAGACATTGAGTGAAGAAAATGTTCCAAATGAAGTCTACAAGTAATATAAAACAAAAGATGATTCCTTGGAAAAGCTCAAGCAGGCCCTAGTTTGGGGCAAAGCAAAGTTTCTCACAGGAGTACAAGCACATTCAGTGTGATAATAGACCTAGAAGGATGTACCAGTGAAGCTACACTTAATGCTTCAAACAATACTTATGCTAAGAAAGAGTTTTGAACTTTCGATAATTGTCTAGCTTCAGAATTTAAATAGTGGGTCGACTCCAAACACATTTGAAATTTACAATCCATAACATCAAAGAAAGGTTCATAGGGCACACACAGAAAACTCGCTGCAGAGAATAGGAGTTAATGCTTCCATTTAAATGAAAAGAAGAAAACAAATGTGCTAATAAATAGATGGTCAAAAGATGATGCATAACCAGCAGCACTGAAAAAAGTAAAGAAAACAAAACTTATACAGGTATTATATTCACAAAATATTACCTTCAATGCCATTCCAATTCTTCATTTCCGTCTCTCTCGCATCGGTGAGAGCATGCCGGACTTTGAGGAGTTAACATCCACCCATTTTTTCATTTCTTTATAGTTCTCCTCAAAAAGACCGGATTGGTCACTCTGTGCAGAAGAATCCTCGGTAGATGACTGACCAACCTGATAAGAAAGGTATATATGAAACTACTATCCTTGTAACTGACAATTATTGTACTGTTGATCACCCAGAGAGAAAAGAGAAACTTAATGAAAGCAATTTATTTTGAAACCATGAACTACCTTAATGGAACTTCTCAAACATAATAGTGATAAATAGGATTCTTGATATAAGTATCGTGAATTCAATCAGGATTTACTGGATTCTAAAGATGACATTTTAAGGAAATCATAATCAAGAAAACAATTGTAACAATTTTAATGCATAATACTCTTTTAGAGTGTTTTTACTAAATAATAATGAATAGTAGGAAGCAAAGCAGATAGTTAGAAGCTACAGGCGCACAAACTTTCTAGTGTCAAATTTACGTATCTACTGATCCTATAATCTGTATGATATGATCGAACAGGTTTTTTTAGAATTTTAAGCACACGTCTATATATGAAAACTGGTGCCTTTCATCCTCATCTCTACTCATATACCTTTCCATACACAATGCTTTCTGTTTTTTCTCTTACATGTCGGTTATCCCATTATGTAGCTGCATCAAAGAGGGAAAAATCATAGCAGACACCAAAACAAAGAGCAAAGAGTCAACAAGATTGTAACTTCAAATCAGAAACCTCTAAGCTAGGAAGCTCATATACTCTCCAGAACATGCTAGGACAAGCCAAAATCAATTGAGTGTCCATGTCACCGTGTTTGTGTCATGTATTTGTACCGTGCAACATAGCCTCTTAACAGAACAAGTGCCAAAATCAATTACCATAGGATCTTTGATACTTGCTTTTCTTTCATGGGTCGACATGGTCGTAGTTCCGTCCACATAAACCTATACTGGGAGAATTCTTCAGTCAACAAAATGGAAGCTAAAGACATGAACTTGAGCAGGCGTAAAAGAAACCCCGAACCTTATAAATCAGAATTCGAAGCAGCTAGAGAGTCCTGCAATGTGTACTCTTGTGTTGGAGGATGCAAATAGGAACAGTTCTGGGATCTTACCGATACACAACCGCAAAAATACTGATCCTCGAATCCCCAACCTGAAGTTCGACAAATTCGAACTCATGAACCTCCTTTGAGACATATCAACAAACATGTGGTGAGCGGATCGTACAAGAATAGTTCAGAGATCAACTGATTTCAATGGATTGATTAGAAAGAAAATAAGTTCGAATTAAATGAAAAGGAAAACAAAATCGAGTCACAATCAGGAAAGAAACAAATGTGAACTTACTGCAATCCGGAGGACCTCGATCTGATCTCGTCGAATTTAACAAAGCATATGAACGGTCACCGTCGGCCACCGACAGTGCGAAGACATGGATGGTATATCGAAATGAAATGGAGAAAAGTGTTCTCCACCTTGCCGCATAGGTCAAGGTTAGCCGTGGCCATGAGGGCGGTACATCAGCACGACGCCCTGGCTGACCCCGTTCATGCCGGAGGCATGAGATCCGACATAAGAGTGCTCCTGACGAGGTTAGAATAGCTACGTACTGATGGTGGCATCGTTGATTTTGAATCGAGAAAGACTACAGGAAGGCCAAGCACGGAGGCCTTGTCCCAAAGCTCTGAGACGGTGATGACAAGCTTAGGGAAGAGAAAGGAAGAAGAGAGAGAGAAAGAGAAACCAAAAGCAAAAAATATAAGGAAGAGGAAGTTATGGCTGCCATTTTCTAAAGCAGGCGCGGTGAAGGCGAACACCCTTTTTTTTTTTTTTTTTTTGCCGAAGCGGTAAAGTGAAAATAATGGGGGGAAATAAAATTTGATACCACTTTTCAACTGATGTATTTAGCATTTGAAAAAAATTTGGGGAAACCAAAATTTAAGACGACACTTTTTAAGTGTTGTATTTAGTATATAATATTATACGGCATTTTCAAGTGTCCTTAAAAGTGTTGTTAAATTTATATTTATGACATTTTTATGAAAGTGTCATAGATTATGATAAATAGTTAATTACGACGACACATTTTAGTAGAGTGTCATCACTATAAAGAATTAACGACACTTATTTAGTAAGTGTCGTAAAAAAAGTGTCGTTATTAACATAATTTGTTGTAGTGTTTATATTATATAATTAAATTTATTATTTCTTAAAATCTTTTCTAATTGTTTTCTTAAACCATTACTCATTTAACCATTATTCAATTAATTCCATTGGGCTTAACATTAAGGCCCATTCCATGGCCTGGTAGCCAAACCCAAAGTTAAGTGTATTAAAAGAAACTTCATTGTTTCTTTTACAACTGGTCTAACTCTTATACTCTGCTAAAGCTTCTCTTTGAATTCAAATCAAACCTCTGCTATTCTCTAACCGAATTGTCAGAGAGGAGGGGTGAATTTTCCCGCCTTAGTTTGCCTAATCTTTACACCAACCTTCAGCCTATTTAAGCTCCCTTTTCTCCATGAATCCATATCATTCATTGCTCATCCCTTCCAAATTTCCTGCAAGTAAGCTCGGGCAGAAATGGCGAATTGCAGAGACTCCTTGGAGAAGAAGATGACGAAGACGGTGACATCCTCGGCTACATAGAGCAGCATCAATACTTCATCGAAATTCAGATTAGTAAGCACTAAATCCTTGAAGAATTTATTGGTCACTTGGTTCTTCCTCTGATTTCATATTCGTAGATCTAATTTTGAGAGTGATCGATTTTATTCTCGAGATTTTCTTTCATCAAGTTGCTGTTTGTGGCTTGATCTACTTTTGGTCTGACCAATCGATCAATTATTGAGGTAATGAATTGTTCAGAATAGTAATAATTTCAATTGTGTTCCTCTTTTGATTTATTCTCAGTTTACTGTATTGAGTTGTAGATCGAATTGAGGAGTAAATTGATTTTGTTCTGTGCTCGAACGATTTGGTGAACCGAGACATTGGCGAGGAGATCGGGAACTCCAACTGTTTATTGTTTTACCCAACCAATTGAACCTGGTAAGTTGATCATCTTGTCTCATTTACCTTAGATTGATTCTGAGATAAGCTAGTATTTTTCAATCGATTCACCTGTTGTATCGGTCAGAGGATGTGTCAGTATGATGATCTTCTTGTTTCTTTGGTTTGGCTCCGATTTTAGATCAGTTGGACACACGAGGACCGTATCCAAGCACTGTAGGTTGTGTCATCGAGACATCAACCCAAGGCTATTTTCAGGTAAATTTTCTAACCTTTGTAATTAGACTTGTTAGATGCATATGAATGGATGGGTAACTGCTTATGAGTAAACTGGCTATTGGGATTAGGCTTAGCTATCACCTATTAAGCACACCAGTTCAGTTTAGCTTGACAGTGAAGAACAAATAGGCAACTCTAGAGGAGGGTGAATAGAGTTTATGACAATAATATCCAATTTAAAAATTAAACTCTTTCACCAACAGTAAATAATCAAAGTAAATGCATAAATAGTAAAGAGCAAGAAAGCATACGCAAACACAGCCGATTTTAACCTGGTTTCCTTCGTGGAGGACTAGTCCAGGCCTGAGAACTCTAGCTCAGGATTAAATCTACTATTTGTGAAATAGTAGTTACACCCCGTGCCTTTTCTTCAGAAAAGCACGTCAACTTCTTACAGAGATCGCAGTGGCGATGCTTGGAATTTTCCAAGCGACTTCTTGAACTCTTGCACAAACTCCTAACTGAAAAATATTGAGCACTTTGAGGCTTAGGGAGCTTGTGGCTAGTAGATGAGAAGGGTATAGCTTGTATAGGGCTTTAGAGAGAAGAGAAGAGAAGATTGGATGAATGAGAATGAGAGAATTCATGGCCTATTTATAGGATACAATACAGGCAGAATTCGGCCAGAATTCTGGTTGGAATATTAAAAAATTTGGCCGTTGGACAACTTACATCCAGCCAACCCTAAAAATTAGCGTCCTGGATTTTAGGAGGCAGAGTTCGGCCCGAACTCTGTGTGGAGGCAGAGTTCGGCCCGAACTCTGTCTCCAGAGCACAGAATAGGCCTAATGGGTAGATGGGCTTTATTTGGATTTTTGTGGAGCTTTTGTTTTGAGGTAAGGGTATAGGTTAAGTCTCAGATGCTCAGCACAGCTCAGTTTACATCAGTCTAGATTTAATAAAAAAGTAAAATACAGACTCAAAAATAGGAAGCATTGCCGGTACGAGCTGTTGTCTGGCTTGTGCTGAATTCAGTCTTCATGTGTCGTATTGAAATATTACTAGTATCATGTTATCAATTGTATCAATATTTGGTTGACTGTGATTTTGTGTCAACAATCTTCTCCATATTGATAATTGACAAAATGATATTTGTATATTCAATATTCATACCTGGACACATTAAAAAGCAGTAGCGTCGCTCCCTCATAATTAGTGCAGAGCTAGCAATAGCTCCCCCGTAAACATTGCTTTGAACCTATTGTCCTGATAAAAACATTCTTTTTCCAAAGCACAGATACATAAAGCTAGAAACAATGATATGATGATGTAAATGAATATAGAATACCAAAATATTTCTCCCCCTTTTGGCATTTATCAAACAACCAGAAATAATGATTGGCAAGCACACCAAAAATAATGATAAACGGCATAAACTGATAAACGGCATAATAAAATGTCTCCAAGAGTCACATAATAAGTTCTAATACAACCAAAGTACAGAAATAAAAACAACTACATCAACTAAAAATGCATAAAAGCATAAACTACGATCCTCAGCAGCAGCAAATAGAAATCCACATCCATCATCGAGCTCGTGAAGGCCCAGCGTCATCGGATGGATCAGTGAAGGAACGACGAGGGTCCACAAAAGCCGCATCCGGATCCAGGTAACGGATAACCCAAGGGTCATCGATACGGTATCCTTCGCGACCAGGGTCCCGCTCTATAGGAATGGGCATGGAAGGATGCCGAGACATAGAGTACCGAATATCGTGTAGTGAGTTGCTGATGGCACTCATCTGCAGGGTGGTCCGGTAGTCAAGCTGAGTCCAGCGATCATCCTCTAAAGTGAATCGATCACGAAGCATGGTCTGGAGTGACTCAAGATTAGCAGGAGGAAGAGGCGTATCCTGTCCAAGAGGAGGTGCGTCGGGCTCATCATCAGAGTGCTCAGACACAACAGGTGAGCCAACGGCTGCCTGAAGCCGTCGTGCCTTAGAGAGGAAGGCAGGGGCAGGTATGAACTGGCACTCATCAAGAGGTACACGAAAAGCACGAAAGAGCATAGGAAGATAAAGGGCATAAACCAAGGATCTTGGTTTCTTCCTAGCATTAATTATCCAGTCCATCATGGTACGTGGAAGATTAAAAGGAACATAAAAATGTAGGTGATACAAAGCAGAGATTTCAAAGTATGTAACCTCATCGGTCGATCCTGCTTTGGGAAGAATCGTGCTAAAGACAATCCGATGAAGTTTATAAAAGTAAGGATTGAGAAACTTGGCGAGAAGCTTGCGAGGACGTGTGTTAGGGGTACACAAGTCTTCCTTAAAGCTTTCTAGGGATGACCAATCGGGAAATTGAAACTTTCGAGCTTCAACAAGTTTTTTCCATGAGTTTGGCTCCGGTAGTTCAAGGTGTTCGGCCAAGTCGAAATCATCAAAAAAAATATCAATGCCCGCAACCCGTGAGAATATATGTGTATCATTGTGAGTAAGGTTGCAGCAAAACATTTGTATGGCATTGAGATATATAACCGAATTGGTAGTGACAAGTTCATCAAGACAAAGATCATGAAAAAGTGAATCATATTGTGAAAAGATAGTAAAATTTATAGGGTGACCCGCATACACCGGACGTGATCGAAAATCACTAAACCACTCATTGGAAGCATCAAGTGATACAAATATCCGATCATCGTACGTGTTGGGGTCGAGTGGACGAGGTGGGTTGAACAACGGGTGAATGGGTTATTGATTGGGTTGTTCAACGGGTGGTTCAACACGAGAAGGAGCATTCGAAGAGGACGCACCCTCGGTTCGAAGTCTCTTCCCCCTATTGAATAACTTGGGAGCCATAAAATAATGAAGAAAATTGAGATAATTTAGATAGAGAAAAGTATGGAAATATACCTCAATTTGATGATAAAAGATGAAGGAGAATGGTGAGAGAATCCTTCTCCTTGAGTTTTGAGAAGAAATATGCTCTAGGAAGTAAGAACTAGGGTTAGGGTTTGGAGAAAAATAGTTTGGAGAAGTTTAGAAGGTGGCTATGGAGGAGAGAGAAGAGGGGAACCCGGTTTTTAGTGTAGGGGTTCGAATGGTCGGAGCAAATGTGGACCATTGGATCATATTTTGATCAGCGGCTGAGGCTGCTTCTGGTTCTGGAACAGCCAGACCGAATTCGGCCCGAACTCTGGGTAAGACAGAGTTTGGCCCGAATTCTGGTTTCTGTAACCAGAATAGAAATCAGGCTAAAAACAAGTTTGATCAAGTAAGAGAGACTAAAAAATATGATAATAAGTAGATGCAAAAATAAAATGAGAAAACCAAGTAGCGAATAGCAAAAATTCAACGCTGAATCAAAGTGAAGTTTGAAAATTTGAATTTTAGCATGTGATAAATAAAAGTAGACCATGTAATAAACAAGAAAATATGCCACAATTCAATAATATTTTGAAGCTGCCATGGGGTAGCTGCAGGGGCCGGATCCCAGCTAGTGGTAGTCCTGAGGACTAGTGCACCGTGTCGCTTAGGCTTTTACGCCTTGTTGTCAGAAGGACCCTTTCGGCTTGTACCCATAGCAATTTCATCATAAAGAATCAAGACATAATCGATATTTACGCAGGTTACTTTAATGAATAACAGCTTCATCCAAAATTCCTAGTTCACGATAAAGAAAGTTAAAACGCTCTTCGGATAGTAGTTTGGTAAAGAAATCTGCTAGCTGATGATTGGTGTTAATAAATTCTAATTTAATAGTGCCATTTTGCTGGTGATTACGTAAAAAGTAGTGACGTATTTCAATGTGCTTCGTGCGTGAGTGACATATGGGGTTCTTAGTGAGATTTATAGTACTAGTGTTGTCACAAAATATAAGAATGTGCATAAAAGATAAGTTATATTCTTCAAGGGTTTGCTTCATCCATAGAATTTGTGCACAACAACGATCAACTACAATATATTCAGCTTCTGTTGTGGATAGTGCAACAGAATTTTGCTTCTTGTTAAACCAAGAGACTAGAGCCTTTCCTAATAAATGACACGTACCGCTCGTACTTTTACGGTCGACCTTGCATCCGGCGAAATCAGCATCTGAGTAACCAATGAGGTCAAATGATATTGATTTAGGATACCATAGGCCCACTATAACCGTACCCTTAAGGTATCGAAAGATACGCTTAACAGCAGACATGTGTGATTCCTTAGGATTAGCTTGATATCTAGCACACAGGCAAACGCTAAACATAATATCAGGGCGACTAGCAATTAAATAAAGTAGACTGCCTATCATACCTCGATACTTATGTTGATCCACAGGTTTGCCGCTTTCATCTGGTTCTAGTTTAGTTGTAGTAGCCATTGGAGTGCTGATTGGTTTGACGTTGTCAAGGTCGAATTTCTTCAGCATGTCCTTTGTATACTTTGACTGACAGATGAAAGTTCCATTTGATGTTTGTTTGACTTGCAGTCCAAGAAAGTAATTGAGCTCCCCCATCATGCTCATCTCATACTCGGTCTGCAAACACTTGGCAAAATCTTGACAGAGGGTTTCATCAGTAGAACCAAATATAATATCATCTACGTAAATTTGCACTAAGAGAATAATGTCTTTGAAAGATTTTATAAAAAGTGTAGTGTCAATCTTCCCTTTTGAAAAACCTTTTTCAAGCAAGAAATTGCTTAGCCGTTCATACCAAGCTCTAGGGGCTTGTTTGAGGCCATATAGCGCTTTCTTGAGCTTGAAAACATGGTCGGGAAATTTATGATTTTCAAAACCAGGGGGTTATTTTACATAAACTTTCTCCTTAATAAATCCATTCAAGAAAGCACTTTTAACATCCATTTGAAACAATTTGAAAATTTGAAAGTTAGCAAATGCGCAAAGCATCCGAATGGATTCCAATCTCGCAACAGGAGCATACGTCTCATCGTAGTCGATACCTTCCTCTTGGTTGTATCTTTGAGCTACTAGACGAGCTTTGTTGCGTGTAACTGAACCATCTTCATTTACTTTGTTTCGAAAAACCTATTTAGTACCAATAATCGAGTGATTTATCGGCCTAGGAACAAGTTCCCAAACTTGGCTCCTCTCGAATTGGTTGAGTTCTTCTTGCATGGCAGAAATCCAAAATTCATCATTAAAAGCTTCTATAATATTTTTTGGCTCAATTTGTGAAATGAAGGCAGTACTAGCAATGGAGTCTCTTATTGATGATCTAGTACTTACTCCACGTGAAACCTCACCTATAACAAAATTTTTTGGATGTGACAGCTTGAAAGAGAATTTCTTTGGCAAGCCCTCCAGAGAATTGGTTTTAGTGGTGGTATTCATTGGAGTTGAAGTTGATGGCTCAACATCATCATCAAGAGTAGCTGCTGCACTGTTATTCTCATCGAAAGTCACATTTGTAGACTCTTCCACAATTAATGAGCGTTTGTTGAACACTCTATATCCCTTGCTCTTGGCCGTATAGCCAAGGAATGTACCATCGTCAGCTTTGGCATCAAATTTGCCTAAGTTGTCTTTGGTGTTAAGGATAAAACAACGACAACCAAAAACTCAAAAATATAAAACGTTTGGAGTTCTTCCAAACCAAAGCTCATAGGGTGTTTTCTTCGTAATTGGACGAACAAGCACCCTATTTAAAATATGGCACGCTGTACTGACAGCTTCAGCCCAAAAATATTTCGGAAGAGAGAATTTATTTAACATGACTCTTGCCATATCGCCAAGCGTCATATTCTTCCGCTCCACAACACCATTTTGTTGAGGAGTTCTTGGACAAGAAAACTCATGATTAAAACCATTTAAATCACAAAACTTTTCAAAATCACTATTTTCGAATTCGCCTCCATGATCACTTCGGATTCGAGTAATCATGTAGCCTTTTTCGTTTTGAACCTTTTTAGCAAATATTTTGAAAACTAAAATGGCATCACTTTTATTTGTAAGAAAGAAAACCCAAGTAAATCTAGAAAAGTCATCAACTATAACAAAAGCGTAGAGTTTTCCACCAAGACTGGCTACTCTACTAGGGCCAAATAAATCTATATGAAGTAATTGCAAGGGTCTAGTAGTACTTACAGAGTTTATGGAATAAAATAAAATGAGAACTTGGTTGCCTTATTCAATTCACATTCGGCACATACCGTGTTCTTTTTGAATGTGATGTCGGACAAGCCTCTAACTAGCTTCTTAGTCGATAGCCTGGATATAGTATCCATATTGGCATGACTAAGACGCTGGTGCCACAGTAATCTTTCATCTTTGTGAGCATAGAGACATCTTCCTGCACTGTTAGTATCTCTAGATAGATAGAAAATATAAATATTATCCTCTCTTATCCCTTCAAAAGCTATGTCTCCTGTTGGCCTCTCATAAATATAGCATTTATTTTGTCCAAAGTTAATATCATATCCATGATCAGCAAGATGACTTATGCTGAGCAGGTTATGCTTTAACTCGGTCACTAGACAGACATCCTTTATTACAGGAGAAGGAGTATAACCTATAGTACCATTACCAATAATATACCCTTTTATGTTGTTGCCGAAGGATACATACCCTTCCCTCTTCATCGATAGTGATGCAAAAAGTTTTGCGTCTCCCGTCATATGTCGCGAGCATCCACTATCGAGAATCTACTTACTCTTAGTTGAGGAGGAAAGGTCCACCTACATCAAGAGTAGATGTGACCTTTGGTACCCAAGTTCTTGAGGGTCCTGAAAAGTTAGTTTTCGGCAACCATGCATATATGTTTCTATCTACTAATCTCCTAACTCTATATTGTGGTAAAATCTGTCCATGTAATCCATAATAAGTACAAATAGCATTCCTATTTATGTTAGGAGCATGTTGATGATGTCTATATATAGAGTGGTGTGGAGTAGCATGGTGATGATGTCTATATGTAGAGTGGTGTGGAGTAGCATGATGATGATGTCTATATGTAGCATGGTAAGAGTGGTGTGGAGCATGATGATGTTTATATCCATAAGCAGCATGATGGTGATTTTGTTTATGTGCAACATAGTGATGATTGTATCTATGTGTAACATGGTGATTATGTGTCATATGAGAATTATTTCTACGTGCATGTGGTTTATGTGCTTTATGAAAGTGGGTGTACATGTAAGCATGATTACGTGCTGCAGGTAGATGACGTGGTTGACTAGTATGAGTAGTGTCATGCTTTGTGTGTGTCTCATATGATTGGGTTTGAGGTTGAGCAACCGGTTTTCCCAATCAAGTCTCTAGTTTCTTAGAGACAGCCTGCAGTTCAATAATTTTAGTATTCAAACCATAGATCTTAGTGATAGAGATCTTGTGTCTACCCTTTTCTTCAGCAAGCTCAGTGTTTAGTGCTGTGATCTCTTGTGTTTTTTTTTTCAAGACGTGATTCGGCATCATATAAGCTCAATTTAAGCTTAGACACCTCATTTGTGACTTCCGTGGGTGAAGTGTCTCTAAAATTATCAAGCAATGAAGAGAGTCTTTAAATCTCGATTTCATAACTTTTGATCTTCTTCTTGGCGTGTTTATATTTACTAATGACTTTCTTGTGGTCATTGAGTAAATCATTGAATGCATCACCAAGTTCGTCAAAAGTGAAATCATCGAGAGTTTTGCTAGTTACCTTGTCGGATGTAGCCATTAGGCAAACATTGGCGGTGTCTTGAGGAGAGTCCTTTTCTTTCTCGGAGTCACTAGCTTCGCTTTCATGCCAAATGCTTGAGTTGGCATATTTCTTTGAGGAAGCCTTCTTGTATGGTTTCTCATATCGGTTGCTCTTCTTTGTGAATGGACAGTCTTTTCGGACGTGTCCAGTCTTCTTGCAACCGTAGCATGTTGGCTCTTTTTCGTCATCTTCTTGTGGTTCCTTCTTTCTTCGATTGAAGCGAAGGAATTTCTTGAAGTTACGGACAAGGAGAGCTTGATCTTCACCTTCCGAGTTGTCGTCATCCGTTTCATCAGGATCAGCCCTTCGTCGGTGAGCTTTAAGGGCAATCTCCTTTGCCTTAGGAGCAGGCTCTTCGAAGTCTTTGAGATCAAGCTCATGAGTCATCAGCTTTCCCATCAAAGTCTCCATGGACATAGTCGTGAGATCATTTTCTTCTATGATGGCTGTCA
The DNA here is from genome assembly GCA_029216955.1 of Iris pallida. NCBI lineage: Eukaryota > Viridiplantae > Streptophyta > Magnoliopsida > Asparagales > Iridaceae > Iris > Iris pallida. The sequence continues at coordinate 43,866 of JANAVB010021248.1, forward strand.
CATTAGGGTTCCAAATCTTTGGTAGCCCCCTGAGTATCTTGCGGATCTTCTCGTGATTTGTATATTGTTTGCCGAGAGAATACAAGGGGTTGATGATGTCGAGGAATCTTATAATCATTTTTGTGATCGCCTCATTTGGCTTCATCTTGAAAGCCTCATATTCTTGAGTGAGACGACTTATTTTTGACTTATTCACTTGAGTGGTTCCTTCATGCGTCACTTCTAGAAGTCTCCATACTTCGTGAGAGGTAGTGCATGTTGAGACCCTGTTAAACTCATTCCTGTCTATAGCACAGAATAAAGCATTAATAGCTCTTGCATCTAGACTCGCCTGTTTCTTCTCCTCGTCAGAATATTTGTCGTGGGGTTTCTCAACGAGATCACCATTGACAACTATCCTGGTGGGCTTTTTGTAACCATCGGTAACAATGGTCCACAGGTCGAAGTCTAGCGACTTGAGATAAAAACTCATCCTTGTTTTCCAATAGGTGTAGTTTGTACCATCAAATAGGGGAGGCTTATGAGTGGATTGCCCTTCACCGTGATTGGAAATAATAGATTGTATGGTTTCCATGGATCAGCTCTAGGATATTAGTCCTTGTTGAGAGAACAGAGATTTGATACCAATTGAAGAACAAATAGGCAACTCTAGAGGGGGTTGAATAGAGTTTATGACAGTAATGTCCAATTAAAAATTAAACTCTTTCACCAACAGTAAATAATCAGAGTAAATACGAAAATAATAAAGAACGAGAAAGCATACGCAAACACAGCCTATTTTAACTTGGTTTCCCTCGTGGAGGACTAGTCCAGGCCTAAGAACTCTAGCTCAGGATTAAATCCACTATTTGTGAAATAGTAGTTACATCCCGTGCCTTTTCTTCAGAAGAGCACGTCAACTTCTTACAGAGATCGCAGTGGCGATGCTTGGAATTTTCCAAGCGACTTCTTGAACTCTTGCACAAACTCCTAACTAAAAAGTACTGAGCACTTTGAGGATTAGGGAGCTTGTGGCTAGTAGATGAGAAGGGTATAGCTTGTATAGGGCTTTAGAGAGAAGAGAAGAGAAGATTGGATGAATGAGAATGAGAGAATTCATGGCCTATTTATAGGATACCATACAGGCAGAATTCGACCAGAATTCTGGTTGGAATAATAAAAAATTTGGCCGTTGGACAACTTGCATCCAGCCAACCATAAAAATTAGGGTCCTGGATTTTAGGAGGCAGAGTTCGGCCCGAACTCTGTCTCCAGAGCACAGAATAGGCCTAATGGGTAGATGGGCTTTATTTGGATTTTTATGGAGCTTTTGTTTTGAGGTAAAGGTATAGGTTAAGTCTCAGATGCTCAACACAGCTCAGTTTACATAAGTCTAGACTCTATAAAAAAGTAAAATACAGACTCAAAAATAGGAAGCATTGCCGGTACGAGCTGTCGTCTGGCTTGTGCTAAATTCAGTCTTCATGTGTCGTATTAAAATATTACAAGTATCATATTGTCAATTGTATCAATATTTGGTTGACTGTGATTTTGTGTCAACTGATAGCTTGATAACTAGATTTGAATACTTAAGATATTCAGTCTCAAGACTAATCTCTGTAGGTTGTGTCCCTCAATTTTCTTTCGTAGCTCTTATGATCTCCCTATCCTAATGTCCTGAACGAGGGACATATGTTGTACCTATAGGTTATTAGGAAGCCAGCTCCGAATGATGTTGTGATGTATTTTAATTAGTTGAATAGATGGGGGAACTCATTAGCCTACATTTTTATTACTGTCATATGGCACTTAAGAACAGGGCTGGATGTTTAGTCTGAAAATTCAATTGTTATGATTTACTTAACTGCAGAACACCTAGTCTACATACAGATGGTTAAATGGTCGATTTGGCTCTGAATTATAAGCCTGGATTTAATCTAAACAACTGAATGTTCTACCTGTATATGGACTGACATCAGGATAACTGGATATTATATTGGTGTAGGAATGGAGTAGGAATATAATCCCACACTGGGACTGTTCATGTCAATCCTAATATAGAAGACTGGGTTTGTATATTTCTGCAAACTATCTTAATAAAATCAAGTGTTGATGTAGAGAATTAGTTCACAGGATATGAGTATGGTATCAATCTTAGGAATTGAGACTGATATTGTATCAGTCTCACTGGAACTAAATAGTCTCATTGCAACTGGTACATGACAGTTCTCCAACTGTCCTCCTTAAACCTGGGAATGGTAAGGGTTCTCATAGCTTATAGCCACATAGGGGTTATTGTGGCATGATGACTGTCAGTTAAGATGTTGAGATTGGTTTAGTTTAGCAGTAAATTCAATTCATGTTCTCTGTTTTGGATATATAGATCATAATTTCAGTCCTAAATATAAATTCCATTTTACTACTCTAAACTAGTAGGATGTCTGAATGTATCTGAAAGTTAGAAGACCATTTTCAGGAACAATTTGGGAAAAGAAGCCTGGGACAGGGTGATGTCCTGATTCAGGACTATACATATATATCAGCTGACATTGACAGATTTATACCATGTCCTGTTGAATATGAATATATCCTGGGGGCTGAGCTGAGTATCTTGTTTTTGAAGTTTATACATATGGGTTGGTTGCATGAAATAGGATTGGTGAACTGAACTGAATTGTATGGACTATGTGGTGGTTTAGGACTGTAGGATAGCTGATTGTTGGACTGAAATGGAAGCTAGGTTTAGTGGTAACTAAATCAGTTCAGTCACATCAGTGAGATTGAACTGAACTGAACCACTGATTCAGTAACTTGGGGATGGCTGGAAGTTTATGTCCTGATTAGGACTGCATATTAAATTAAGTTAGGTTAGTACATTATCCTGCTACTGTACTGATGTGTTGGATTGAATACCTATAGGACTGAACAAGCCCTGGTACAGGACTAAAATATCAACTGTATGTTGAATGGATATTGAACTGTTGTTTTAGACAGATTGTAGGCTTGTTTTCAACAACTCAGTGGGTGAGTTGGGATGGTTTTGGCTTAGGAATGAACTGTAGAAACTGGACTGATTGTTCAGTTTTAACTGAACTAAATCACACCAGTGTTTAACCTTGTACTTAGTTCTCTAGTAATTCTGAAGCTTGGAACTTGTATCACAGTTTAGTGAGGCACTAAGAGCAATTTATGTTGACCTGCAAAACAGAGAAAGAGAACTAGGTTTGTGTGTGTAGAGCATTAGGAAGATGGCTGGTATGTGTGGCAAGTCCCAGATATGTGTGTGCTTTCAAATGTGTATTAGGGGGTTTACTAACTGTAGTCAGTGTGCAGTTGTGACTGCATACAGGGGGGAAGCCATGTGTACTTTTACATACAGATGGTTGTATGTTTGCCTCTCTGTGTGTGTATTATTTACCTATAGGAATGTGGACAAATTGAGTGTATCTGTGGTTCAGTGAACCAATTGATATGATCCAATGGCTTGGGATGGGTCATCCATGGCTCTCTGAGTTTAAAGTTTAACTAGGATTAAAGAGACCTTCTACCATTGTTTAAGTTTACTTTTTGAACACTTGTCTTATAGCAAATTCATGTAGTAAACTGTTTAGGTATATAAGTACTTATTATTTAGGGTTCTTGCAAAGTTTAGAATATAGTTAATTATATTGATACTCTATAGAAAATATTAAGAAGAGGGAAGATTTATATTAGAAGTTAATTATGGTTAGATTAGTTGATAACAAACTAGATTTAGCCAGTTTATTAATCAATTTGTAAATTCATAAACAGGAGGATTTCCAGCTTCACTACCTTTTCTCGATCACCCAGAGGCAGGCAAGTATACTCCTCGGACTTGTTCATTTCTCATGTCTTGCATGTTCATTCTTGAATCTCCTTGATTGACACGATGTATCACGGTATTGTCTGGTTTCATGTTTCATGTATTACTTGTGTTTGGGAGGGGAAATACTATAGATATATGATCAAACCCTATTACTATTCATGTGAATAGCTTGGGTCCCGCACCGTGCACGCGGGACCAAAGCCGTGCCATTTCATGTTCATTGCATCTACCCAAGCCGATCACACAATCTAGAAGTATTTCAATATTGCACATGTCAGGATTTCAGGTTGTATTTCAGGATTCATGGTTGTATTTCATGTTCAGGTTGTATTTCATGATTCAGGTTGTACTTCATGTTCAGGTTGTATTTCATGTTCTGGACTCATACCATGTCCCCTGTTTTACTTTCAGTATTTCCTGCTCAGTTTCATGTCTTGTCTCAATTCCTGTACTTACATATATATTTCCTATTTTTTGATTCATACCATGATGTTCATGTTCATTTCCTTGGATATACTTAGCTCCGCTCCTGACTAGGATATGTTGCAGGTGAGTTGGAGGCTCTGTGCGATACTTTCTATGGCGGAGAGCCAATTGATGTAGGAGAGCTAGCTGGTGCTGCTCTTGACTTAGAGGCTGCAGAAGCCTAGAGCTTACCTTAGTATTCCATATTATTTCCTTGTATTGAGACTAGTAGACTTACTTTCATTTGCTGGAATGTAATAGAATTCTGAGACTTGTACTTCTTTTCTGGGATACATTTATATATGCTTTGTTTTCATACTTGTCTTGATATCTGGTTAGTTTTCCTAGATTGGTACAGCTTACTTTATTGTGTCTAACGACAAAGGCTGGGCGTGTCCGACTCGTGTCCGGTTATTCGGGAGCGGGTCGTGACATATTTTTAGTGGTGGCCTATGCAGGTCTATCCTAATGGTACCTAGGTCTTAGCGTACTATTAGGGGACTTGATTATACTAGGGAAACTTGAACAGAGCATAGGAAAATTCGAAAATAAGGGTATATCAGGTTTATCAGGTGCATTGATATTATAAAAATATTGTTTATTAGGTTTTTAGGGTTTGTCAATCAATGAAGTTTTCTTTCTATTGTAGGATGGTTACTACGAGGAAGACCGCGGATCAGCCCGGAGTTGCAGCCATCTCAGATCAGACCGCACCGGATGTTCTGGCAGATCTGCTTCCAGCCGCGCCTCCTATCTTTCCACCGCTGCCCTCGACGATGATGTTTGACGGCGCCAAGGTGATGGTGATGTTCCAGCAGTTTTTGGAGGCCCAGAACCACCAGGCAGCACAGTTCAGAGCGACCGTCGTCGACGCACTCAGGACTCGAGAGACGGCAGCACCGGCACCAGTAGCACTAGCACCACGAGCACCGAGACCAGGGACGACCAAGGAATACCAGAATCTCTGCCCGATAGATATTTGGGGCAACAAGGGGATCGTCTATGCAGACGAATGGCTGGAGAATGCGGAGAGGACCTTGAAGATGGTGCAGATCCCGGATGACTTGAAGGTAGAGGTGGCGAGCATGCGGCTGTTCGACCTTGCCAGAGCCTGGTACCGCGAGGAGCCCTAGTTGGCAGCACAACAGGTTTCTTGGACAAATTTTAAAACACTGTTCAAGGAGAAATTTTTCCCAGACATCGAGAGGGATGAGCTTCGCATGCAGTTCGAGGCCTTGCAGCAGGGGACAATGACAGTAGCGGAGTACACTTTAGAGTTTACTAGGCTCAGTAGGTTCACGGAGAGCCTAGTCAGAGCACCAGAGGACAGGGCCTAGAGATTCAAGAAGGGTCTGACCAGGGAGCTGCGGCATGCAGTAGCTATTAGCCAGGCGACTACCTACTCGAGCATCCTTAATATCGCCCAGGCAGTTGAGAAGGAGATGGACCCGAGGCCCAAGAGGGATAGGGACATCGGCAGCAGCAGTTACCAGGCGCCAGCGAAGAGGGTGCAGATGCAGACTCAGGCGAGGCCACATCAGCAGGCAGCAGTTCAGCATCGTCCTGCCAGAGTTCTAGCAACTCAGCATCAGAGGCAGCAGAGGATCACTTGCATATATTGTCATCGGCCGGGACACCATGTGGAGGTCTGTCGCAAGAGGCTTAGACTTTGCCTCTTTTGTAGATCAAATGCACATCATATGAGGGAGTGCACTCAGGCTACAGCTCGACTAGCAGGAGGACCTCGAGGAGCTGGAGGACCACTACCTGCACCACCCAGAGCATTGTCTGCTGTACCCCAGAGAGGAGGAGCTCTACCACCCCAGCAGCAGAGGTTTGCACAGCACCGACAGCAGTAGAGGGGAGGACCACAGCGGAGACGTGCTTACGTCATGGCCGCAGTTGAGGAGGAGGAGGCAGTTCCAGATGTTATCACAGGTTCTGTTATTATTTATTCATTTCCTGCCATTGCCTTATTTTATTCTAGAGCCACACATAGCTTTGTATCATATAAGTTTCTGCATAGATACGGCTTCACATCCAGGCCTACTATGAGGAATTGTCGGATTATGACAGGAGGAGGGGTAGTGCCAGTCAATGAGATAGTGGATTGCCCTAACACTGTAGCTGGACGGGAGCTTAGGGCTCGACTTCTAGTGATGCCATTGCCCGAATTCGACGTAGTCCTCGGTATCGACTAGATGAGTGAAAAGTTTGCCGTAATAGACTGCCATGAAGGGAAGGTGACTTTCAGCCCGTCAAGTCTTCCACCGTTCGAGATCCGCAGACGAGTCGCAGAGAGGCCAGAGGGAGTCTACTTTGGAGCAGTTGCAGAAGACCAGGAGTTGCCACATCCACTGATTGCAGAGTATCTTGACATCTTCCCCGAGGAGTTGCCAGGATTGCCGCCAAATCGAGACGTGGAGTTCAGCATCGACCTAGTGCCCGGATCAGCGCCGAAGTCCCAGCATTGTTACAAGATTAACCCGAAGGAAGCTGCAGAGTTGAAGGCTCAGATTGATGAGTTAGAAGGCAACGATTTTATTCGGTCCAGTGCTTCATCCTGGGGAGCATCGGTACTCTTCGTACACAAGAAGGATGGGACGGTGAGGATGTGCATCAATTACCGTGCTCTCAACAACATCACCATCAAGAATAGATACCCGTTGCCGTGGATTGATGAGATGTTTGATCAGCTTAGTGGGGCGAAGGTCTTTTCCAAGATTGACCTTCGATCAGGGTATCATCAGATGAAGGTTCGAGAGCAGGATATTCCGAAGACAGCTTTCAACACCCGATACGGCCAGTATGAGTTCTTAGTGATGCCGTTCGGACTCACCAATGCCCCAGCAGTGTTTATGAACTTGATGAATAAAGTTTTTCACAAGTATCTGGACAAGTTTGTCGTAGTCTTCATTGACGACATTCTGATATATTCAAAGAACGAGGAGGAGCATATGGAGCACCTGCGGATTGTGTTGGAGATACTATGGAAGGAGAAGCTGTACGGAAAACTTTCGAAATATGAGTTTTTCTTGGACCGGGTGGAGTTTTTGGGGCACGTGGTGACTGGAGAGGGGATTTTTGTGGATCCCAAGAAGATTGAAGCTGTGGAAGCATGGGCACCTCCCAAGTCAGTAGCTAAGATTCGTAGTTTCCTGGGGCTAGCAGGATACTACAGGAAGTTTGTGAAGGATTTTGCCAAGATAGCAGAGCCTATGATGAAGCTTACGCGAAAGGACGAGGAGTTCATCTGGAGCGACGCCTGCCAGTCAGCATTTGAAGAATTGAAGAGAAGACTCACGACAGCGCCAGTTCCAGCTTTGCCATCGGGATCGAAAGGATTCGTCATCTACATCGATGCTTCAAAGAAAGGCTTGGGATGTGTGCTTGAGCAGAACAAGAAGGTCATAGCTTATGCTTCTAGACAGTTGAGGCCCCATGAGAAGAACTATCCCTTATATGACTTGGAACTTACATCAGTTATATTTGCCTTGAAACTATGGAAGTACTACTTGTATGGAGAGCGAGTGGACATATTTACGGACCACAAAAGCCTGAAATATGTTTTTACTCAGAAGGAACTGAATATGAGGCAGCACAGATGGCTGTAACTCATGAAGGATTTTGACATCAATCTGCAGTACCACCCTGGAAAGGCAAATATGGTAGCAGATGCTCTCAGTCGATATCCTATTGCTATGTATCTCACTATGGATCGGCATATTTTGGAGGATCTTGAGAGTCTTGGGATTGAGATTGTTCTTCCAGGAGTTGGAGGACAGCTGATGCACATGCAGATACAGTCAGGACTGATAGAGAAGATCAAGGAGACCCAATTTCTTGATGAGGGACTCCGGTGTCTCAGAGGCCAGGCAGAGGCAAGATTGCTCGACGACTTCACCATTACAGAGGATGGATCCCTGAGGCACGGAACCCAGTTGTGTGTGTCCAAGGATTTGCGGGAGGAGGTGATACAGGAAGCCCACCAGTCGCAGTATTCTATTCATCCTAGGTCTACCAAGATGTACAAGGATCTGTGAGAGTATGTTTGGTGGTATGGGATGAAGAGAGAGGTTGCCAAATTTGTTTCCAGATGCCTTGTATGCTAGCAAGTCAAGACGGAGCGCCAGAGACCAGCAAGACTACTCCTGACCTTACCTATCCTGGAATGGAAGTGGGAGCACATCACCATGGACTTCGTCTCTGGATTACCGCGTACGCCCGGTAGCAAGGATGCTATTTGGGTGATCGTGGACAGACTGACGAAGTCTGCTCATTTCATTCCGTTCAAGGTTGGGCTGTCGACCGAGAAACTCGCAGACCTCTACATGCGTCAGATCGTGAGGATTCACGGGGTGCCGGTGAGCATCATTTCAGACAAAGACAGTCGTTTCACGTCATACTTCTGGCAGAGTCTACAGCTGAACTTGGGATCACAGTTGAAGTTCAGCACCGCCTATCATCTACAGACGGACGGGCAGTCCGAGAGAACCATTTAGAAGTTGGAGGACATGCTACGGGTTTGCACAATTGACTTTGACAGTTCGTGGGAGGATCATTTGCATCAAATGGAGTTTGCCTATAACAACAGTTATCAGGCTAGCATCGAGATGACCCCGTTCGAGGCACTGTATGGGTGGAAATGTCGCACGCCTCTATCTTAGGACGACATTGGAAAGAGAGCTTTGTTTGGGCCAGAGATGGTGGTAGACTCAGCTGAGAAGATCAGACTGATCAGGGAACGTCTCAGAGTTGCACATGATCGGCAGAAGCACTGGGCGGACAGCAGCAGATGGTCACTAGAGTTTGCGGTTAGAGATAGAGTGTTCCTGAAGATCTTGCCGACCAGAGGCGTCATTCGGTTTGGCAGAGGCGGAAAGCTCAGTCCGAGGTACATCGGACCTTTCGATGTGACGGTGCGGATTGGCGAGGTGGCATATCGACTATCGCTTCCAGCCAGCTTAGAGGGGGTACACGATGTTTTCCATGTGTCCCAGCTTCGACGCTACATTCCAGACCCGAGCCATGTAGTGGACTACTCAGAGTTTGAGGTGGGTCCGAGCCTGACCTACAAGGAGCAGCCAGTGGAGATCCTGGACCGGAGGAAGATACAACTGCAGAACCAGACCATTCTACTTGTCCGCGTCATGTGGAGGCACCACTCTCCGAGAGAGTCCACATGGGAACGTGAGGACGAGATGCGAGAGCGCTATCCTAATTTGTTTGTTTGATTGGATTGTGTTCTGTATTCAGAATTTCCCTAATTCAATAAATGACCTACATTTGAATAATTATGTTGAATTGTTTTGGATTTTATTGTTTGCCCTTTCAATTTCGAGGACAAAATATTTTCAGGGAGGGAAGATTTGTCACCTCACTTTTCAAAAATTCATATTATATAATTAAATTTATTATTTCTTAAAATCTTTTCTAATTGTTTTCTTAAACCATTACTCATTTAACCATTATTCAATTAATTCCATTGGGCTTAACATTAAGGCCCATTCTATGGCCTGGTAGCCAAGCCCAAAGTTAAGTATATTAAAAGAAACTTCATTGTTTCTTTTACAACTGGTCTAACTCTTATACTCTGCTAAAGCTTCTCTTTGAATTCAAATCAAACCTCTACTATTCTCTGACCGAATTGTCAGAGAGGAGGGGTGAATTTTCCCGCCTTAGTTTGCCTAATCTTCACGCCAACCTTCAGCCTATTTAAGCTCCCTTTTCTCCATGAATCCATATCATTCATTGCTCATCCCTTCCAAATTTCCTGCAAGTAAGCTCGGGCAGAAATGGCGAATTGTAAAGACTCCTTGGAGAAGAAGATGACGAAGACGGTGACATCCTCGGCTACATAGAGCAGCATCAATCCTTCATCGAAATTCAGATCAGTAAGCACTAAATCCTTGAAGAATTTATTGGTCACTTGGTTCTTTCTCTGATTTCATATTCGTAGATCTAATTTTGAGAGTGATCGATTTTATTCTCGAGATTTTCTTTCATCAAGTTGCTGTTCGTGGCTTGATCTACTTTTGGTCTGACCAATCGATCAATTGTTGAGGTAATGAATTGTTCAGAATAGTAATAATTTCAATTGTGTTCCTCTTTTGATTTATTTTCAGTTTACTGTATTGAGTTGTAGATCGGATTGAGGAGTAAATTGATTTTATTCTGTGCTCGAACGATTTGGTGAACCGAGACATTGGTGAGGAGATCGGGAACTCCAACTGTTTGTTGTTTTACCCAACCAATTGAACTTGGTAAGTTGATCATCTTGTCTCATTTACCTTAGATTGATTCTGAGATGAGCTAGTATTTTTCAATCGATTCATCTGTTGTATCGGTCAGAGGATGTGTCAGTATGATGATCTTCTTGTTTCTTTGGTTTGGCTCAGATTTTAGATAGTTGGACACACGAGGACCGTATCCAAGCACTGTAGGTTGTGTCATTGAGACATCAACCCAAGGCTATTTTCAGGTAAATTTTCTAACCTTTGCAATTAGACTTGTTAGATGCATATGAATGGATGGGTAACTACTTATGAGTAAACTGGCTATTGGGATTAGGCTTAGCTATCACCTATTGAGCACACCAGTTCAGTTTAGCTTGATAGCTTGATAACTAGATTTGAATACTTGAGATATTCAGTCTCAAGACTAATCTCTGTAGGTTGTGTCCCTCAATTTTCTTTTGTAGCTCTCATGATCTCCCTACCCTAATGTCCTGAACGAGGGACATATGTTGTACCTATAGGTTATTACGAAGCCAGCTCTGAATGATGTTGTGATGTATTTTAATTAGCTGAATAGATGGGGGAACTCATTAGCCTACATTTTTATTACTGTCATATAGCACTTAGGAACAGGGTTGGATGTTTAGTCTAAAAACTCAATTGTTATGATTTACTTAACTGCAGAACACCTAGTCTACATATAGATGGTTAAATGGTCAATTTGGCTCTAAATTATAAGCCTGGATTTAATCTAAACAATTGAATGTTCTACCTGTATATAGACTGACATCAGGATAACTGGATATTATATTAGTATAGGAATAGAGTAGGAATATAGTCCGACACTGGGACTGTTCATGTTAATCCTAATATAGAAGACTGGGTTTGTATATTTTTGCAAACTATCTTAATATAATCAAGTGTTGATGTAGAGAATTAGTTCACAGGATATGAGTATGGGTATCAATCTTAGGATTTGAGACTGATATTGTATCAGTCTCACTGGAAGTAAAAAGTCTCATTGCAACTGGTACATGACAGTTCTCCAACTGTCCTCCTTAAACCTGGGAATGGTAAGGGTTCTCATAGCTTATAGCCACACATGGGTGATTGTGGCATGATGACTGTCAGTTAAGATGTTGATATTGGTTTAGTTTAGTAGTAAATTCAATTCATGTTCTCTGTTTTTGATATATAGATCATAATTTCAGTCCTAAATATAAATTCCATTTTACTACTCTAAACCAGTAGGATGTCTGAATGTATCTGAAAGTTAGAAGACCATTTTCAGGAACAATTTGGAAAAGGAAGCCTGGGACAGGGTGATGTCCTGATTCAGTACTGTACATATATATCAGCTGACATTGACTGATTTACACCATGTCCTGTTGAATATGAATATATCCTGGGGGCTGAGCTGAGTATATTGTTTTTGAAGTTTATACATATGGGTTGGTTGCATGAAATGGGATTGGTGAACTGAACTGAATTGTATGGACTGTGTGGTGGTGTAGGACTGTAGGATACCTGATTGTTGGACTAAAATGGAAGCTAGGTTTAGTGGTAACTAAATCAGTTCAGTCTCATCAGTGAGATTGAACTGAACTGAACCACTGATTCAGTAACTTGAGGATGGCTGGAAGTTTATGTCCTGATTGGGACTGTATATTGAATTAAGTTAGGTTAGTACATTGTCCTGCTACTGTACTGATGTATTGGATTGGATACCTATAGGACTGAACAAGCGCTGGTACAGGACTGAAATATCAACTGTATGTTGAAAGGATATTGAACTGTTGTTTTAGAGTGATTGTAGGCTTGTTTTCAACATCTCAGTGGGTGAGTTGGGATGGTTTTGGCTTAGGAATGTACTGTAGAAACTGGACTGATTGTTCAATTTTAACTGAACTAAATCACACCAGTGTTTAACCTTGTACTTAAGGTAGTTCTCTAGTGATTTTGAAGCTTGGGACTTGTATCACAGTTTAGTGAGGCACTAAGAGCAATTTATGTTTTCCTACAAAATAGAGAAAGAGAAGTAGGTTTCTGTGTGTAGAGCATTAGGAAGATGGCTGGTGTGTGTGGCAAGTCCCAGATATGTGTGTGCTTTTAAATGTGTATTAGGGGGTTTACTAACTGTGGTCAGTGTGCAGTTGTGACTGCATACAGGGGGGGAAGCCCTATATACTTTTACATACAGATGGTTGTATGTTTGCCTCTGTGTGTGTGTATTATTTACCTATAGGAATGTGGACAAATTGAGTGTATATGTGGTTCAGTGAACCATTGATATGATCCAATGGCTGGGATGGGTCATCCATGGCTCTCTGAGTTTAAAGTTTAACTAGGATTAAAGAGACCCTCTACCATTGTTTAAGTTTACTTTTTGAACACTTGTCTTATAGTAAATTCATGTAGTAAACTGTTTAGGTATATAAGTACTTATTATTTAGGGTTCTTACTAAGTTTAGAATATAGTTAATTATATTGATACTCTATAGGAAATATTAAGAAGAGGGAAGATTTATATTAGAAGTTAATCATGGTTAGATTAGTTGATAACAAACTAGATTTAGCCAGTTTATTAATTAACTTGTAAATTCATAAACAGGAGGATTTCCAGCTCCACTACCTTTTCTCGATCACCCAGAGCCAGGCAAGTATACTCCTCAGACTTGTTCATTTCTCATGTCTTGCATGTTCATTCTTGAATCTCCTTGATTAACACGATGTATCACGGTATTGTCTGGTTTCATGTTTCATGTATTACTTGTGTCTGGAAGGAAAAATACTATAGATATATGATCAAACCCTGTTACTATTCATGTGAATAGCTTGGGTACCGCACCATGCACGCAAGACCAAAGTCGTACCATTTCATGTTCATTGCATCTACCCAAGCCGATTATACAATCTAGAAGTATTTTAATATTGCACATGTCAGGATTTCAGGTTGTATTTCAGGAATCATGGTTGTATTTCATGTTCATGTTGTATTTTATGTTCAGGACTCATACCATGTTCCCTGTTTTACTTTTAGTATTTCTTGCTCAGTTTTATGTCTTGTCTCATTTCCTGTACTTACATATATATTTTCTGTTTCTTGATTCATACCATGATGTTCATGTTCATTTCCTTGGATATACTTAGCTCTGCTCCTGACTAGGATATGTTGCAGGTGAGTTGGAGGCTCTGTGCGACACGTACTATGGCGGGGATCCAATTGATGCAGGAGAGCTAGCTGGTACTGCTCTTGACTTAGAGGCTGCAGAAGCCTAGAGCTTACCTTAGTATTCCATATTATTTCCTTGTATTGAGACTAGTAGACTTACTTTTATTTGCTGGAATGTAATAGAATTCTGAGACTTGTACTTCTTTTCTGGGATACATTTATAGATGCTATGTTTTCATACTTGTCTTGATATCTGGTTAGTTTTCCTAGATTGGTACAGCTTACTTTGTTGTGTCTAACGACAAAGGCTGGGCGTGTCTGACTCGTGTCTGATTATTCGGGAGCAGGTCGTGACATGTTCAGTCCATAGCCTATAGTATCAGTGATATACAGGTATGAGCTCGGGATAAGTGGGTCATATGGCAGTTGGTTGGAGGAGTGTGAGGGCTAGAAGAAAATAGGGAATAAGCATTGGTTAACTGATTAGAGGGAAGGGATGGCCAACTGATGAGGGGGAAATCATGTGGAAGGCATGTCATGTCCTGTCTTGGAAGACCACAGTAGTGTACAGGCCAGGCCAATTGGTCCTGCAAGTCCAGGACTGTTTAGGGGTCCAGTTTGGACCTTAGAAACATGGAACTTCCCTACATATGCATAGTTGGCCCTTGGCAGCAGTGTGACTGCCATGTTTGAGGTATAAATAGACAGAGGTATTGGGGTTAGCAGTTAGCCCATTGTTCAGTAATTAGTTGTACTATTTGTTCAGTCCACTAGTAATGTATCAGTCGCTACATTCATTACATGTCTATTCTTGTTATCCTTTTTGTTAGTACCTGTTTTATATATTCAAACCTTAATATTAATGTTCAGCCCCAAATTTATATCTTGTACAGTCCAAAACTTCTTCTTCAGTTCCCAGGTAGTATAGGATCCAGTCCTACTTTAAATGTTCAGTGACCAGTCCCCTGTTCCAGTTTAGTTTCATCTATGTTCAACCTTGTCAGTCCCCTACTTGGTTAGTTCAAGTTCCCCCTACTTCGCATTGAATTAATTTATAGCTGGAGAGGTAGGGCCCCAACTCCATGGTATTATATCAGTTAGTATATATATAGGGAGAGGAATTAACTGTCCCATTAATCTAATTTTGAATTACATGTACCAGCCAGACACTGTCCCTACAACCATTCGACTGGTAAGGCAGAAATCTATGTACGACATTTGCTATAAGGACTTTGCATTAATCTACGGTACGACATCGTGATCAGGACATAGTCCCTGCAGCCATTCGACTGGCGAGACAGAAAGTATGTAGCCGTAGATAAAGTTGACTGTCCTCCGACCCCCATCCCTCGGCAATGATGATACGATAACCTATCACTACATCTTTAGTAGTAGATAATGTCTTAGTATTACATTTTGTGTGTTCATATTATTGATTCTGTTACATCCTTCAGATACTAGATTCGATAAGAATATATACTACACCATATGTACATAACATAGATGATTCACACTAATGTATGCTAGAATGAATTTTGGATTGTGTTCTGAGCAATCCGTTCTCACACTTGTCAAAAAATCTTAAAATGGATATGAATTACTATCTGCGGAACCGTTTGTGGATGTACAATCGTCATCCTGATGAATTACTATCTGTGTCATTCTTTGCAGAATTATCTTAAAATGGATATGAATTACTATCTCTCGAACCGTTTGTGGATGTACAATCATCATCCTGATGACATATGCGGTGTGCAGGATGAATTTATACAGGCTGTACAACAGGTCCTGCAGTTTGCCAAGGCTTTCCCTCAGTACATGGACCGTACAAAATTTAGTGTCCACGTGTGAGATGTCGTAACTTGAAATATCATTCGGAAGTGGATGTGACATATCATTTGTATTCGAAGGGTTTCATGCCAAATTATTATCAGTAGATCGTACACGGAAAACTTGTGCCTTTAGCATCCGAGCCGGAGCCTTATGTGGAGCCTTATGTAGATGTCTACGAGCATGCTGATTACGACCAAGGGTGGACGAACATGGTTTTCGATGCTGCGGGACCTAGTTTCGATCCGAACAATCAATATGCAGCTGAGGAGGCACCGAATGCCGATGCTACAAAGTTCATAGAGTTACTGGAGAATACAAGGACTCCTTTATATCCTGATTGTGATAACCATTCACCGTTGGAGGTGATTACAAGATTGTTGAGCATAAAATCAGATTTTAACATGTCTCAAGAATGCTACAACCGAATCCTGGAGTTAATTAAAGATATATTGTCGGAGGGTGGCAAGTTACCTAAAGACTTCTACCGATCCAAGAGAATGGTGAGATCGCTCTGGATGGGGTATAAAGAAATTGATGCATGTCACAACGGATGTATGTTGTACTATAAGGACAACAAGGATGAAGACGTCTGCAGATTTTGTGGTACCGATCGCTTCAAGGCAACTAGTACAATAAGGACTTCTGGTGCACGCAAGCCAACGGATTCGATGCACTATTTGCCTTTGACGCCGCGATTGCAGAGATTGTTTATGGCAAAGGAGACAGCTGATAATATGAGTTGGCACAAGCGGGAACAAATAGATGGAGTACTGGATCATCCATCCGACGGGGAAGCGCGGAAGCACTTTGATCGAGTGTATCCCGATTTTGCTTCGGAGCCTCGTAATGTCAGATTGGGGCTTTCCTCCGACGGTTTTACCCCATTTGGACTTTCGGGCTCACAATATTCATGTTGGCCTGTGATTGTTACTCCGTACAAGTTGCCGCCTTGGATGTGTATGAAGACTCCTTATATGTTCCTAACTGTTATTATTCCAGGTCCGAAGAAGCCAAAGTGGAACATCGATGTGTACTTACAGTCCTTGGTAGATGAGCTGAATCAGTTGTAGGAAGTAGGTGCAACAACATATGATGTTTTCAGAAAGCAGAACTTTCAGATGAGGGCCGCACTAATGTGGACCATTAATGATTTCTCGGCCTATGGACGAGGGCCGGAAAGGCGGCTAGGACGAGGACCGAAAAGTGGTGTGGTGGATCGATTCCTATGACGGAGCATTTCCATCGTCTGGTATGTAATTTATTATAATATATAAGATTTTATTGATAGTAGGAGTATATAATTTTCTATTTTACTAAAGAATAAAATATAACAAACACGCATGTACAGAGGGGTGAGGACGCAAACATGGTGATCGTCTTCCTGGCCACCCATCGGAAGGACGGGAAGCTCATCGACTACCGGGCTACTCAGAACAATGTAAGTATTAATTTAGATTTCGTTAATTTTTAACATAACTTGAAGAATATACAGATAACCATATAGTTAATAATAATTAAATACTTTAGACATTTATTAGGCTAATTTAGGTAAGTACTGATTTATAGAGATGCACAATAATTTCTAGGACGAGTTTGTTAGGCTACGTGAGCGTGCGAGTGCTAGTGCACCGGCAGAGGGAGGGGTTGGCACATCACAGCCCTCTCCGCCTCAGTTGGAGGACGAGCTCTGGAAGACCGCCGTTGCTGGTCTTCATAGAGGTACGTACTACGGTACGGGATCCTACGACGTATTTGTTGCGACGCAGACATCCAGGGCTCCCTCTGCCAGTGGGCATTCACAGCTCTCACAGGCCGAGTCGTCCCGAGTCGAGGATACCATTGCCCGCCAGATTGCTGAGCTGCACGACGATATGCTGAGGAGGATTTCTGAGCAGCCAGGGTCTCAGGCGCAAGGGAACGCTGCGTCGGTCACCGCACGCTTTGACTAGCTCGAGCGCACCGTGAGGGACGTACAGGGGACGCCGGAGTCCATTCACGGTACCGTTACTAGGATAGCGGCTTGCATGGAGCAATGCAACACCAGACTGCTAGCCCTAGAGGAGACGCGGACATACACATCTCTAGCGGTTACACTGCCTCCTTTTCTAGCGGTTACACTGCCTCCTTTTACAGCGGTTGTATTGCCTCCTCCTTCATCGTCGTCGGTGGTTCTTACACCGGAGCAGTATGCTTACCTTCTTTCCAGGAGGGGTGATGCTCCTCCTGATCAGTCGTAATCGACATATATATATATATTATTGTGTGATGGCCCATTGTTGGGTCTTTTATGTGTTTATACATACATTGTTATTGTGTTTCATTATGTTTGACACTGTTGTTGAAATTTTTCATATATCTATATTGATTGATGAGATTGTGTTTCAAACATGTTCGTGATTGTGTTTCATATTATTTGATACTTTGTGTTCGTAATGCTCCTCCTGATCAGCCGGTGTTGAGTAGTGTTCCACCGAAAGGGTCGGCGAACCCAGGAAAATGCTGCTTTAGGTGTTGATTGTGTTTCATATTGTTTGCTGTAAATACTGCTGTAGGTGCTGCTGCAAATGCTGTATTTTTTTAATTTTTCACCAAATTTAGCGACGTTCAGCGACGTTTAGCGACGTCCAGCGATGAACATGAACGTCTCTAAGCAAGTATTGGAACGTCGCTAACTATGATTCACCCCGTCGCTGATCGTCACTAAACGTTGCTACATACGATGTCGCTAAACGTCGCTATGTGTCGGCAATATAGCGACGTATAACATCGCAGAATGTCACTATTTTGCTGACAAGCCAGGTTTGCATCGATGTATGTAAGGTCGCTAAACGTCGCTAGCTGACGTCGGCAAACGCAGTCGTTGTACGTCGCTTGTAGTCGCTGAATAAGCGACGCGGCTACGTCGCTAATTGTCGTCGCAACAGCGACGTATTGCGACGTCATGGTATTTAGCGACCAGGTAAATCGCGACTACGTCCAAACGTCGCTAAATACGCTGCCAATTGGATTTAGCGACGTATTTTCCCTAGTTAGCGACGTCCTCTGGCGTCGCTTATTGGACAGATTTTAGTATTGGTGCTACGGTTGTGATACTTTGTTAGTCGTTAATCTCGGATGAGATGCGATTGTGTTTATTGTTGGCCGTTAGTTTCGGATGAGCTGCGGTTGTCATCGTACCCCTGTTTGTTGGCCCAAGTGTTGAACATTGTCTTTGATGTTGCATTGTCATGTATTTTGTTTAGAAGTACAGTATCCTATTTCTGCCATATTCTTTATGCATGTTATACTATTAGATGAGCAGCTTTTATGTATCTTGCTAGTCTCCTGAGAACCCGATGATCTCTCCAGGTTTAGCCTAGGTTGATCCAGGTACAGACGAGCTTGTTTATTAGCCAGCACCAGACTATGGTACCACTGTAGCTGATGACGTTATATTGATGCTTAGCGTAGCTTGGACTTAGTTATTTTATTTTTCTGTCTTTATCTTATTTTTTGTCTACTGGTAGAGGACTTGTTTCCACCGAACGTGACTTGAATTCTTGATACTTGAACCTTCAATTTTATATTATCAGTTTTATTGATACTCTTTTGATCTTAGTAGTATCATTTACTTCTATGGATGAGATATATATTGCTATGTTACTTTTGAATTTTTAGTGACTTTGAGCATTATGGCCTAGACAACGTTCTACTACCGATATCGCGGCATAGGCTGGCTTGCGTACGTACTTGCATCCCGAAGAGCGGGTACAGGTCGTGACAATAGTCATAATCGAAGATCAAAATTTTAGGCACTATTCAGGGGTAAAATTAATACGTATAGTCACGATCATTGGAATCAAAGTCGTCTAGTCATGTCCGGTCATTCAGGTACGACCAAACATTAAAATTCAGTATAATCAAGAATAGTATGAAACCTAATCATGGTTAGAACAGAACTTAGTCATTATCAAGACTTAAATCGAAGTTTAGGCACAAGCGATAATGGTATCGAAAACACGATCAGAATTACAATTTTGACATGATCGAAAATAAGGTCAAGTCTAATCTTGATTAAAACATGATCTAGACACGATGAAGAATAAAAATCGAATCTGGGCACGAACATTAATGGGATCGAAATTCAAGTCATGATCGGGTTTAAAACTGCTTGAGTCTAGTCAAGAATCAAGAATGTCGGCGTGATAAAGGAGATTACCAAATTCGAATTATCACGATCAAAGTGGATCATAACTAAGCAATAATAAAATTTTAAGGAACTATTCAAGGATAAGGAAATCAACCTCTTCTACTAGGATAGGAAAATCAAAAGATAGGGTTGTAAAGGGAAGTCAATATAATCATCTCTCTCTACTTTGACTACTACCAAGGTTATTCGATCATCTTTTCCCAATTATGCCTTTATCTTACAAGTCCAGTTATAAAAAATCTTGATCTTCAATCATGAAAATCAAACCCTGATATGACTGCTACCAAAAATCATAATTTTCAGTCATGAAGATTGACCCCTTCTATAAATACTATAGGCTTGACCTTTATTCAAAAGGCACTACCCATAATGCATACTCTTATCTTACATGTTCAGATATACCACTACCAAATTATAATCATCAGCCACGACCATCAAATTCTCATATAACTACTATAGGCTAGACCTTTATTCCACTCATGAGACGTGCCCTTTGTTATAACTCCTCA
Source organism: Iris pallida (assembly GCA_029216955.1). Lineage (NCBI taxonomy): Eukaryota > Viridiplantae > Streptophyta > Magnoliopsida > Asparagales > Iridaceae > Iris > Iris pallida. The sequence continues at coordinate 64,096 of JANAVB010021248.1, forward strand.
ATTCCCTTTTTTTTTACTCCTAAATTTTATAACTCATTATTAACTTAGTCATCTTGAAGCCAAAATTCATCTATCTTGTCTTTAACTTAGATTCGAGATCCCTGAATCAGGCTTCATAAAAATTCTTGAACATTCTTCAAATTATATCCCTCGTATTACTCAAAGTCTAATGCCACCACTACTATATAAAATTTATTCTCCATTATTTAAAAATTAACCTTCATATTTCTGCAACTTATACCTTCAAATATTATCCTTCTTAAAATTTAGAAGTTCCACCAAAGTCTTTAAATTTACTATAACTCAAAAATCTTGTGTCGTACTAGTTCTTAATCATTCTTCTACCAATCCTTTATTCAATTTCGTATTATCTTCTCATGTAGTTATAGTCTCCTTTCCTGTATTTTGGATTCTAAATTTTAGTCTTAGCCTTAATTCAAAACATCTCAAGAATCAGTAACTTAAAACATCTACATTTTTTAAATCAAATCGACCTTGAATATCCTTATCAGTTTTGAGAATCCCACTCCTGTATTTTACAGTCCTCGCCATTAATGTATTTTCCACTATTATAATTTCTTGAAATCCTTCCACATTTTTTTCTTACACGAAAAACCCATACTCTAAATAATTCTCTAAGTGTAATCATTTCCAAGTTGATACTAGCGGTCTCTCGATTTTGTTTCCATTCTCAGTCATATCATTCTTCCACTCTTATGCTACTTCCTTACAACACCTAGCTCATATTATCACCCTCAATAACACTCACTAATACTAAACTGATACACTACACCTATCACTTATTACTCACCAATCCTGATACATCCTGGACACTTGCATCCTCTAGGCACCCTTGGTAAACAGTCACTAACTCCGTAACTATACTGGTTGTATTCTTGATACTCTAGGATACCAACTGGTAACTATACTCTGACACAACCAATCTACAAGTTACTAAGCTACTAAATTATCCAAGAAGCTATCTCGAAACTAATAAAGGTGAGGCCCTATAATGAACTGAACTAGAGAAACTAATGACGAACTGAACTAGATGAACTAAAGATATCCTTACCCTAAATTATTAGAGTGATGGAACAGAACTCAATGATAACAAGGTGGAATGATATGGACGATATGTTAAGAACTAATTTAAGATATGACCTGATAACCATACATGTCTATTCAAAATCATATTACCCAGAATTCTTGCAACGCTAGTAAGCATAGCTGCAATAAACTATAGAGTCCATAACTAAAGTATATATCCTTTAATCATGTTATCTAGAATTCTCTCTGTGACAACCGATATGGCTGCAAGAAACTCTAGATTTCATAACTAAGATAAGTATACTTCAAATCAAGCTCTATTTTTTGTCATGCTAGCTAGTATGACTGCAATAACTCTAGACTTCGTAACTAAAGCAGACATTTATCTATCATGCGGTCCTCATCAAATATGTCATCAGAATATACCTTAGTTTAGTTCATAAAATTATCTCGATATAAAATCAGAGTCAACAACGAACACCAAGATTCAATCAACGAACAAACAATAGACGAAAACAAAGTACAAAACATATTTTGAGATAGGGTTTAGAATGAGAATCTCAGGGGTCGTCCCAAGAATCTCTCAAAGAGTCTAAATATGTGATTAAGTACCAAACATGCTAAAATATTCTATGAATCAAAAACCTTATCCCAGGGTAGGCTCGTAGTAGTACGGCTAAGCCTAAGATTCTACCACGACTTCGCACTAGTTGTGTAATGTCCCAGAACCAGAATACTGGAGAGCGGGGGCGTACATAGCCAGTACGTATATTGAAGTGCAATCCACCTCGCTATACGGTTACGGTATCTAGATACATGAGGGTTTAACTACAATCCATCAGTCTCTATGGTCATGAACAAGCCTAGGTCTCAATCACAAGCAAGTAGTAGCAGTCACAAGATATTAGAACATCAAAATACAATAGTAAGGC
>JANAVB010021249.1:0-55995 GCA_029216955.1 Iris pallida
ACATTTTACTCCACGAGGGGGCTGTAACCTGGTACTGTAATGAACGACATCCCGACTGACCTCCACCCTTATGCTGCCGACACGCTTTGCAACTTGATGATGTCGAGGGAAGTGTCGTATCCCATAGGAAAGATGCGGATGGAAGGCTAGAGGTATCCAATTTTATTCTGGAGCAACCTCGCTGACTGGGTGCTTTCCACGTATGAAGCCACCCTTAAGACTGTTGGCCTTTTTTATGCTATTAGGGCCACCCAATATGGTATAAAGGTCAACTGGCCAATGTTTGTCTCTTTGGAGGAGTTGTACAACCTTACACTTGTACTTTCTTTACTCCGGGCGGAAAGATGGGATTGGCTCCCCACAAAATACAGGAAGTATCGAAGCTTTCTTGGGGCACAGAGTGGTATGAAGAGTACGTGCCTTATGATGAGGAGCTCTGAGACCTGGAGAATAAGAACTCCAAGATGATTGATGTATACAAGGAGTTACTCTGCCACCTCCTCATCTGCCATAGGATCAACAAGAAAGGAAGGACCGAGGGGGCCAATCCCTATACAAGAGCTTGGACGGGCTACGTCTTCGTTTATGGAGAAAGAGAGGATCCGGCTTCGTTTTCGATTTTAAAACCTATGACCAAGTCCGAGATAGAAGCCTGGATGGTAAATTATGATACGACGTGTACTGAGGACAGTGATGATCCTGAGGGGAAGTCCCCGATCGGCCACTACTTTTGTCAAGCTGAATATTCGTTGTCAGAGAAAGCCGTGCTGGAAGCTTTCTTGATGATCTGGCTTCGTGAGTGTATAGTCCCTGGGGGTTGAGGGACTATTGAGAGGATGAGCCGGAGCATAATACTTTCGGCTATGAAGTTGGCATTCGGATACCGTCTAGCCTTACTTCCTGCGATGGTCTGCGCCACTGAACGGGGTCTACGGGACTTTGTTAGAAATGCGGTGACTCCTGATGGCAGAGCCAACTTCGCCCAGACCAAACTTCCGTATCATTTCTTGATGGGGTGGCTGCTACTGCACTGCCCTATCCTGATGAACGCTGGGCCGCGGCGGATACTGAGGATAGTAATGATCCTGAGGGAAAGTCCTCGATCGGCTACTACTTCCGTCAAGTTGAATATCCGTTGTCAGAGGAAGCCGTGCTGGCAGCTTTTTTGCTGATCTGGCTTCGTGACTGTATAGTCCTTGGGGGTTCAGGGACTATTGAGAGGATGAGCCAGAGCATAATACTTCCGGCTGTGAAGCTGGCGTTCGGATACCGTCTTGCCTTACTTCCCGCGATGGTCTGTGCCACTGAACGGGGTCCACGGGACTTTGTTAGAAATACGGTGACTCCTGACGGCAGAGCCAACTTCGTCCGAACCGAACTTTCATATCATTCCTTGATGGGGTGGCTGCTACTGCACTGTCCTACCCTGATAAACGCAGGGCCGACAGCGGACTCCTTGGCGGGAGACGCCTTTTTTCACAGATTCCGTGACGTAAATTGGGCCGTCACTGGTGTACCCGCTTTTAGAAGGGCTTTAAGCTTCTTGCAGAACTACGAGTTCTTTAGGGTATTTCCTCCATCCGGCAGCGGTAGTACAGGAGATACCTTAGTGGATGAGGGAGTTCATGCCACCTGCTTGACTGCTGGGGCGTTTCACTGGCTTCAGTCTATTAGACCGTCGCATCTGGTGCTCAAAACAGGAACCATGCCTATCTGGAGCCATACCTTCCTAGTCGTTTTGTGCGACAGTTTGGCTACAACCAGCTCCTTTTAGGAAATGCTAGCCCGCACTTGGAGTCAATAGGTAGCTTAATTGATGGGGCGCGTGCTTGGATATATTTCAATGCTGGATGCATGGGGGCAATCTTCACTCAGCCCTCGGATAAGCCCGAGACCCATCTGTGTTATGCTGCCGCCAAGTTTTATGTTCAGATCAATACTTATCATCCTCGGTATGATCGTGAACAAACCTTGATATTGGGGACTCAGTTTGGCCCTCCTTTTGCGAAACATGGCCAAAAGGCACCGAAGGGCCGTAAAGAAGGAGTGCTGCTCCAGACGTGAAGCCAGCCACAGTACCACGGTCGAGGGCTACCCTTAGGGAGCCGACAGTGCCTCCAAAGAAGGACACGAAAGATGGGTCTGCTCTTCCCAATCCTTCTCAGAAGAGGAAAGCTTCAACTGAATTAGCCTAGGAGCCAATTTTTAAGAGGAAGAAGAAGACTGTCGCCCTAAAGAGAGCCAAGGAAGTGGGTGCTGGATCACCTCCCTTGAGAAGGTCTTCTCGACAAACTGGAAGAAATGGAACGACGTCGTGGGCCGTTATCATTCGGGTGGTAGATCCCTTCCTAGACTCCATAGCCGTTTTGGTCAAGCCTTTAGAAGCTTTCTCACCCTTGCGTTTGTCCTTTGCATAGGACCCTGAAGTTGCAGCAGAGGCAGGTGCCTCCTCGTCTGAGGAAGTGGACGTGATAACAATGTCCCCTGCTCGTCCTCAACCGATGGATGAGGGCGGGTCTTCTTCAGCTGTAAGGTTTGAGCGACGGAATGATCAGGGCGAAGGCCCAGACCATGACGGCGATCAAAAGATCAGTCCCTCCTATGACATTTTTTGGGGTATATGTCTGCGATAGGAGCTATGATGAAGGATTTGGAAGAAAATCAAGTCCAATCGGCTCATCCTCCCGTGGGTACGTTATTTTTGTGCCTCTCTTCAGATGAGATTTTTTGACTTCAATTTTACGTGCTCCTCGTGAGGCTAACCACGATTGTATGTTCCCTTGTAGAAAAGGAGAAGGAATCACTCGTAAAGATAACCCAAGGTATTGGGGAAGAAACAGAGGTTGTTCTCGGCTCCTCTAAATTTGCTGGTGCGGAAGGATCCTTAGTAAGCCGGTATCGGCTGTAGAAGGAGAGGTTGAACAGCCTACTGAGGGGGCTGTTGCTGAATCTGCTCCCGGTCCAGCTGGGACTGTGGAAGATACCCGGCCTGATGCCGCTCGAGGCCTTGATATTGTTCTTCTTGAACAGCCTGGGCCTGCTCTCGGTTTTCCAGAAGCTAAGACCGATGACTTAGCCCAAATTGGCGCTGAGCATACCGAAGGTACGAGATATAATTCTTTCGCATTTCCTTTTTTTTGGTTGCTGATGCATATATTATTTTTTTGCCAGGTTCGGCTACTTGTCAGATATCTCTTCCTGGAACGAAAGAGCCTTATCAAGCATCCTCCCCGACGACTTCCACTGAAGATGACGAGATGGCCCAGGAAGTCGTCAAAGCTTTCTATTCTGTGCTACAAGTAAAGCTTCCTGGAGTTCTGAATCGAAATGCCGCCTTCGGCCCCATGAAGGCTGTTGCTGAATGCCAAGTGGCGGTCCTTGAGAGCATCACCGGCTATGAAGAGCGGGCTAATGCTCTAAGGACGGTTCTGACTGATCTGGAGGGTCAGGTGGCCAGATTTCGGGATGCCAAACAACGGAGCCCGACGTCACTATTCCGTACAGAAGACGAGGCTCTGATCGTGGCTCTCACGAAGGAGGAGGCTACTTTCCAGGCAAGGAAGGATGCCCTCGTTCAAGAGATCAATGAATTGGCTGATCAGTATGGGCAGTTCAACGCTGCAAGTGAGGCACGTGCTGCTTCGAAAAATAAGTTGGCTGTGCAGATTACTGAGAAATATAATCACATTGCATAGATCTAAAGCGAGATTGCGTAACTAGAGGCCAGCTTGAGGACAGCGACGTCTGAACAGGAGGACTATTTGGCTTAAGCTGCTATGACCGCCACAACTTTTGACCACTTAAAAGAATAGATGGTAAAGTTGGAGGGAGAGCACATGAGCCTGATCCCCTTCCTGGATGAAGCTGCTCGTCAAGAAGAGGTGCGTCATCGAGCTACTGCGAAGTCCAAAGCCGAAATCGTGGCTCTAAGGGATAATATCACCCTTAGATTTTTGTTTGTAACTATTTCTCTTTTAGCCGTCAAGGCTCTTATATCTTTTTCTCCATCTTTTGATAGACGTTTAAAGAATAAAGAATCTTTTGGCTTTCAAAATTCATGAATGTAATTTTGTGAAATATCAGAACTAGAGGTAATGTGGATGTAGTAAGGATATTTCTGGTAGGTATTCCGGAAATTTGATGTGGACTCATTATGCATTTTATATTCAGGGTTCTTGATATAGATAATAAGTTGAAAGAAGCTGCTAATAGAGGTAATATGGACATAATAGCAGAGGATGTTCTATATCTGACCAGAGGTAATATAGACGTGGAAGGATATATAACATTAGGTGGGAGTGCATAATTCAGAGGTAATATGGACGTGATTATCCTTAATGAATGCTTTGCTCAGAGGTGATATGGACGTGGCAAAATGTTTCTTAATCATTCCACTGGGGAAATAATTATCGGAAAAACAATTCAGAGGTAATAGGGACGTGACTTATTTTTATCAAACCGAGTTTGGACAGAGTCAAAAACGGAAATGATTCCACTAGAGAATCTTTTTAGAGAACCTATTATCCCAGGCGTATTCAAGACTCTTGAAATACGGATAATAGTTAGATAATTTTTCGAATCACATAAATATTGCACTGTATATTTACATGACTGAAAATATGCAAACACTGTTTACAAAATGTTATACATAATATTTCTTCAGGAACTTGCCGTTGATAGGCATCATGAGCAAGTCACCATCATACTTGGTTAATCGGTATGCACCGTTAGAATATACTGATTCTATAATGAAAGGATCTTCCCATTTAGGCTAAAATTTTCTTTTTGTCTTGTACGTCATGACCATTGGTCTTCTTACTGCTAAGACTAGATCAACAACTTGGAAGAATATTTTCTTCACCTTTTTATTGAAGGCTCTGGAAAGGCGTGCTTGGTATAGCTCAATACGCTGCTGAGCTAATATGCATTTTTCGTCTAGTTCTTCGAGCTCCGGTAGTCACAGACGACAGCTTTCTTCAGCAGTCAACTCACTGGCTAAGGCTATTCGAAGAGAAGGAATCTAGATTTATAGGGAAAGAACTGCTTTGCTTCCATAAACCAGAGAGAACGGCGTACTGTCTGTTGGAGTTTGGACCATTGTACGATAGGCCCAGAGACATTCGTCGAGATTTTCATTCCAATCGCCTTGTTTGAAGATACGAACTTCTTGAGAAGTTTAATGATGGTTTTATTGAAGGCTTCTGCTAACCCATTAGCCGCTGGATTATAGGCAGTAGAGGCTACATTCCAGATTCGATTCTTATTATAGAACCGATAGAATGCATGGCTCGCGAATTGTGGACCATTATCATGGATGATCCTGCGAGGTAGGCCAAAGCGATAGATAACGTGATGTTTGATAAAACTGATAACATTCGACGCCTTCACTTCGGAGAGCGGTATAGCTTTCGCCCATTTGGAGAAGTAATCGGTTATAGCTAGGATGAACCGATGTCCTCTGGAAGATGGCGGGCTGATTGGGCCTATGACGTCCATACCCTAGGCTTCAAAGGCCAAGATGCTGCCGTCGGTGTAGAAACTCCGAAGGTTGATGAATGAAGTCGGCGTGGAACTGACAATCCCTACACATCTTTGCATATTCAATAGCATCTGCTATCATCGTGGACAAATAATAACCCATTCGTCTGAGGCAATCTTGTAATTTGGGGCCTAGTTGATGTGCACCACAAACTCCGTCGTGAGCCTCTCAGAGTGCATGTTTGGTTTTTGTGTCTGATAAACATCGTAACAGTAGCCCGTTGTAAGAGCGTTGGTACAACATTTTGGTAGCTGTGTTATAGTAAAATCCGATGGATCCCCTTTGGATAGACACTGCTTCCTTTGGATCCTCAGGAAGGATTCCATAGATGGCATAGTCTATGAAAGGAAATCTCCAGTCTTTAATGTTGACGTTTGTTTCCGTTGTGTAACTGTGATATGCAAGGCGTCTTTTACACAGAATAGTTCTCAACCAGATACTGTGATCGACTGCTGAGTATTGGTAGGAACGGTCAGGAAAGCAGCGTGACCGGCTAAAGCATCTGCTTCTATATTCTGTAGTCGAGGCACGTGCTCGATGAAGAATCCAGCGAAAGTAGATGCCAATTTGATTGTCGATCTGTGATATGGGATGAGATCTTCGTGACGAACTTCATAATCCCCTCTGACCTGACTAACTATTAGCTTAGAATTACCGTAAACTTCTAGGTAGTCAACTCCCAATTATTTTGCCAGTTGCAGGCCGATCAATAGGGCATTATATTCGGCCACGTTGTTGGTATAGGGTTCCACGAGAGAATATGCACGATGTATAACCAGATGGCCGAGTGACACAAGCACGATGCCTACTCCGGCCGCGATATTTCCTTGAGGTCCTGTTCTTGATGTACCGTCAAAAAACATTTGCCAAATGGGGATTTCTTCAGTTGCGGTGTTAGAATCTACTACCTCATCAGGGATTCCATCGTAGAGTTTGGAAGATTCTGTCACCGGATGAGCTGCCAGGAAATCAGCTAACGCCTGGCCTTTTACTGCCTTCTGAGGGACGAACAACATATCATATGGAGTCAACAACATTGCCCATGTAGCTAAACGGGAATTAAGAGAACCCAGTTTAGTCATAAGTATTCTGAGAGGATTGACTTTAGATATGATATGGATAGTCTACCCAGACACATAGTGGCGTGTCTTCTAGATAGCAAATACCAGTGCAAGACACTCCTTTTCTACAGGTGTGTATCTGTGCTCGACACCCACTAATGTGCGGCTGAGGTAGTAGATTGCCTGTTCATGGCCGCCTTCTTTCTTCTGAGCTAATAGGACGCCAAGGGAATGGTCCATAGCGCGAACATATAGTAAGAAGGGCTTTCCCATTATTGGAGCCACCAATCCTGGGGGGCTTGTGAGATACTTCTTGATGTCGTCAAATGTGCGTTGACATTGTTCAGTCCAGACGAAAGATACGCCTTTCTTCATGAGCTGAGTAAACAGTTGACACCTTCCAGAAAGGTTCGAAATGAATCCTCTAATGTAGGCTAGCCTTCCTTGAAGTCTGTATAGCTCTATATGATTTCTTGGGGGATGCATATCGAGGATAGCTTTCACTTTCTCTGGGTCAAGATGTATACCCTTTGAAGTGATAACGAAACCAAAAAACTTGCCGCTGGAGACTCCCAGAAAAGACTTGGTTGGATTCATCTTGAGTTGGTGTGCACGCATTAGTTCAAACACCGTTCACAAGTCTTGGAGGTGGTTGCCCTTGAGACGACTTTTAACTGCGATATCGTCTACATAGCATTCCACTGTTTTACGCAAATGATTGTTAAAAATTGTGTTCACAGCTCGCTGGTATGTCGCCCCTACATTTTTCAATCCGAAGGGCATCACCGTTAGCAGTATACCCCCAACGGTGTTTGAAAAGATGTGCTTCTCATCGTCGGGGAACATCTTGACCGGGTTGTAGGCTGGGAACCCATCCATGAAGGACATCCGCTCGAAGCCGTAAGTATTGTCGATCATTACATCGATGATCGGTAGAGGGAACTCATCTTTCGGACATGTAGAGTTCAAATCTCGGTAATCGATACAGACTCGAACTTTACCGTTCTTTTTTATGACTGAAACAATGTTAGCGACCCAGTCAGGGTTGTTCTTCACGAATGAATCCACTTGTAATAAGCTTCTTGACTTCATTCTCGATGGCCTCCATGATATCTGGTTGGAATCGTCGTTGCTGCTGCTTCACTGGCTTAGCTTTAGATAAAATATTTAGGTGGTGCATAGCGACTTTAGGGTGGAGCCTGACATGTCTTCATAGCTCCATGCAAAGACGTCAATGTATTCTCTTATAAGCTGTATAAGAGATTGTCGTTCATCGCTAGATAGACTTTTGCCGATGAAGATTGGTTTAAGAGATGATTCATCTCCTAAATTGACTTGGACGACTTCGTCTTCGGTAGTTGGTTCATGTTGTTCGAAACGTAACTCCCACCTAGTATACATCTTTTGAGCCCATTGTTCAAGCTCGATCGATTGGACATCGTCTGCAATTTGGTCAACTGACACCATGTTGACGAAAAAAGTTGCTTTGAACATGTCTCCAATGCTGGAGTCTGAATCCCATAAGCAGGAATCAGAAGAATGAGAACAACGATCTGCTTCGACGTCTGATCTTTCAGGAGTTTTTGGAGGAGTGACATAACCCAAACCAATATCGTTTTGTTGATAATAGTTCTCGGGTTTGTCGGGAGGAGCAAAGTAACGTATTGGCAACCGTCGTCCCCGACCATAGTTTATCCTTTGGTCACTTTTTATGTCATATCCCATGTTCTGGATGATATTCTTGGCTTGCCAACTATATCAAAAAAGTTATATTTTCCCAGGGTCATAGTCAGCTTCGGTGTTGTGATTAGGTGAAGTAGAGTCTAGAACGAACTTTCTTTCACCAATTTTTCGACCGAAGATGATTAGTTCTTCACCCTTCTTTCTAGCTAGAACGATAAAGTAGTGGATATCTTCTAGCCAGACCTTTTCCTGCAGATGAGACATCGTGACCGACATGCAGAGGTGTGGTCCTATGCCATGCTCTAGAGCGTATATCGTGTCTACATACTGGTTTACAGATTGGTAGACATCAGAGTAATTCAAAGATAAACCTTTACTTAGAAAATACGCAAGTTCTTCTTCAGGGATAACATCATCCATTGAAGGTACATTATTATGAGTATTGATATACTCATTGAGAGGATCATTATCTGGAACAGGAGCCACAGACTTGGCCAAGTTCGCCACATAGGGTAACTCTTCAGGATTGGGAGGACGGACTTCAGCAGGTTCCACTCGAGGTATCTTGCGGAGAGTGATGGTCAATGGTTTGACCTTATCAGGATTCTTCTTTTTTACCCAGATTGTGAGAGGCTTTGGAGTACTTTTTGGAGTAGTACGTCTTTTAACTCGGATAATCAGGGGACCATCACTGGAGGATGAACTCACTTCAGCTTCATCGTCAGCTTCGTTGCCGTCACCTTTGGAGGTCTGAGATTGGTAAAGTATCGAATCTCCATAGTAGGCTTTAATGCCCTTAAAACGATCGACGTCGGCAAACTCCGTCTTCAGGATGCCATCGCTGTTGACGTACTTGAAGCACTGGTGTAGTGTGGAAGGAACGATCATGTTTTCGTGTATCTACGGACATCCCAACAAGACATTGTAGGATACATTGGCGTCGATTACATAGCAAGAAACCTCCGTTCGAAGATCACCAATCTGGCACTTGAGACGGATCTTACCCAGCGGGTGGCTTCTCCTAGCATTGAAAGCCATGATAGTTGTATCGGTTGTAGACAACTTATGCAGACGGATTCCTGGAATTTAGAGTAAACTTCTAGGAATGATGCTGAGGGAGGAACCTGGATCGATGTGCATCTAATCCACCTTAATTGCCCCGATATACCCTGTATAGTACAGGTCTATAATGGCGATTATTTTTTAGTAGCATGTCCTCTTATGAAAAGGTGATGTTGGGCACCACTTCCATAGTACTGTGGCAGTAGGAAATGTGACAGGATCTTCAGCGGGGGCTTTGACTTTAGCGAGATAAGAGTCGGCATGTAGTAATGCCTCACTTAAGGCCTTCCGCATTTTTTTGGAGAGTCACAATATATCGAACAGAGACAACCTGGCAGGTGTATTGGCCAGCTGTGCCAGTATGTCAAAGTTGTAAGGTCGATCCATACCTTCGGGAGTTGGCGCCTTCAAAGACTTATCAAATCGTGTCTCCTTCTGCTTGGCTTTGTCGGTAGTTGAGGGCTTAGACGGACTGACTTCTGAACTTGTGGGGGCAACAGGAGCTTGAGAAGGTACTGCTTCTTCTTATGCAGGGTCATAAGTTCATAGGTAAGCCTTCCCAGATTGCGTCTCGCCAGATAGAACTTCGTAAATGGAGGAAGACACCATATGACATGATTTGTATTTCTTGCCCCTCTTTACTTTGGGAGATACCACCCCCTGCGAAATTTCTTGCACAAGGTCCAGATGGACCCACATGATCTCACCACGTTCAGTCGTGAGTGGCACCAAGGTTGAGTTGCAAGCTGGCGGAAGGTTGACGACTTCCATTATTACCTTAGGGATCGGGACTACGCCGTCTGGGACTTCTGTGGAAGGAAAGTCACCAAATTGAAGAGAGATCATGTTAGAAGATATGACCTTGTCTTCAGCTTCGAGGTTGATCACTTGGCTGTCGATAAGCTATTGTATCTTCTTCTTCAGGACGATGCATTCTTCGGTAGAGTGGTGTACGTACTAATGATAAAGATAGTACTTGGGATCGTTGAGTTGGTTCACCTCCGTAGGACGTCGTGGTGGAGGCAATGTCAGTTTATTACCCTTCGTCAATGCGTAAAAAATGGTAATAACATCATCTTCGTGAAAGGAGAAAGTCTCCTTAGGTTTGTCAGAGGCGCCCTGAGAATTAGAAGCTCCCTTGGAAGTGTCGACTGTTTGCCATTGATTGTAAAAGTACAGAACAATTTTATTGGAGGACTGAACTTAGACTCACAATACAAACTCGCTCGTACAAAGAAAGCCTAGGAATGAAAACCTAGGTACAACAATCTAAGTAAGATTGTTTATTTTTGATTGTGGGGGGTGACGATAGAGGCTCGGGAAAGCGACGACAGCTCTTCCTTACCCCTTGGACGATCGGACGTAGCCTTGGCTCTGATGAAGAAATGCTCTCGGAATGTATGGGGAGACTCTTCTGTGCGTGCCATTTTCTCTCTGTGTATCCAGCCGGGGGTTTACAAGGGAATGGCACCTTGCTACTTATAGGAGTGGGGTGTGATCATTAGGGTTTGCAATGATTGCCCCTTAAAAAGTCGGCGGTTTGGGGATTAATTACCATTATCCTTGATTATATTTTGTTGGCAATTAATCTGGGCCGTTAATCTTGATTACAGCAAATCTGGGCAGTTAATATTGATTACGCCAAATTCGTATAGGCAATTAATATTGATTGCCACGAATCTTCGTGATTTGTTATGACAAGCTCGGATCGCCTGCCACGGGTTCAATCTGCTTGATTGCAATAAATCTGATTTGATCCGGATAATTATGATGATTGCACTAAATCTGGTTGTTAGGATTTGTTGATAAATCTTGATTGATTTGGTACCACGTGTCCAACCATCATTATGCTGCGAGCCGTAGGGACACGGAGGAAACTGATCTTCTGCCACGTGTCCTAACTGCGAGCCACATGAACAGGGTGTCTTGATAGAGCCGCATGAGGGTGGCTTCTCAGGATTTGAGCCGCATGGAGGTGGCAGCCGCATAGGTGTGGCTTCCAAAATTTGAGCCGTATGAGGGTGGTTTCCAACTGAACCGCATAAGGCTGGCCACGTGTCAAGGCTGCATGGGCGTGGCCTCTCAGCATTTGAGCCGCATGGAGATAGTCCCCATAATCTGAGCCGTATGAGAGTAGCGGCCGTATGGGGGAGGCTTCTCAGGATTTGAGCCGCATGGAGATGGTCCCCATAATCCGAGCCGCATGAGAGTAGCGGTCGCATGGGGGTGGCTTCTCAGGATTTGAGCAGCATGGAGATGGTCCCCATGATCCGAGCCGCATGACAGTAGCGGCCGCATGGGGGTGGCTTCCACCTGAACCGCATGCGGCTGGCCACGTGTCAAAGCCGTATGGAAGACTTTGGGATTTGATGGATCGTGCCAGCTATAGAGATTTTCTTCGTTTCTCTAGGAGCACGCCTTTATGCAAGAGTCATCATTGCAGCTTTATGTCAGAGCTGTCAGTTTACTTTTATGTCAGAGCTGCCTTGTTGTGTCAGAGCATTAAATGAGGCCACTGCTTAATGGCCAGCTGTATAGGCGAACCGCATAAGGCCACGTGGCTTTTACTCGAACAGCATGGCTAGGTTGGCGTCTTTTGAGCCGCATAAAACTCCTGAACCGCATGAAGCTCTGAGAGCTTCTTTGAACCGCATGAGACTCTATCTGTTTTGAGCCGCATGGATTTTCATGTTCTTTTCCATGCTTCTACAAGACCCCCTTCAAAGTTTTTAATTTGTAAAATTGAAATACTTTGAATAAGAAGCATGACTATGTCCACATAAGTTCTTCTGGCCGCATAGGATGTTCTGGGCGCATGGACTTCTTAGCCGCATGGCCTACCTGGCCGCATGGACTGCCTGGCCGCATAGACTTCCTAGCCGCATGGCCTTCCTAGCCGCATGGATCGCTCTGGCCGCACACTGTCTTTTCTGCCACGTAGGCGTCATTAATTGCCCTTGATTCATTTTTTTGAATTAGAGCAGTCTTTTGGGGGAATCCCAAGAGTCGGTTCATTAAATATTTGGATTTTGTGCTTTGATGAATCTCCTTTATGAGAGGGGACGAAATCCTAGGAGTCAGTTTTGCCTGCAGCACACGACTCGAAGCGTTCATCGGTCCACGTGCCCCTCTCATTTGTCCTCCTATAAATACGAGTAATTTGGAGAAAGAAACTCTTTACTCTTTTTCTCGATTTAAGCTCTTCTTGTCCTAACTGTCGTCCTCTTCTTCTTCTTCTTCTTCGATCAACGATGGCCCCCAAGACTTCCAAGGCTGCGGTGAAGGGTAAGGGAGCGTCTTTGACGTCGACTGCAGCGCCTGAAGTTCATCCCGACGTTCACCCCACTATTGCTGGTAAGGATTTGATAGGATCGTATGCTTCAAAAACCCTCACCAATATGGCTCTGTTGCATGCTTTATGCACAAGCCTTTAATGCGTCTTTCGTCTTCATCGAACTGTTCAAATTGTATGGGCCACATGTACGTCCCATGTCCGAACCGCATAGGGGTATACCCCATGTCCGTGCCGCATGGAAGTTGTCTAGTGGCCGCATAAACATTTCATAAATTGAACCGCATAATGACCTGTCGAACAGAGCTGCATAAGTCCCTCTGAATCGAACCGTATGAAGCCCCCTCAAATAGGGCCGCATAGGCTCGTCTGGACTGGGCCACATGAGGCTGTGCTAAACCGAGCCGTATAGGCTCTTCTGAGTTGGGCCGCATAATGCTCCGCTAAGCAGATCCGCATAAGCTCATACTAAATAGAGCCGCATAAGCTTACGCTAATTAGTGCCGCATGAGCTCATGTTCAAACAGAGCCGCATAAGCTCACGTTTAAACAGAGCCGCATAAGCTCATGTGGACTGGGCCGTATAAACCTAAAAACACTAGGTGGTTTTGTTTAGCCATCTTTTAATCTTGTTTCCCTTTATCTTTCTCTAGTGAATCTGCTAGTCACTCCAGCGGGAGAACTCCTGGTGGGTTCGGCCCAATCTACTGTGGGTGTGCAATTCGACTACTTAGTCCAATATGTAGCGAATCAGCTTCCTACAGATGAGCCTTTAGAGAGGCTGAATGCTATCAAGAACCAGCCCTTCTACTTTCTCTGCGCCATGATGAACTCGGGGCAATTGGAAGGAAAATACCAGAAGCCGGCGTTCCTTTTCGGGGATGCTTTGACTGTAAATAACCCTCGAGTGCTGGATATATCCGAGAGTTGGGACTTTACTCTTGACGGGGTGGCGATCCATATCCCTCCGATAGAGCATCATTTTCCTCTGTCATGGTTCAACATGTTACCGATAGACAGAAAGATGGTGGACTCCTTGACTCCAAGCAGGTCGGGGATAATTATGGAAAACATCCATTACAACAGAAATTTGGGGTCAGCATATGCGGGAAGGGAACCGGTCAGTCGGTATGTGATGGGACTGGCTCCGGGTACCTTCATAAATGTATCGGGTCCCAATTTCACGTTCTCTCAAGCTGACACCTTCTTGAATCAGCTTGCTCGGAAGGGGTCTTATCTCGTCGGCCGGTTGGCGCTGCTGAAGTGGATAAACCCTATCCTTGCGTGGGCCAACTTGACCACGTGGATTCTGTGGAAGTATGAGACTCCCCTGCGTGAGATCGGCCTCTACCACGCCATTCGGGGCACCTGTCATGTTCTACCCATAAATAAGCCGTTGTTCATGGCTCTCCTGGAGATGTACAACCGGCGGACGGGAACCTTCTTCACACCTGGAGGGGAGCTGGGACTCGTCCTCCACGAGATGCACGTTATTTCCAAGCTGCCCTGAGGGGACGAAGACTTTGAAGTGTACACCCCTACGAACGAAGAGTTCAAGGATTTGGATCGGCAGTTCCCGAGTTTTGTTGCTGTATACCGGGAATTATTATGTCACCACAGTACCTGTCACCAAGCGTCCATCAAGAAGGATGGTAGCTCGGAAGGGAGCACTCCTCATACCCGGTCTTGGGTCTCATACCTTTTTATACTAGGCGCCTCAGGCCGAGTTTCTTTCCGAGATCCTCAAACACAGGAGGAGGTACAAGAACTGGCATCGACTTCCAAGAGATCGAGGGCCATGGGTGACACATTCGGGAGTCGAACTGACTCCTTTAGTTATTTTTATCATGGTACTCAGCGACTGTCAGAGAAGGCACTCTTGGCAGGATTCCTGATGGTGTGGCTACGTAACTGTGTGGTCTCAGGAGGGGCAGGTTCCATTGAGAGGATCAGCTGCCACTTTATTATCCCTGCCGTAAAGCTGGTCTTTGGGGTCAGACTGGCCCTTCTTTCGGCCATGGTGTGCAGCATACACCATGGCCTTCGCGCCTTTTCGTCCAAGGTCATCGCCCGTGACACGGCGATAGATTTTGAGCACATAGAGCTGCCATACCATTATCTAATGGGGTGGCTGTTAATGCACTACCTGTCTTTGATGAGGCCTGGAGCAGAAGACGGTGTTACGGCTGATGATGCTTTAATTTTTCGATTCCACCATCAGCCCTGGGAGTGCAGCACCATGCCAGCCTGTCGGAGGGCGCTGGCGAGAGTGGACGGATACGACTTTTTTGTGTCTTTTCTTCGTTTTACCACTGAAGAAGTGAGGGGCGTACATGTTAATGGTACCAGACCTCCTCACCTCTTGCCTGAGAAAATGCTCCTTTGGCTGCATAATATCCGTCCAGCGCATCTAGTATATCATAACCGCAACAACGTCTACCTGGAGCCCTATTTTCCCAGCAAGTTCTTCCGCCAGTTCGGGTATAGCCAGCTATTCTTTGACAGTCCCAGCTCTTGCCTGGGCTTTGAAGATAGCGTCCTGGACCGTATCAGGGCATGGCATTATTATGACACGGTTCATACCCGAACCACCTTTTCGGTTCCTGATGGTGAGGCGCCATGGGAGATTTTGTATATGGCAGCCCTATACCATGTTACGGCGAGCAAGCCTCCCGTTAATTATGACCCGAGTACCAGCTTCATTGTGGGTACTGGCTTAGCGGAGAAGCCCAAGGGGTCTAAGACAAGGAAGAGGAGGGCGAACACAGTTCCCGTGCCTGACTCGGAGTCCACCAATACGGACGAAAAGAATGACGAGCGTGATGCAGATAACTCTTCCCCTCCTGTGGAAGATGTTGGGGCGGATCAGCCACCTTTTGTGCCAGATGAGATGGTTGCAGATCAGCCGCCTGTTACGCCTGAAGAGATGGTGGCGGATCAGCCGCCCGTTGCGCCTAGTAAGATGGTGGCAGATCAGCCTCCCGTTGCGCCTGGCCCTTCACGCAAGCGAGGCAGGCGTGATTCTATTAGTGGCGTAACCTTCTCCGTGAAGCGGGCTGCGGTAAGACGTCGCGAGCTGCTCATTAAGGAGAGGGGCGAAGATGATGACGCCGTTTCGGAGGTGAATTAAATTGCGACCATCTCCTTCTTTAGCTCTTTCTCTTCCTGAACTATGACCTAATCATTTTTTTCTTTTCTGTAGGCGTCGGAAGAGTCAGATTCTCGGGAACCGACCACTGTTTCTGAAGTCAATCCGGCCTTGAATACTTTGATTAGTGACATGTGTGCCGAGATTATTTCTGCCGGGGTCCCCTCGACGGCGGCTGAAGGATCTCACATTGCTGAGATCTCGACCCACGGCGACTGGTGCTCCGCTGAACCCGTCTCCGAGACTGCTGAATTTCAGCAGGGTGACACTGATCCAGTCGTATCTCCTTCCCGGGGCGGCTGGGGCCGAAGAGCCAACTGAATTCAGCTTGGAGGTTGCTGGTGAGGGGACTATGGCGGTTGTGAGCGAGCCTCAGCCTCCATAACCCTCCCCTGGTAAGATAAGCCAACTATTGACTAGTGAGGAGGCCCATTTGCTCTATCATCACATCCTTCGGGTTATGTTGATTGATGATTGCTCTGTACATACAGGTCCTGTCTCTTCACTGCCAATGACGGATATTGTCAGGGAAGGCTCTACCAGCTGGGATCTGGTGGGAGGGAGTGTGCCCCCTCCTCTTCCGACTTATATTGAGGGGCCTTCCGCTGGATCGAGTTCGGAAGATCGGACGACGACGCAGCCGGGGCCGGAAGAAATGGTCCTTGCGTCCTCTTCTACTCATGTGGCTTCGAGGGTCGACCTCTCCGCCTTGCCGAGTATCCAGGCTCTTCGGGCCGTGGAGGAGGAGTTAGCTGCTATTCATGCGTCTTTTCGCTCAGAATTTGTTTCCCTGGTGGCAGGGGTGGCAAGTTCTGGCACGTCTCCTTCGACACTGCCAGCTACACTTCCCCTGACGCCGTCCTCTACGGAAGTTCTGGATGAGGCATCACAGGATGTAGTTGACAGTTTCTACCGCCACTTGAAGAGAGGGGTCGAAGCTGCTGTGGAGCGAGAGACCCCCTTTGCCTTGGCCCGGCAATGCGCCCGAGGCCAGATTGACATTCTTAAAACCCTCCCTGGTGGGACAGAGATAGCTGCGCTTCTGGAGCCCAAGCTGTTAGAGGCTGTTCAGCTCGTAGCCCAGTTTCAAGTACTTGCGGCAAGCTAATCTATCTGCAGCAATAGATCAGGAGCGGGGCTTCCTTATCACTGTGTTGGAGAAGGTAAGGGTTAGACGAGATACGTCCAAGCCGATTATAATGAAGGATCTTGGCGACCTATCTCTTTAGTATGACCAGCTGAGCCGCAGGAGCGAGGATTGCATGGCTCGGAAAGCGGCCGCCTCCCGCAAAATAGTCGATACAAGGGAGCTGGTCCTCGAACTCCAGAGGAAGCTGTCTTTCTTGGAGTCTGAGCTTGAAGCTTCCTGTACGGATAAAGAGCTGATTGTTTAGGAGGCCGAAAAGGTCGCCCGAGCTTCTGCTAGCTTGGACCGTGCTCTGAAAAAGCTCGAGGATGGCTGGCGGGCTCATGCGCACCTAGAAGACGCAGAGCGGCTGATTCAAGAGGCCGAGCGTCGAGCCAAGCAGGGGTTTGAGCGATCGACTGCCTTGCTGAGGGACCGTCTCATGGAATTGTGTATCGCCGAGCCATAGTCGGCTTTTTTTTTCCCTTCTTTCGTTTTCGTTCTTTTCCTTTCTTGAGAGGGACGTGGTCCCCAGAACATGTATTACTTTTGACTTTCAAATAAAAGAGTATGTTTTATTCTACCCTTTATTTGTACTGCTTATTGCGTCTGTGGCGTTGTGGTATTTGCCCCACTAAAGGACTGTTTGTGGACTTGTTACCCTGGGTATACCTTGGTTTTAGGTACGGATAATAAGTTGATGGGGATACTTGGATCAATTCTACAGTAAGGTGGCTATGGACGTTCCTGGTATCGGAAGAAAGAATGCCATGGAGCAGCTGGGCCCCCGGGGCATGATGAGACATGAGGGGCATGTACTAGGAAACTTAGTATAGCATTTGTGGTCAACAGAGGACATTTGTGGGCCTATTATCCTTGGCGTACTCCGGTCTTGGGTACGGATAATAAGTCGAGAGAAAAACCAACATACTTACTCAGAGGTAATAACGATATGGTAAATATGAGGGTTTCTTCGATGGAGCCTTCCCACTCAGAGGTAAGGAGGACATGGCAGGAGTGGGCTCCATGAAGGGTACATAGAACAACTCAGAGGTAATGAGGACGTGGAAGTTCTATGTGAGGGGCGGTTTATTTTTGATGGACGAGAAACAACTCAGAGGTAACATCGACGTGGTTATTTCGGAGAATTTGTAGATCTGTTAACCTTTTTGTGCACTAAAAGTGCGGGTATTGGATCATGAGGAGGGAGCTCTTTTAGAAAGAAAGTTCAGAGGTATAATCATACATGACTTACTACCTAAAAGATGCGATATAGATTCATCTGTAGTGACCAGAGTGTAAGTTCAGCGGTACCTGCGAGGACATAACTCGACAATCTGGGAGATTTGGGATCAGAATGTAAGTTCAGCGGTACTAGAGGGTACGTAACTCGTTATTCTGGGAAATTTGGAGTCGGAATGTGAGTTCAGCGGTACCAGAGGGTACATAACTCTTCATTCTGGGAAATTTAGAGTCGGAATGTGAGTTTAGCGGTACAAGAGGGTACATAACTCGTCATTATGGGAAATTTGGAGTCGGAATGTGAGTTCAGCAGTACCAGAGGGTACATAACTCGTCATTCTGGAAGATTCGGAGTCAGAATGTAAGTTCAACGGTAACAGGGGGTACATAACTCAACACCCTGGAAGATTTGGAGGATGTCATTTCAGACGTAATACTTCTTCAGGAACTTGCCGTTGTTGGGCAACATGAGCAAGTCTCCATTTTGTTTTGCGAGGCAGTAAGCTCCATTGGAGAATACAGCATCGATGATGAACGGGCCTTCCCACTTTGGCTGGAACTTGCCGGCGGTTTTGTGAGTCATAACCATCGGCCTCCGAACTGCCAGAACGAGATCGCCTACTTGGAATGTTCTGATTTTAACCTTCTTATTGAAGGCTCCGGAGATACGCGCTTGGTACAGCTCCATTCGTTGTTGAGCTAACAAGTATTTCTCATCTAGGGCCTCCAACTCTTGCAGTCGGCGATGGTGATTATCATCTGTTGTCAACCGATAGGCGAGGACGACGCGGAGTGAAGGGATTTGAGTCTCTAGTAGAAGAATTGCCTCACTTTCGTATAGCAGAGAGAAGGGTGTGTTCCCGGTGGCAGTCCGTACTGTAGTACGGTACGCCCATAAGCATTCACTAAGCTTTTCATTCCAGTCGCGTTTGTTTGATGACACGAACTTCTTGAGAAGCTTGATGATTGTTTTGTTGAACACTTCAGCAAGACCATTAGCCGCCGGGTTGTATGGTGTTAAAACATATTTTGGATTCGATGTTTGTCGCAAAACCGATAGAAGGCGTGGCTTGCGAACTGCGGACTATTATCGTGGATGATCCTTCGGGGTAGTCCAAAGTGATGGTTGACGTGATGCTTGAGGAGCTGATCACGTTTGAAGTCTTGACTTCTGCCAGCGGAATAGTCTCCGTCCATTTGGAGAAGTAATATGTGATTGCGAGTATGAAGCGATGTCCTCGGGATGAAGACGGAGTGATTGGACCTATGATGTCCATTCTCCATGCTTCGAATGGCCAGGATACCACCGTCGGATGTAGAAACTCGGATGGCTGGTGGATGAAATCTGCATGGACTTGACAGCTTTGCACTTTCTTGCACAGTCTATCGCATCGGCAACCATCGTGGGCCAGTAATAGCCCATTCGGCGAAGGCGGTCTTGTAGTTTCGGGCCAGGCTGATGGCCCCCACAGATGCTATCATGAGCTTCACACACGGCTTCTTTGGCTTCTGTATTTGACAGACATCGAAGTAGTAATCCATCGTATGATCGTCGATA
This sequence comes from Iris pallida, assembly GCA_029216955.1. Lineage (NCBI taxonomy): Eukaryota > Viridiplantae > Streptophyta > Magnoliopsida > Asparagales > Iridaceae > Iris > Iris pallida. The sequence continues at coordinate 19,712 of JANAVB010021249.1, forward strand.
TAGCATTTTCGTCTCCGTATCATAGAAGAATCTAAGAGAACATCTTATGATATAAGTGGCTTCCTTCAGATTTTTGGCAGGATGTCGTAGACAACGAAGTCGATGAATGGTTGTCTCCAGTCTGGTGCTTCGTCGACTGTCAGCGTGGAGTAACACTCAACACATTGAACATTGTCCTTGGGATAGACCAATTCACGGCCTATTATGTCAACCAAGTGGTGAACATGATTCGGAACTGCTAAGTAAGCGGCAAGGCCTGCTAGGGCATCGGCTTCAATGTTCTGGAGCCTGGGAACATATTCTATGAAGAACCCTTCCAAGCATGAGATGATGTCGATCGCTATTTGGTGATAGGGGATCATGTCTTCATGACGCACTTCGTATGAGCCTCGGATCTGGTTAACGATTAGCTACGAATTGCCGTATGCTTCAAGGTGCTCCACCCCCAGCTCCTTCGCAAGTCGGAGGCCAATGACCAAAGCGTTGTACTCTGCCACATTGTTCGAACAGGGCTCCGTGAGGGAGTAGGCCCGATTGATCACCAGCCCGGAGGAAGAAATCAGCACCACTCTGACTCCAGCGACGATGTTGCCTTTGGGCCCAATTCTAGAAGAGCTGTCGAAGAACATTCGCCATAAAGTATCGTAGGAGGCCATATTTGAATCGGTAACCTCATTTGGAATCTCTTCGTCTATTCTGGTTGACTCCGAACCTGGATGAGCTGCTAAAAAGTCTGCCAAAGCTTGACCTTTAATGGCCTTCTGTGGGATGAAGATCAAGAGGTAGGGAGACAATAATATCGCCCAGGTAGCGAGGCGGGAGCTGAGTACGCCTGGCTTGGTCATGAGGACCCTTAGGGGGTTAACTCTTGATACGACATGGATGGTTTGTCCCGTGCCGTAGTGTCGCGTCTTCTGAATGTCAAATACCAGAGCAAGGCATTCCTTCTCCACGGTAGTGTATCGATGCTCCGGTCCCATCATCATTCGACTGAGGTAATATATAGCTTGCTCATGGCCTGCATCGTTGTTTTGTGCTAGCACAGCACCGAGAGAATGTTCCATCGCTCGTACATAGAGCAGGAATGGTCTTCCAGCAACCGGGGCTACCAGGACTGGAGGGTTCGTTAGATAGTCTTTGATGCTGTAGAAGGCGTGCTGGCATTCTTCATCCTATACGAATGAAACAGCCTTCTTCATGAGGTGGGTGAATAGCCGACATCGTCCGGAGAGGTTAGAGATAAACCTCCTGATGTAGGCTAGCCTCCCTTGAAGGCCTCGGAGTTCACGGAGATTTCTTGGGGGACCCATCTCCATGATTGCCTTCGTCTTCTCAGGGTCTATGTGGATACCCTGGGAAGTAATGTTGAAACCCAAGAACTTCCCGCTGGATACGCCTAAGATGGATTTTGTTGGATTTATCTTCAAATTGTGCGCTCGCATCAGGTCGAACACTGTCCTCAGATCATACAAATAATCTTCCTTAGAGCGGCTTTTGACGACGATGTCATCGACGTAGCATTCTACTGTCTTGCGCAGGTGGTCTCTAAAGATGATGCTCATAGCTCTTTGATAGGTGGCGCCAGCGTTCTTTAAACCGAAAGGCATGACTGTGTAGCAATATGTGCCAATTGGTGTTCGGAATGATGTATGCTTTTCGTCATCAGGAAACATCTTGATTTGGTTGTACCCTGAGAAACCATCCATGAATGACATATGCTCAAAGTCGCAGGTGTTGTTAATCATGATGTCTGTGATAGGGAGGGGGAACTCATCCTTAGGACACGCCTCATTCAGATTGCAAAAGTTGATGCAGATTCGAATCTTTCCATTCTTCTTGAGGACTGGTACTATATTGGCGACCCAGTCTGGATGTTGTTCCGCGCGGATGAAGCCGCTGGCTATCAGTTTGTTGACCTCAGCTTCAATGACATTCATGATGTCGGGGCGGAACTGTCATTGCTGTTGCTTGACCGGTTTTTGCGTCCGGACGGATATTGAGTTTGTGAAGTGCAACTTTGGGGTTCAGTCCTGGCATGTCTTCGTAACTCCAGGCGAACACGTCGATGTATTCTCTGATGAGTTGCAGTAGCGATTCTCGCTCTTCGTCTGTAAGACTCTTGCTGACGAAGATGGGCTTTGGAGAGGACTTATCACCGATATCAACTTGCACAACCTCATCCTCGGTGGGAGGCTCTTTTCGTTCGAACCGCTTCTTCCATTGCGCATCTAGTTGTTGTACCCACGGCTCTAACTCAAGGAGTTCAGGAATGTCTTCATCTTCTTTGTAGGCGTCGGCAAATACCATATTGACGGACAAGACTTGCCTGAATACGTCCCCGATGCTGACGTCCGAATCGGAAGTGGGTGATCTGGTTGAGTGTGAATGCCAGTCGCATTCCTCGTCTGAGCTTTCATGGGTCATTGCCGGTGTAACATAACCTAGCCAACGTCTGGTTTGTTGTAATAATCTCGTGGTTTCCCAGCCGGGACCGGCAATTGTAAGGGTAATCGCTGTCCAGTGCCGTAGTTCAATCCTGGTATAGTTTCCAGATCATACCCCTATTTTTGCATGAGGTACTTAGATCGGAAACTATACAGATAAAGGGGCAGTCTCCCGGTGTCGGGTTCGAGATCAACTTCTTCTATCCTGAAGGGCTATGGATCATTCATTCGGCCGAAGATGATTGGATGATCCTCTTCCTCGACTATTCGGTAATCGTCTTCCATTGGAGTAAGTTGGTTTGCGGTGTAGACATTTGTCACCTATGTGTGCAGGTGGGTACCTATACCGTGTTCCATAGCATACATTGTACAAAGCTTATTAAGCTCGAGGTAGTTCAAAGATAACTCTTTATTGATGAACTAAGATATCTTTTCCAGTGGGATTACATTATCTGCGGATGGAACATCAGTGTGAGCAGCCACATACTTGGCCAGCTCTGGCTCTTCTTCAACCACCCCCTGTGTCAATAAATCTTGGGAGGATGACTTGGACAGCTTAATCATTAGGGGCTCCATGGGTGGAGCAGAATATGGAGTCATTGGCGTACTAGCGACCCCCAGTTTGGTGCTCGGTGCTGGACGGGGAGTTGTTGGCTGGCTAGCAATCCCCGGCTTAGCGTTCGGCTGCCAATTCATTCTGGAAAGACGAATCGTCATCGGCTTGACATAGGGATTGAGCTCCTTTATTTGTTGCTGACTAGTTCTAGGCAGCCTGATTGTCAGTGGCTCTGTCGTGGGTTTTGGCGCTTGGCCAGACTTTGGCAGTCAGATTATCATCTGCTCCTCCTGTGCAGAGAGGCTGATTGTGTCCTTACGCAGAGTTGCCGTATGGGGTGCAGTTCTGCCAGGTTTACGGGCTTGGAGATGGATTGTCAGTGGTTCTTCTGATCCAGCGGCCGCCTCAGTTTGAGCTTGAGTATCTCCTTCGACAAGGTGCTTTTTTGACTTCTCGTACAAGCATGAATCTGAGTAGTAGGATTCGACCCCTTTAAAGGGATCGATGTCGGCAAATTCTGTCATCACGAAGCTGTGCTTGTCGACGTACATGAAGTACTGGTGCAGTTTGGAGGGCACAATCATGTAATCGTGTATCCAAGGACGCCCCAGGAGAATGTTGTAGGAAGTGTCCACATCTATGACATAACAGGCCACTTCTGACTGAAGGTCGCCGATTTGGCACTTCAAACGAATCTTTCCGATCGGATAGCTTCTGCCTGAATTGAAACCGCTGATGGCGGTGCTTGTCGACGTCAGGCGATGCATTGGGATGCACAGATGGTGTAGTAAGTTCTCCGGGATGATGCTTATGGAAGAACCGGGATCAATATGCATCTGGTCCACCTTGATATCGCTAATGTACCCAGTATAATACAGAGGGCGATCATGCAGGTTGGTCTTGATAAGCATATCCTGCGGAATAAAGACGATGTTGGGCATTGTGCCTGTGCAAGCGCTGTTCTGGAGATCTGCAGGCGGGCTTTCTCCAGTGAGATTGGACTGAGCCAGATATGCGTCGACGTTCTGGAGTGCCTCGCTTAGTGTGACGTGAACATCTTTGGAGAGTCTCAGGAGCTCGTATAGCGATAATTTGGCCGGTGTGTTGGCCAATTGCGCCAAGATGTCAAAGTTGTAGGGCCTTTCCAGCCCATGAGGCGTCTCTTTTCGAAGTGGTTTATCAAAGCGAGTCTCCTTCGGCCTAGGCTTGTCGGTCGTCGAAGGCTGTGAAGGTCCTGGAGCATCAGCAGCTGTCGGCTGATGATCTTCAGCCGAGTTACCCGGTGTAGGTTAGGATTGTGCACCCGACTGGGTGACGACAGCCGTAGCTTCCTCGACCTTCGTCGAGATTGTGCGGCATGATTTGATTTTCCCATTCTTCTTCTTACTGGTGGAGGAAGGTGTGGACTGAGTCACTTCGGGTACCAGGTCCGGATGGACCCACATGACCTCCCCTCGTGATGTGGTAAGGGGCACTAGACCAGCAGCCTGGTCTCGGAGAGGTGGAAGGTTAGCGACCTCCATCCTTGCTTTGGGGACGGGCACTACTCCATCTTGAGTCTTTGTCGGAGAAAAGTTGCCAAATTGTACTAACACCATATTGGCTGCTACGGTCACCTCTTCGAAATCAATGGCCAAGGCCTTAGAGTCGATGAGATGCTGGATGTATCGCTTCAGTTGGTAGCAGTCTTGTATAGCATGCTGGACATAGCGATGGTAGTGGCAGTACTTCAGGCTCTTCATTTCTGCAGGACGAGGTTCACGCCTTGGAGGAGGGAGCTGAATTCGACCTCCTTGTATGAGCATGTCCAAGATGGGCTTGACATGGCCGTCCTCGAAGGAATAGGTCATCTGAGGCCACTGCTTCTCTGCCGGCTTCGGTTCAGGCTTCGGGGCTGTGTCGGCCACCATAGCTTGTTTGCCCTTGTTGTCTCGATTGTTGGAGGGGTTACCACTATTGTTGCTGTTGGTGTTAGGGCATTTGCCCTTGTCCTCTCCTTCCGATACGTACAATCCCAGTTGGCAAGCTTTTTTCAACTTGTCTTCTGCGCTAGTGGCACTGATAAAGAAAGTCTTCCAATCCTTAAACTAACTTTCGCCCATCTAGATGCTGATCGTGGGAAGCAGCCTCTTTTGGAAAATTTCAATTAAGGAGGAATCTGGGTTACCGGAAGGCAACTTTATCACGGTTTGGCGAAACCGCTCGATATAGTTTCTTGCCAGCTCTTTTTCTTCCTGGACAATATCCATGAGGGTGGACATTATCACGTCTTGTCCTACTTCGTAGAACCTCTCCAGGAACATACGTTTGAAGCCAGTGAAGGAATGGATGCAGTTGTCTGACAAGTTGCGGTACCAGTCGAAGGCAACCCCTTCCAATGCTCCAATGAATAACCGCGTAAGGATGGCGTCTTCATGAGGCAGATGGTCGGTTATGACTTCGAAGTAGGTGATGTACCTGCTTGCAGATGTCTTCCCATCATATGGATTGATGTTAAATGGTTTATATCTTGGTGGGAAGGGAACATCTCTCTACACAGCAGGATACGGTTGCCGTATCCTGAGGTCTTGGCAGTTTTCTAGGGCGTGGAACATGGCCCGGAGCTCCTGGACCTCTCTTCTTGCCTTTCTAGCCTCGTATGAAGCGGTGGGAGCCGATATTTCAGGAGGATTATCACCCGGGTTGGGTGCAGCTGAGTTTGAGTCCACATTGACCGCAGGACCTAAGCTTGTTTGGCCAGGCGTCCTTCCTTGTAGAGTTGGAAGGGCCTCTTTAATCTCGTCCATGGACTTGACCAAGGCATATTATGGCCTCCAGGGTGTCGATGCGTTGGCAATCACTGGGATCATCTTGGTTGCTGTCCGTCATGAACACCATCCTCACATTAGGAGAGATAGAAGGAACGGTAGAGGATGTGCCCTCTGAGTCATACACTTGTACAGAAAAGTCGTCAGGGTATGTAGGAATGTTCTCCTCGGGTTCGGACTCAGAAGGAGTGGTACCCCTAGCTTCAGAGCTTGCCTCGTCTTGAGAGTTGTGGACGTCCTCGGGGACGTCGGGATCTGCCGCATCTGTTGGGTGAACTGTTTCCCTGGATTATCTTTTTGGAACACCGAGTTGTCGTAGATATTTGGGGGAGTGCTACCCCCGGCTCCAGTGCTTCCCAGAGATGTGGACGACGAATCTCCAAGTGTGGCAGATTTCGTCTTTGAACGAGTACCTTGGAAAACTCCTCCCGCAGCGGTCGTGGACAACCGCTTGGTTGAGATTTTTGGGCCGGTGACGTTTGTTTTCTTTCTCTCCCGCTGCCAGGGATCTTTTGAGCAGAATTGTAGGAGGCGACGAGAAGCGCCTCGTCTTCTGAGCTTGGGTGTTGCAGCCGTTGGAAGACGGACCACCGGTCTTCTTGTACTGCCGCCTTGTTACAGCAGCAGTTGACAATGATTTGGGTGCATTGATGTCCCTGACAGGACTCTTTGTACACCAAATCTTCGCATCTTTTCTTGCGTTTGTGAAGAATCACGTTGCGTAAGTCACCCATTTTGCAGGCCCGGGAGTTCTGAGCACATGAGTGTGTTGGCATCCTGCCTGCTCCCTGATGTGGGGGTAGTACGAGTACTTGCCCTTGATCATTGTTGAGAGATTCTTGATAACTATCCCGTTCGTTGGCCGCCGGGGGCTGGACACGGATAGTTTTATACATCTTTCCATCAGGGGCCCGCGTAATAGTCAGCGGGACGCCCTGATAGTCAAAAGTTAGGACAACTGTCTGAGCTCGACGAGCCCGCATTGCCCGAGACTTCTTCCTTCTAGTACCTGAGAGTGCGTAGTAGGAAGAGTCCACAGAGATTGGCAAATGAGAGCATCTGGGGTCAGGATCGCATGAGAGGCGGTCGAAGACTGACCGTGAGCCGCATGGAACAGATGGTATACGGCTGGGTTTGGTGGTCGTACAGGCTGTCTACATGCGGCAGGTATGTGTGGCCGCATGACCCTTCTGTATGCGGCTAGGAGTGGTGGCCGCATAAGCAGTCTGCATGCGGCTGGCAGTCGTGGCCGCATGAGCCTCCTGCATGCGACTGGCTGTCGTAGCCGCATGAGCCTCCTTCATGCGGCTGGACATTCTGGCCGCATGAGCCTCCTGCATGCGGCTGGATTCTGTGGCTGTATGAGTTTTCAAGTGGCTGGCACCCTTATGCGACTTCTTCTTGGACCGCACAGAGTTTCTCTTTGCCCCTGCAAGTCTATCATCGTAGTGTTATCCTCTGCTGGACTTGGGGACAGCAGAGTCCTCTGTGGCCTGAAGTGGGGCCGCATGAGAGTCTTCCCCGCCATTTTGGGCGACAGAGAGTACTTCTTCGAGAGCTTAGGGAGGAGCGAATGATTTGGGCCTCCACTCCCTGTGGGCCTTCTTCGTGCGGGCTCAACGCTGGACCGGGCCAGCGCCTCCGTCGGAGAGCATTTCTTCAAACGCCTGCTGGTCGAACTGGGCGACCAGCATTTGTTGAGTGGAGCTAAGTTTGGCTGCGTCCGATTGCGTCACCAAATCCTCAGCCGTAGAGAAGTTAGTCCCCAGCAGAGTCGCCATCGTGTTTGCCATTGATTGTAAAAGTGCAGAACAATTTTATAGGAGGACTGAACTTAGACTCATAATACAAATTCGCTCGTACAAAGAAAGCCTAGGAATGAAAACCTAGGTACAACAATCTAAGTACGATTGTTTATTTTTTATTCTGGGGGGTGACGATAGAGGCTCGAAAAAGCGACGACAGCTCTGCCTTACTCCTTGGACGATCGGACGTAGCCTTGGCTCTGATGAAGAAATGCTCTCGGAATGAATGGGGAGACTCTTCTGTGCGTGCCTTTTTCTCTCTGTGTATCCGGCCGGGGGTTTGCAAGGGAATGGCACCTTGCTATTTATAGGAGTGGGGAGTGATCATTAGGGTTTGCAATGATTGTCCCTTAAAAAGTCGGTGGTTTGGGGATTAATTACCATTATCCTTGATCCTATTTGTTGGCAATTAATCTGGGCCGTTAATCTTGATTGTAGCAAATCTGGGCAGTTAATGTTGATTGTGCCAAATCCTTATGGGCAATTAATATTGTTTTCCATGAATCTTCGTGATTTGTTATGACAAGCTCGGATCGCCTGCCACGTGTTCAATCTGCTTGATTGCAATAAATTTGATTTGATCCAGGTAATTACGATGATTGCACTAAATCTGGTTGTTGGGATTTGTTGATAAATCTTGATTGATTTGGTGCCACGTGTCCAACCATCATTTTGTTGCGAGCCGTAGGGACACGGAGGAAACTGATCTTCTGCCACGTGTCCTAACTGCGAGCCACAGGGACAGGGTGTCTTGACAGAGCCGCATGAGGGTGGCTTCCCAGGATTTGAGTCGCATGGAGGTGGCAGCCGCATAGGTGTGGCTTCCAAAATTTGAGCCGCATGAGGATGGTTTTTAACTGAACCGTATAAGGCTGGCCACGTGTCAAGGCTGCATGGGCGTGGCCTCTCAACATTTGAGTCGCATGGAGATGGTCCCCATAATCCAAGCCGCATGAGAGTAGCGGCCGTATGGGAGTGGCTTCTCAGGATTTGAGCCGCATGGAGATGGTCCCCATAATCCAAGTCGCATGAGAGTAGCGGCCGCATGGGGGTGGCTTCTCAGGATTTGAGCCGTATGGAGATGGTCCCCATGATCCGAGCCGCATGAGAGTAGCGGCCGCATAGGGGTGGCTTCCACCTGAACCGCATACGGCTGGCCACGTATCAAAGTCGTATGGAATACTTTGGGATTTGATGGATCGTGCCAGCTATAGATATTTTCTTCGTTTCCCTAGGAGCACGCCATTATGTCAGAGTCATCATTGCAGCTTTATGTCAGAGCTGTCAGTTCACTTTTATGTCAGAGCTGCCTTGTTGTGTCAGAGCATTAAATGAGGCCGCTGCTTAATGGCCAGCTGTAGAGGCGAACCGCATAAGGCTATGTGGCTTTTACTCGAGCCGCATGGCTAGGTTGGCGTCTTTGAGCCGCATAAAACTCCTGAGCCGTATGAAGCTCTGAGAGCTTCTTTGAACCGCATGAGACTCCATCTGTTTTGAGCCGCTTGGATTTTCCTGTTCTTTTCTATGCTTCTACATCGACCTTCAAGACTTCTTTCCCTTTACCCCTACGGACAGGGATAGTTTGAGGATGCTTGCATTTGTCTTCAGATTTGGGTGTTTTCAACCCCAGTAATTCCAGATTAGGGACTTCATTTTCAGCAGCATCAGCGGCCCCAATGAAGGCGGGCTATGTATCATACTTATGTATACCCAGACAAAACTTTACTGTAGGTAGGAAGTTATGTAGACAAGTATCCATAAGTTCTGAGTCTGGTATCACTACAACGAAAAGACCTATTAATGACGCTTGATAAGTGGATTTCATGACGGCTGATAAAAAAGCGTTATGAAAGTTCAAAATGACTTTTTTCTATGACGGTTTGGGCTAATTTTGGACTTTTTATAACGTTTATAAAATAAAACGTTATTAATATTTTAGAGCGGTGGCAAACTTGTAATATTTTTAAGTTTAATTTTTTGGGCAAAATGCTGAGAACAGCCCGCGCTTCAACAAAATTTTTCCTCTCCCCTATTCTGGTCTTCTCCTTCTCCTCCTCTTCTTCTCCTTCCTTTCCCCCAACTCCAAAACCCTAACCCGAACCACAAATATCTCAGCTCAGACCGCTTCGTACGTAAACCCCTAGTCCACTCCCTCTCTCTACCAGCTCCATTGGCGGCTCCAATGGCGCAGAAGAAAGACGGCGGCGGCCGTGCCAACTCCGATAACCCCGACGAACTCGCCCGAACCACTCTCCAGGCCGTCCTCCTCGCGGACAGCTTCGCCCAGAAGTTCCGTCCCATCACTCTCGAGCGCCCAAAAGTACGTCTCACCAAACCCTAACCCTAGAAAACCCCTAAAAGCTCTGAACCCTAATTTTGAAATTCCTAGGTACTTCTCCCGCTGGCGAACGTCCCCATGATCGAGTACCCTAATTTTGAAATTATCGACTTCCTCAAGAAGGAGGTGGAGGTGATCCACCCGTGGCCAGAGTGGATCGAGCTCCTCGAGCTCCTCGGCCACCAGAACTACATCGACCGTCGGACCTCCTTCTCCTCCGCCGAGGGCGGGCTAGCGGAGGAGGTCCGGGAGGAGGTGGGCTTCGACTTCTCTCGCGACTGGATCATCGTGCGCAACGCCTGCATCAACTTCGCCCGCGACCGCTTCGACATCCTCAAGTATGGCGGTGGTCGAAGTTTGTAGCTTTTTTTTATGCTGTTAAAGGTCTGAGCTTTTTGTGGTATTGTGGTTCAAATCATTTTGATTTTATCGTCTGAGTCTTCTCACTGACAATCTCCGTACAGAAGTAACATGCTCATGAGGCTATATTAAGACAGTTAAATTGTGGCAGGCAGGTTTCAGAGTTTGGTGTTATCCATTATTCTGTTTGACATAGATTTTCATGTGTGGAATAAATTGGACACTAAACACCAGATAAGACTGACTTTGCCAATCTTATTTGAGGATTGCTGCTCCACCAAATTTCCAGGCATGGACCAAGATGGCCGAGACATATGACAACCTCTCTGGCACTGTTAGTAAACAATAATCCCTCGTTCTATTTCTGTGCATCTTTTCTTCCAAAATGTTATATCTGGTGAATTCTGCAGGTTAAAATTGCGATGGTTGGAAAGTTTACGGGTTTGTCAGATGCTTATTTGTCTGTAGTAAAGGTGCGATTGTAATTTATGCGAAGATTTAAGAGTCTTGTAATTGTTATCTGTAGCATTTCTTTGTTTTGAAACGAAACTTATAATAAAGTTTTTTTGTGAATGAAAGCACTAGTTAATATAAAGATTAGAGCCACTGATCCTTATACTATTTGTTTTAACGGGGTCATGATCGTGAATATTAAGCTATAATGTTGATTTAAGTATATACTCACTCATCCTAGATCCTGAGATCCTGGCCTCATTTGTTTCACTTACTGTTTTGTGTAATTTCTCACAGTTATAAATAATATGCATTATAAATTTCTTTTCTTTTCTTTTCCTTTAGCACCTTATTTCAAGCAAGTCCCTATAAAGTATAAGGCATCCGAATAATTCCACTTCCCAATGGCGTCTTTTGTTTTCAAAATACATAGGCTAATGGATAATCCTATAGTGAGACAGAAAAGTTGCAGCCATCCATCTCTTGAAATTATTTTCAATTGGTGTAATTAACAAGCTACTCTATGTTAGGCTCTCCTACATGCCAGTGTTGCATGCTCTCTGAGGCCATCAGTTGAATGGATTGCTGCATCAGATCTAGAAGATGAAAGTGCAAGAATGGTATAGGTCCCATACTTCAATTCTACTAGGGCATCTAATCTAATCTTCTAATAGTGTAGTTTCTCTAAGTCAATTTTTCTTATACAGACACCAGAAGCACACGCTTCAGCATGGGAAACTCTGAAGGTACAACTCTGATGAATAACCTTTCAATTGTGTGATACTTGTGGCATATGTTGACATTTCCTCTTTATTTACATCAATAACTTAAACATCCAGGCCTCTATATGACTATTTTGACATTATTTAAATTTAGAGTTGTGCATGCATTTTGGTTCCTGGTGGATTTGGTGACCGTGGCGTGCCAGGAATGATATTGGCAACGAAGTTTGCTAGAGAGAATAGTGTACCCTATCTTGGGATTTGCTTGGGGTTGCAGATATCTGTTATAGAATATTCCAGATATGTATGTGTATCTTCTGTTTTTTGCAGAACCTGCTGTTATGATGTAAAATTGTAGTCTTTTCCCTGAATGACATTTTATCTCCATTTATTGTGTAATGATTATGTTTTGGGATTGGAAAGGGCAAATAGTGAAAAATTCTACTCTCAAACACCACATCCTGTTGTTATTTTCATGCTTGAGGTATTTTGTTTATCAACACTATTTACTTTGTGCTTCAACCACTAAAGATGGTAGTTCTTGACCACATCAATTTGTGAATGCAGGGATCAGGAACACACATGGGAAGTACAATGAGATCGGGGTCCCGGATAACATTTTTCAAAAATCCTGATTGTGTCACTTCAAAGCTGTAAGTTTTTTCTTCTACCTACTAATCTATTCTCATACAATTTAGTTTGAAAAATATAAAATTGCTGGAGATATCCTTTCAGTTTGTAAATGCCATTCCTTTTTGTTCTGTCTTAATGTGTCGAGGAGATGAGTGTGATTCCATACGCTTCATCTAAGGCCCTTTTTTAGACTACGGGAACTTTGAGAATGCTCCTAAATTGCACCAATTAAATTGCACCAAATTACATTCAGGCCCTTTTATTACTACAGGTAGGTATTTTAATGCTTTTTACCCCTTGTTTCTTTTATGTCGATTTAATTTTAGATTCAATGTATATGAAAGTATTTTATTACATGATCCTCAATTGCTAGTTTCTTGTTGGAAACTTGGTACCAACTCTTAAGACATGAGGTGGTCTTTTGGTAATATTTTTTTTATCTTTTTTAGGGTTTTGCTACGTGATGCCGACAGTTTTGATGTGCTCAAAGTTGAAGCCAATGTACTAATAGTTTTGAGGGTCTACTTACTAGTAGTAGTTGTAAATATATGTATTTGGATGTCCTATTTTGAAAAAATGTAATGAAGATGGTGATATATATTATGTATACATTTGTAAATAGATTAAATGGTACTCTATGACATTTAGATGTTTTCTTGTGAATATGGTTCAAAATGAATGTTTTGAAATTGAATTGAGCAACATTGAGCATTGATCTATAAATTTTTGGAAAGTAATATATAAATGTGCAGAATTGAGCGTTATAAATGTGCTGAATTGAGTCTATAGAGATTATCTATTCATAACGCTTTCAAACTACGCTGAAAATAAGTGTAGCAGAAACTCATCATATTCATGGCGTTTATTTTATGACGCTTTTAAAAAACATTTATAACACCCGTTTTTATCATGCTTTCTTTGGAAAAAAAAGTGTCATGGTTGGTCATTAATGACGGTTTTTAGCCGTCATTAATAGGTATTTCTGTTGTAGTGTATACCGAAGGGCATCTTCAATGCTAGTCGCCTGAAGCGTACGATGAAAGCAATGACAGACTCAGTCCTCCTTTGCTTGGTGTCGATGAGGATGGACATGCTAACCTGTATGCCACATTCGTAAAACCTGTTAAGGAATAACCTCCCCAAGTCTTTAAAAGAATTGATACAACCGTCAGGTAGACTGCAGAACCATTCAAAAGCTACCCCCTGTAAGGTGCTAATAAACAGGTTTGACAAGAACGGATCATCCTTGGGTAAGTGTAGAGTCTGCGTGTTGAAGTATGTCATGTGTTGACGAGGAGAAGTCATCTCATCAAATGAATTTAGCGTCAGCGGCTTGTAGTTAGGAGGGCAAGTAGCATTCACCCATTCAGGAGGATAGGGTTGAGATATCCCCATCTTCTGAAGCTCATCTTTATGTGAGATGGTGTCGAGACAGGCAACAAGAGAATCAATTGCGTCCTGTTGATTGAGCAGGTATTAAAAAATGGCTGCTGTACGGTTGTCAGGCGTCGTTGTTGAAGGACCACCGCCAACATTTGCAAGATTTGGAGGAGGCACAACGGAATGATACTCCTTCTGTAGTGAAGGAGGGTTGTTGCTATGAGCCAAACTAACGTGTGCTGAGACATTTTGTTGAGGTGGAGGAACAGCCTAGAAGCTTGGACCGCCATGATACTGGTAAGCATATCAGTGATATTGGCAAATATTGTTTCAAGACCCTCTAGCCGTTTGTTTGTCTGATTATTGGGTTCTTCAGGTCTCTCTCCATCCGTCATGTATGTACATAATATACGAGGACGAACAGAGGAAACAGTACAACTGGTGCTGATATTGTCTGTCTCTGAGTTGAAAAGTCCCTCTTCTTCAGATAGAGGAGGTAGATAGTCGCCGTCAGACTCGGAGAGATCATCGTCATCTGGAAGGCTACCCCGGGTGTGGAGGTCATCTGCTTCAGACTCTGAGGGAATGCTACCCCCAGCTGAAGGATCATCACCTCCAGCTTGGGAGTCCTCATCATCTATACGGAATCTCGTCCTCGATCGAGTACCCATATAGACTCCTTCAGATGTGACAGCATGCTGGCTATCTGTTGGCAGACTTCTTCTTCTGTTCCCAGAACTGAGAGAAAAAGTTGGGTTCGTGGTCCACCTTCTTTGATTGGAGCTCCCGTAAGGGGGACCCCATGACGCCATGTTGGATGAAACACACAGCGGCTTTCCATCGTCAGAGCAATGCAGTCGTCGAAATATGGACTTCCTCTGAGGCACTCTCATTGCTTTGGAGCAGCAACAGTTGATGACAATACTGGTGCACGGATGTACACCATGAATTGCTGTATCTTTCCTCGCTTTATGCTTATGATTTATCATGTCGCGAAAGTCAGCGGAAGAGAGTTTTGCCTTAAAACCCATGTCACATACATCACAAAGCTTTGCATATAGATTTGTAAGGAGAGTTGGTATATCCGGACTTAGTTCATGTGCAAGAGCAACACCCACACCTATGTTATGTGATGACCTTGAAGACAGCACCGTGCTATACGCGTTGGGGCCTGTCTTTTTGCTGTCGGCGCATAGAACATGGAGTCTGCCTTTGGGCGCATGCTTTCCAGAGGTCTTCGCATCATGCCTAAGCTTCCTCGATGTAGGCGGATAGTATGGGTCAGTAGAGCTTGGGCGTATAACCTTGCACGCATGACCCTGGATGCATAATCTGTCGAAGACCGAAGTCTTCTGGCGAGAGTTATGCACCCACATACCCTCTTGGGCGCATAGCTTTAGGCGCATGCTTTGTAAAGCAGCATTGTTTTCTCCTATATTTGCCTCCTTCGTTTGTGAGCCTCACTGAGTTTGCCCAGAGTGTCGAACACTTCAATTCTTGGTGTTTGCCATTGATTATCTAAGAACAGAATAGTTTTATGGGAGGACTGAACTTTGATTCACAATACAAACTCGTTCGTACAAAGAGAGCCTAGGAATAAAACCTAGGAAAAGCAATCTAAGTACAATTGTTTAGTTTTTGATTCTGGGGGATGACGGTAGAGGCTCGGGAGAGTGCTATCAACTCTGCCTTAATCCTTGGACGATCGGACACAACTTTGGCTCTGCTGAAGAAGAATGCTCTCTGGATCTCTCTGCTGCTCTCTGTTTCTATATTTCTCTCTGTGTATGTACAAGGGAATAGCACCTTGCTATTTATAGAAATTTGTGATGAGTGGGTTGTGTAGTAATTGTGCCTTAAAAAGTGGACGGTTGGGGATTGGTTAAGATTAACTTTGATCTGTTTGTTAGAAATCAATCTGGGCTGTTGCGTTGGTTGCAATAAATCTGCATTATTATGATTTGTTGGTAGCAATGAATCTGAGTGGATAAGTCTTTAGTCAATCTTCTGCCACGTGTCCTAACTACCATTATGCTGTGAGCCGCATGAACGGGGCGTCCTGGAATAGCCGTATGAGTGTGTTCTGGTAATTGAGCCGCATAAGGGTGGCCTTACAACCGAACCGCATGAGGATGGCCTCACAACTGAGCCGCATGAGGATGGCCTCACAACCGAGCCACATGAGGATGTCCTCACAACCGAGCCGTATGGGGGTGGCCCCCACAACCGAGCCGCATGAGGATGGCCTCCCAACTGAACCGCATAAGGATGGCCCCCACAACCCAGCTGCATTGGGGTGGCCCCCACAACCGAGCCGCATGAGGATGTCCTCACAACCGAGCCGTATGGGGGTGGCCCCCTTCAACCGAGCCGCATGGGGGTGGCCCCTACAACCGAGCCGCATGAGGATGGCCTCCCAACTGAACCGCATAAGGGTGGCCCCCACAACCGAGCCGCATGAGAGTGGACTCACAACCGAGCCGCATGAGGGTGTCTCCCACAACCGAGCTGCATGAGGGTCACATAGACGGTCCGCATAGAGAATTTCCTTAGAATTTGTGAATTGTGCCGGATATCTAAGAGATTTTCTCATCTTTTGATGAGCATGACGCGTCTCTTCATTATGTCAGAGCCGTCAGAACTATCACTTTGTGTCAGAGCTTTTAATGGCCTGCTGCAGTCATTATGGCCAGCTGTATTTGGCCTTCTTCGAGCCGCATGAGGCCACGTGGCTCTTCATGAGCCGCATAAAATTCCTGAGCTGCATGCGGCTCTCTGGGACTTTCCGAGCCGCATAAAACTCTTCAAGCTTTTGAGCCGTATGCTGAATCTGGGCCGCATATGAATTACTATTCTTTTTTATACTTCTACAAGACCCCCTTTAAAGTTTTCAATTTGTAAAAATTGAAATACTTTGAATAAGAAGCATGTCCACGTAAGCTCTTTATGTCGCATAGGACTTTCTAGCCGCATAGGCTGCTCTGGCCGCATGGACTGCTCTGGCCGCATAGAATTCCTAGCCGTATAGACTGCTCTGGCCGTATACTGTCCTGCATGCCACGTAGGCATCTTATTAATTGCTCTTGATTTGTTTTGATTTAAAGCCATCTTTTGGGTAAGATCCCAAGTGTCGGCATTAAATATTTGGATTTGCTTTGATGATTCTGAGCATTCTTTTTTGCATGAGGGGATAAAATCCCAAGAGTTGGTCTAATCTTCTAGGCAGCACATGATTCGAAGCGTCCATCGGTCTATGTGCCACCCCTGTCCGCCTATAAATATGAGTAATTTTTAGAGAAAGACTCTTTACTCTCTTCTCTTGTTCAAGTCTTTCTCGCCCTAATTGTCGTCTTCTTCTCTTTCGATCTTTCATGGCTCCCAAGACTTCCTCCAACGCTGCGGCGAAGGGTGAAGGAGCGGCTTCCTCGTTGACTGCGGTGCCCATAGTTCATCCCGACGTTCACCCCGCCATTGATGGTAAGGATATTGGAAGAAACTATACGAACTCAAAACCCTAACTATCATGGCTACGCCGTATGTTTTATGCGCGGGCCTTCTTCGTCTTCATTGAACTGTTTAAGTTCATTGTGATGAATCCGCATACTGTGTTGTATGTGCCGCATGTACATCTCATGTCCGAGCCGTGTGGGGGTATGCCTCATGTCCGAGCCGCATGAGAGTCGTCTTGTGGCCGCATAAGCACTTTGAAAACTGGGCCGCATGAAGACCCATCGAACAGTGCCGCATAAGCTTCCTCTGAACAGGACCGCATAAGCTCTCTCGAACTGTGCGGCATGAAGTTCCAACAAACAGAACCGCCTAAGCTCCCTCGAACTGTACCGCATGAGACCCCACCAAATCAGAGCCGTATAAGCTCACTTGAACTGTGTCACATGAGACCCCGCTAAGCAGAGCCGCATAAGCTCATTTGAACTGGGCCGCATGAGGCCACGTCAAATCAGAGCCGCATAAACTCTTCTAAACTGGGCCGCATGAACCCCCGCTAAACAGAGCCGCATAAGCTCCCTTTGAACTGAGCCGTATGAAGCCCCATCAAACAGGGCCGCATAAGCTCCCTTGAACTGGGTCGCATGAGCACCCGCGTAACAGAGCCGCATAAGCTCACTTTAACTGGGCAGCATAAGCACCACAAAAAATGGAGCCGCATAAGCTCCTTTAAATTGTGCCGCATAAGGACCCGCCTAATTAGAGCCGCATAAGCTCAGAAACACTAAGCAGTTTTCCCTGGCCATCTTCTAACTGGTTTTTTTTGTCCTTTTTCAGTGAATTTGCCAGTCAACCCTGCGGAAGAACCTTTGGTAGGTCGAGCCCAATCTGCTGTGGGCGTTAGGTTCGACCACATAGTCGAGTATGTGGTAAACCAGCTTCCCAAAGACGAACCTGTGGAGAGGATGAGAGACATTAAAAACTACTCCTTCTTCTTTATCTCGGGGATGATGAACTCAGGGCTGCTGGGGGGCAAACACTTGAAGCCTGCGTTCCTCTTCGGAGATGCCCTGACTGTGAAGAACTCCCAAGTTCTGGATATATCCGAGAGTTGGAGTTTTACTTCTGATGGGATGGCGATCCACATCCCTCAGATGGAACGTCACTTCCTACTGTCGTGATTCAACATGTTGTCCATAGACAGGAAGATGGTAGATTCCTTGACCCCGAGTCGGTCTGGAATATTTGTGGGCAATATTCACTATAACAACAACATGGGGTCAGTGTACGCGGGCAAGTTACCGGTCAGCCGCTACGTGATGGGGTTGGCCCCGGACAATTTCTTGAATGTACAGGGTCCTAATTTTAAGTTTTCTCAAGCTGACATATTCCTGAACCAGCTTGCTCGAAAGGGATCCTATCCCGTTGGCCGGTTGTCGCTGATGAATTGGATACACCCCCTCCCTTCGTGGAACAACCTGTCTACGTAGATCGCACGAAAATATGAGACTCTCCTACACGAGATTGGACTCTACCATGCTATTCGGGGCACCTGTTACGGCTTGCCCATAACCAAGAAATTGTTCATGGCTCTGCTGGAGATGTACAACTGCCGTACAGGGACCTTCTTTACGCCCGTAGGGGAGATGGGACTTGCTCTCCACGAGATGCATGACGTCTCCAAGCTGCCTTGGGGAAATAAAGTATTTGAGGTGTATACCCCGACGAACGAAGAGTTCGAAAATTTGGAAAAGAAGTTCCCGGGCTTTGTTGCCATCTACCGGGAACTGCTGTGTCATCACAGCACGTGCCAGCAGCTGTCGAAGAAAAAGAACGACAGCTCGGAAGGGAACCTTCCTCACACAAAGGCCTGGCTCACTTATCTTTTTAAGCTCGGTACCTCAGGCCGGGTTTCTCCCCGAAGTCCTCGCACTCGGAAGGAGGTGCAGGACCAAGTATCGACCGCCAAGAGGGTAAGAACCGCCGACGACAGATTTGGGAGTCAATCTGACTCTTTTGCTTATTTTTATCAAGACACTGAGCCGTTGTCCGAGAAGGCACTCCTGGAAGGATTCCTGATGGTGCGGTTGCGGAACTGTGTGGTCTCAGGAGGGACTCGTTCTATTGAGAGGATCAGACGTAACTTCATCCTCCCTGCTGTGAAGCTGGTCTTTGGGGTCAGACAAGCTCTTCTCCCGGCCATGGTATGCAGCATACATCGTGGCCTTCGCATTTTCTTGTCCAAAGTCATCGCCCGAGACACGACAAAGGACTTTGAATGCATTGAGCTGCCCTATCATTATCTGATGGGGTGGCTATTAATGCTTTGCCGGTCATTGATGAGGCCTGGCCCCGAAGATGGCATAACTGCTGATGATGCTTTCATCTTCTAGTATTGTCGCATGCCTTGGGATTACGAGACTATACGTGCCTGCCGGATGGCGCTAGCGAGAGTGGATAGATATACTTTTTCGTGTCTGTTCCTCAATTTACTGCTGAGGAAGTGAGGGCCGTACATCTTGATGGTATTGGGCCTCCCCACTTCTTATCTGACAAGATGCTCCTTTGGCTGCACAACATTCGTCCTTCCCACCTGGTATACCGCAACCGCAACATTGTCTATTTGGAGCCTTACTTGCCCAGTAGGTTCTCCCGCCAGTTTGGGTATAGCTAGCTATTCTTGGACAGTCCCAGCTCTTGCCTGGGTTTTGAAGGTAGCATCCTCGACGGTATCAGGACCTGTCACTATTATAATACGGTTCACACCCGTACCAGCTTTTCAGTTTCTGATGCTGGGGAGTCAGGGGAGATCTTGTATTTGGCGGCTCTATACCATGTCATGGAGAACAAGCCTCCTGTTGATTTTGACCCGAGTACCAGCTTCATTGTTGGTACCGGCTTGGAGGAGAAGCCCAAGGGGTCCAAGGCGAGGAAGAAGAGGGAGAACACGGTTGCTGTGTCGGACTGGAGGTCTACTAACACGGACGAAGAGGACGACGAGTATGATCCCGATAACTCTCTTCCTCCCGCAGAAGATGTGGTGGCGGATCAGCCGCCTGTTGTGCCTGGTCTTTCACGCAAGCGAAGCAGGAGCGAGCCCGCTGATGGCGGCAGAACTTTTTCCATGAAACGGGCTGCGGTTAAGCCTCACGGGTTGCTCATTAGGAAGAGACGCGAGGATGTTGACGCTGTTTCGGAGGTGAATTGAATTACAACCATCTTCTTCTTTAGCTCTTCTTTTTCCTGAACTATGACCTAATCATTTTTCTTTTCTCTGTAGGCGTCAGGAGAAGGAGACTTTCCAGAGTCGGCTGCTACCTCTGCGGTCGACCCGGCTCTAACAACTCTAATTAGAGATATGAGTGCCAAGATTTTTGCTGCCGGGATTCTTCCAGTGACGGCTGAGGTTCCTCTAGTTGTTGACGTCCCAACCCAGGGCGACGTGGGCTCTGCTAAACCCATCTCCGAGACTGCTAAATTTCAGTCGGGTGACGCTGATCCAGTTGTATCTCCTTTCGGGGCGGCTGGGGCAGAGGAACCAGTTGTATTCGACTCGTATGTCGCTGGTGAAGAGGCTACGGCGGCTGTGAGCGAACCTCAGCCTCAACAACTCACCCCTGGTAAGATAAGCCAAGTCTTGACTAGTGAGGAGGTTTATTTGCTCTATCATCATATCCTTCGGGTTAAGCTAATTGATGGTTGCTCCGGACATACTGGTCTTGCTCCTTCACTGCCAATGATTGACATTATCAGGGGAGAGTTTGCCAGAGGGGATCTGGTGGAAGAGAGTGTGCCTCCTCTCCCTCCAACTTATATTGAGGGACCTCTCGCTGAATCGAGTTCGGAAGAGCAGACGGCAGAACGGCCGAGGCAGGGAGAAATGATCCCTGCACCCTCCTCTGTTCATGTGGCTCCGGAGGTCGACCTTTTCGCCCTGCCGAGTCTCCAGATCCTTCGGGCTGCGGATGAGGAATTAGCCGCTATTCAAGTGTCTTTTCGCTTGGAACTTGTTTCCCTTGTGGTTGGGCATCAAGTTCCGATGCATCTTCTTCGACCCTGCCAGCTACCATTCCTTTGACGCCGTCTTCTTCGGAAGTTCTGGATGAATCGTCAAAGGATGTAGTTGACAGCTTTTACCGTCACCTGAGGCGAGGGATTGAGGCTGCCGTGGAGAGGGGGACCTCTTTTGCCTTGGCCCGTCAATGTGCCCGGGGCCAGATTGAACACCTTAGAACCCTTCCCGGTGGGGCAGGGATAGTCGAGCTTCTGGAGCCCAAATTGCTAGAGGCGGATCAGCTTGTGGCCCAGTTTCATGTACTGCGGCAAGTCGACCTGTCTTCGGCAGTAGATCAGGAGCGTGCCTTCCTCATAACTGTTATGGAGAAGGTAAGGGTTGTAAGAGATGCGTCCAAGCCGATTATAATGAAGGACCTCCACGATCTGTCTCTCCAGTATGATCAGCTGAGCCACCGGGGAGAGGATTGCATTACTCGGGAAGCGGCAGCCTCTCGCGGGATAATCGACACGAAGGAGCAGATCCTCAAGCTCCAGAGGAAATTGGCTTTCTTGGAATCTGAGCTCGAGGCCTCTCGCACGGATAAGGAGATAATTGTTCAGGAGGCCGACAAAGTCACCCGAACTTCTGCTGGCTTGGAGCGTGCTCTGAAGAAGCTTGAAGATGGCTGGCAGGCTCATGCGCATCTGGAGGATGCGGAGCGGTTGACTCAGGAGGCCGAACGCCGAGCCAAACGGAGGTTTGAGCGGTCGACGGCCGTACTGAGGGACCGTCTCAGAGAATTATGTGTTGCCGAACCATAGTCGGCTTTTTCTTTTCTTTCTTTATGTTTCTTCATATTTTTGGCAGGGACGTGGTCCCAAAGAATGTAGTACTTTTGATTTGATTTGAATAAATGACTTTGCTTGCATCATCCTTTATCTGTCATGCTTGTACTGTATTTATGTGTTTGCCCTACTGGGGGCTTTTTTGTCGACCTATTACCCTTGGCATACCTTAGTTTTAGGTACGGATAATAAGTTTGATAGGGATACCTAGAACAACTCCGTGGTAAGGTGGATATGGAAGTTCTTGGTATCGGGTAAAAGAATGCCATGGAACAGCTGGGTTCCAGAGGCATGAGATTGTGGGAAAAGAGGCGCGTGTACTAGAAAACTTAGTACAACATTTGTGGTCATATGCAAACATTTGTGGTCAACTGTGGACATTTGTGGTCAACTGTGGACATTTGTGGTCAACTGTGGACATTTGTGGGCCTATTATCCGTGGCGTACCCTGATTTTGGGTACGGATAATAAGTCGAGAGAAAACCAACATACTTATTCAGAGGTAATATGGACGTGGTAAATATGAGGGTTTCTTCAATGGAGTCTTCCTACTCAGAGGTAATGAGGACGTGGCAGGAGTGGACATCATGAAGGGTACATAGAACAACTCAGAGGTAATATGGACGTGGAAGTTCTATGTGAGGGGAGGTTTGTTTTTGATGGAAGTAAAACAACTCAGAGGTGACGTCGACGTGGTTGTTTCGGGAAATTTGTGGATCTGTTACCCTTTTTGTGCACTGAAAGTGCGGGTGATAGACCATGAGGAAAATGCTCTTTTAGGAAGGAAGTTCAGAGGTATGATCATATATGACTTACTACCCAGAAGAGGTGATATGGATTCATTTGGGATAACCAGAGTGTAAGTTCAGCAGTACCTGGGGGGCACATAACTTAACAGTCCGGTTGATTTGGAGGATGTCGTTTAGACATAATACTTCTTCAGGAACTTGTCGTTGACGGGCAACATGAGCAAGTCTCCATTTTGTTTTGCGAGGCGGTAAGCACCATTGGAGAATACAGCCTCGATGACAAATGTGCCTTCCCACTTTGGCTGGAATTTGCCGACGGTTTTGTGAGTCATAACCATCGGCCTCCGAACTGCCAGAACGAGATCGCCCACTTCGAATGTTCTGAGTTTAACCTTCTTGTTGAAGGCTCCGAAGATGCGGGCTTGATACAGCTCGATTCATTGTTGAGCTAACAGGCGTTTCTTATCTAAGGCCTCCAACTCTTGTAGCCGGCGACGGTAATTATCATCCGCCGTCAATCGATAGGTGAGGGCGACATGGAGCGAGGGGATTTGAGTCTCTAGTAGGAGAATTGCCTCACTCCCATACACCAGAGAGAATGGTGTGTTACTGGTGGCCGTCCGGACTGTAGTACAATACGCCCATAAGCATTCACCAAGCTTTTCGTTCCAGTCGCATTTGTTGGAAGACACAAACTTCTTGAGCAGCTTGATTATGGTTTTGTTGAATGCTTCTGCCAACCCATTCGCCGCTGGATTATACGGTATTGAAGCAACATTCTAGATTCGATGTTTCTCGCAAAACCGATAGAAGGCGTGGCTTGCGAACTGCGGACCATTGTTGTGGATGATCCTTCGAGGCAGCCCGAAGCGATAGATGACGTGATGCTTGAGGGAGCTGATCATATTTGATGTTTTCATCTCTGCAAACGGGACAGCTTCCGCCCATTTGGAGAACTAATCTTAATTGCCAGTATGAAGCGGTGCCCTCTGGACGAAGGTGGAGTGATTGGACCAATGATGTCCATTCCCCATGCCTCAAATGGCCAGGATGCCACCGTCGGGTGTAGGAATTCAGATGATTGATGTATAAAATCTGCGTGGACCTGACACGCTTTGCACTTTCTTGCATAGTCTATCGCGTCTGCCACCATCGTAGGCCAGAAATAACCCATGCGACGAAGGCGGTCTTGCAGCTTCGGGCCAGGTTGATGGGCCCGACAAACGCCGTCGTGAGCTTCACGTACCGCTTCTTTGGCTTCTATATTTGACCGACAGCAAAGCAGTAGTCCACCGTAGGATCGCCGATACAGCATTTTTGTCTCATTACCGTAGAAGAATCCGAGAGAACGTCTTCTGATAGAGGTGGCTTCTTTCGGGTTCTCCGGCAAGATGCCATAGAATGCGAAATCAATAAATGGGCGCCTCCAATCCTGTGTCTCGTCGACCATCAGGGCAGAATAGCTCTCACAAATTGGACGTTATTCTTGGGACAGACCAACTCATGGCCTATTATGTCCACCAAATGATGAGTATATTTTAGGATCGCCAGGGAAGCGGCCAGTCCTGCTAAGGCATCGGCTTCAATGTTCCGGAGTCTCGAAACATGTTCTATGAAGAATCCTTTCAGAAACGTAATGATGGCGATCGCTACCCGATGGTAGGGGATCATATCTTCATGACAAACTTCATATGAACCCCGGATCTGATTGACGATTAACTGTGAATCGCCATATGCCTCTAGGTACTTTACCTCCAGTTCTTTTACAAGTCGGAGGCCGATAACCAAGGCATTGTACTCGGCCACGTTGTTCGAGCAGGGTTCTGTGAGGGAATATGCCCGGTTGATCACCAAGCCAGAGGGAGAAATCAGTACCACTCCGACCCCAACGATAATATTTCCCTTGGGCCCCGTTCTTGAAGCACCGTCGAAGAACATTGGACAGACGGAATCATCGAAAGCCATGTTTGAATTGGTGACATCGTCTGGAATCTCTTCATATATTCTGGTTGACTCCGAACTTGGATGGGCTGCTAAAAAGTCTGCCCGAGCTTGACCTTAAACAGCATTTTGCGGGACGAAGATCATGTGGTAGGGAGACAGTAGTATCGCCCAGGTTGCAAGGCGAGAGCTGAGTGCACCCGGCTTGGTCATGAGGACCCTGAGGGGGTTAACTCTTGATATGACATGGATGGTTTGTCCTGTAACATAGTGTCGCATCTTCTGGATAGCGAACACCAGAGCAAGACATTCCTTCTCCACGGTGGTGTATCTATGCTTAGGCCCAATCGTCATTCGACTGAGGTAATAGATAGCTTGTTCATGCCCCGCATCATTGTTTTGTGCTAGTAGAGCACCGAGGGAATGCTCCATCGCTCGAACATAAAGCAAAAATGGCTTTTCAGCAACCGGGGCCACCAGAACTGGAGGATTTGACAGATATTCTTTGATGTTGTCGAACGCACGTTGGCACTCTTCATCCCATACGAGTGAGACGCCTTTCTACATGAGGTGGGTGAATGGTTAACATCGTCCGGAGAGGTTAGAGATGAACCTTCTGATGTAAGCTAGCCTACCTTGAAGGCCTCGGAGTTCACGAAGATTTTTCGGGGGACCCACCTCCATGATTGCCTTTGTCTTCTCTGGATCTATATGAATTCCCTGGGAAGTAATGATAAAACCCAGGAATTTTCTACTAGATACACCCAAGAAGGATTTGGTAGGATTCATCTTCAAGTTGTGCGCTCGTATCAGGTCGAATACCGTCCTCAGATCCTGCAGATGGTCTCCCTTAGAGCGGCTTTTGACAGCGATGTATTAACATAACACTCCACGGTCTTACGCAAGTGATCTCTGAAGATGACACTCATGGCTCTTTGATATGTGGTGCCGGTATTCTTTAAAACGAAGGGCATGACTATGTAACAGTACACGCCAATCGGTGTTCGGAATAATGTATGCTTTTCGTCGTCAGAAAATATCTTGATTTGGTTGTATCCTGAGAAGCCATCCATGAATAACATGCGCTCAAAGCCACATGTGTTGTCGATCATGATGTCCGTGATGGAAGAGGGAACTCATCTTTAGGACATGCTTCGTTTAGATTTCGGAAGTCGATGCAAATTTGAATCTTTCTATTCTTCTTGAGGACTGGTACTATATTGGCGACCCAGTCTGGATGTTGCTCCTCCCGGATGAAGCCGTTGGCTATCAGTTTGTTGACCTCAACTTCGATAAAATTCATGATGTCCGGGCGAAAACGTCTTTGTTGTTGCTTGACCGGCTTTGCGTCTGGATGAATGTTGAGTTTATGAAGTGCCACCTCAGGGTTTAGCCCTGACACGTCAATGTACTCTCTGACGAGTTGTAAAAGCACCTCTCGATCTTCGTCTGTTAGGCTTTTGCTGACGAAGATTGGCTTTGGAGAGGACTCATCGCCGAGGTCAACTTGCATAACCTCATCTTCAGTGGGAGGTTCGCAGAGTTCGAAGCATTTCCCCCATTATACATCTAGTTGCTGGACCTAGATTCTAACTCGAGAAGTTCGGGTATATCTTCATCTTCTTCGTAGGCATCAGCGAATGCCATATTGACAGACAGAGCTTGCCTGAATACGTCCCCGATGCTGACATCCGAATCAGAAGTTGGTGATCCGGTCGAATGTGAATGCCAGTCGCATTCCTCGTCTGAGCTTTCATGGGTTGTTGCAGGTGTAACGTAGCCTACGCCACATCTGGTCTTATTGTAGTAATCCCGTAGTTTTTCAACCGGACTGGCAACTATAAGGGTAACCGCCGACCAGTGTCGTAGTTTAAGCCTGGCGTAGTCTCCAGATCATACCCCTGTTTTTGCATGAGGTACTTGGATCGGGAGCTAAACAGATACAGGGGTAGTCTCCCGGTGTCGGGTTCAAGATCAACTTCTTCTATCCTGAAGGGCTGTGGGTCATTTTTCCGGCCGAAGATGATTGGATGATCCTCTCCCTCGACTATGAAGCAAGCGTCTTCCACGGGAGTAAGTTATTTTGCGGTGTAGACGTTTGTTACCTATGTGTGTAGGTGGGTGCCTATACCGTATTCTATAGCATACATTGTACAAAAGTTATTAAGCTCGAGGTAGTTCAGAGATAGTCCTTTATTGATGAATTAAGGTATCTTTTTCGGTAGAATTACATCATCTGCGGACGGAACATCAGTGTGAGCAGCCACATACTTGGCCAGCTCTAACTCTTTTTCGGCCACCCCATGTGTCAATGAAGACTGGGAGGACGACCTGGGTAGCTTAATCATCAGGGGCTCCACTGGTGGTGCTGAACGTGGAGTCGTTGGTGCACTAGCGACCCCCAACTTAGTGTTTGGTGCGAGATGGGTAGTTGTTGGCTCACTAGCAGTCCCCAGCTTAGCGCTCGGCTGTCAATTGTCCTAGGAAGACGAATCGTCATTGGCTTAACAGAGGGATTGAGCTCCTCTGTTGTTGTTGGCCAGCTCTAGGCAGCCTGATTGTCAGCGGCTCCGTAGTTGATTTGGTCCTTCGCCAGACCTTGGCAGTCGGATTGTCATCTGCTTCTTTTGTGTAGTGAGCACCGGGAGACCAGTTGCTTCTCTACGCAGAGTGGCTGTCAGAGGTGCAGTCCTTCCTGGTTTGCGGGATTGGAGATGGATTCTCAAGGGTTCCTCAGGCCCCGCAATGGCCTCCGTTTGTTCTTGAACATCCTCCTTGACCAGGTGCCTCTTGGATTTCTCGTACAAGCAAGAATCCAAATAATAGGATTCGACCCCTTTGAAGGATCGATGTCAGCGATTTCTGTTATGACGAAGCCGTGCTTGTCGACGTACTTGAAGCACTGGTGCAATGTAGAAGGCACGATCATATAATCGTCTATCCACGGACGCCCTAGAAGAATATTGTAGGAGGTGTCTGCGTCGATGACATAGCAGGTTACTTCTGACTGAAGGTCACCTATTTGGCACTTCAGACGAATCTTTTCGATGGGATAGCTTCTTCCAGAATTGAAACCACTGATGGCGGTGCTGGTAGGAGTCAGCCGATGCATAGGGATGCGCAGATGATGAAGCAAGCTCTTCGGGATAATGCTGATCAAAGAACCGGGATCAATGTGCATCCGAACTACCTTGACGTCGCAGACATATCCAGTATAATACAGAGGGCGATCGTGCAGGTTGGTTTTGATAAGCATGTCCTACGGAGTGAACACAATGTTGGGCATGGCCCCTGTGCAAGCGTTGTCCTGGAGATCCGCAGGCGAGCTCTCCCCAGTGAGATTGTCTTGAGCCAGATATGCGTCGGCATTCTGGAGTGCCTTGCTCAGTGCGACGCGAACATCTTTGGAGAGTCTCAGGAGCTCGTATATTGACAATTTGGTTGGTGTGTTGGCCAGTTGTGCCAAAATGTCAAAGTTGTAGGGCTTCTCCAGCCCGTGAGGCACGTCTTTCCGGAGCGGCTTGTCAAAGCGGGTCTCCTTTGGCTTGGGCTTATCGACCGGCGAAGGCTGAGAAGGTCCTGGAGCGTCAGCAGCGGCCGGCTGTCGTTCTTCAGCGGAGTTACCCGGTGTAGGTTGGGATTGTGCACCAAACCGGGTGACGACAGCCGTAGCTTCTTCAACATCTGCCGAGATTATGTGGCAGGACTTGACTTTCCCCCCTTCTTCTTGTCGGTGGAGGGTGGTACAGACTGAGTCACTTCAGGTACCTGGTCTGGATGGACCCGTATGACCTTCCCTCGTGATGTGGTGAGAGGCACTAGACCAGCAGCCTGGTCTTGGGGAGGTGGAAGATTAGCGACCTCCATCTTTGCCCGGGGGACGGGTACTACTCCGTCTTGTGTCCTCGTCGGCGGGAAGCTGCCGAATTGGACTGACACCATATTGGCGGCGACCGTTACCTCCTCGAAATCAATGGCCAGGGCCTTCGAGTCGATGAGGTTCTGGATGTACCGCTTCAGTTGGAAGCAGTCTTGTGTAGCGTGATGGACGTAGCGGTGGTAGTGGCAGTACTTCGGGCTCTCCATCTCTGCAGGACGAGGTTCACACCTAGGAGGAGGGAGCTGAATTCGATCTCCTTGTATGAGCATGTTAATGATGGGTTTGACATGGCTGTCTTCGAAGGAGTAAGTCATCTGCAGCCACTGCTTCTCTGCCGGCTTCGGTTCTGTCTTTTGGGATGTATCGGCCACCATAGCATGTTTGCCCTTATTGTCTCGGCTGTTGGAGAAATTACCACCGTTGTTGTTGTTGGCCTTAGGGCGTTTGCCCTTGTCATCTCCCTCCGAGATGTGCAATCCCAGTTGGCGAGCTTTCTTCAACTTGTCCTCTGCGCTAGTGGCACTGATGATGAAAGTCTTCCAATCCTTAAACTGACTTTCACCCATCCAGAAGCTGATTGTGGGGAGCAGCCTCTTTTAGCAAATTTTAATCAAGAAAGAATCTGGATTGCCAGAGGGCAATTTCATCACAGTTTGGCGAAATCGCTTAATATAGTTCCTCGTCAGTTCCTTCTCACCTTGAACAACGTCCATGAGGGTGGAAATTGTCACATCTTGTCCTACCTCATAGAACCTTTCAAGGAACATGTTTTTGAAGCCGGCGAAGGAATGGATGCAGTTATCCGGTAAATTACGGTACCAATCAAATGCTACCCCTCCAATGCCCCGACGAACAATCGCGTGAGGATCGCATCGTCGTACGGCAAGTGGTCTGTTGTGACCTCGAAGTAGGTTATATACCGGCTTGCAGAGGTCTTCCCGTCGTAGGGGTTGATGTTGAACGGCTTGTACCGCGGAGGGAAGGGGACATCCCTTCATGCAGCGGGATATGGTTGTCGTATCTTCAAGTCTTAGAGTATTCTCGTGCGTGGAATATCGCACGGAGCTTCTATACTTCTCTTCTTGCCTTCCTAGCCTCGTCTGCAGTGGTGGGAGCCGACATCCCGGGCAGATTATCGCCCGGGGTTGGTGCAGTTGTGTTTGAGTCCGCATTGACGGCGGGACCCACGCTTGTCTGGCCAGGTATCCTTCCTTGGAGAGTCGGCAGGGCTGCCTTAATCTCGTCTACTGATTTGACCAAGGTATGAAGTATGGCCTCAAGAGTGTCGAGGCGCTGTCGATCACTGGGACCGTCCTAGTCATTCTCAGTCATAAATATTGTTCTCACGCGGAGAACAGTGGAAGGAACTGTGGAGGATGTGCTCTCCGAATCATACCCCCAAACGGAGAAGTCGTTAGGATATGTAGGAATGTTCTCCTCCGGTTTGGACTCGGAGGGAGTGTTACCCCTGCATCGGAGGTTGCTTCATCTTGGGACCCATGGACATCTGGGTCCGTTGCATCTGTTGGGGGAACTGTCTCCCCTGGTTCATCTTCTTGGAAGACCGGATTGTCGTGGATGTTCGGGGGAGTGCTATCCCCAGCTTCGGCTACCCCCTGAGGTGGAGCTGACGAGTCTCCAGTGTTGAAGATTTCGTCTTTGAGCGGCGCCCTGGTACACTTCTCCTGAGGTGGTCGTAGACAGCCGTTTGGACGCGAGTTTCCTGGCCGCGCTGGTTGAGATCGTCGGGCTGGAAACATTTATCTTCTTCCCTGCCTTGCCGGTAGGGATCTTCCGAGCAGAATTACAGGAGTCGACATGAAGTGCCTCGTCTTCTGAGCTTTGTTGCAGGATCGGTCCTGGTTGTTGCAGTCGTTGGAAGACGGACTGTCGGTCCTCTTGTACTGCCGCCTTGCTGCAGCAGCAGTTGACAATGACTTGAGTGCATTGATGTCCATGAAAGGACTCTCTACACACCAAGATTTCTTCTCTTTCTTTACGCTTATGAAGAATCACATCACGCAAGTCACTAGTTTTATGGGCCAGGGAGTCCCGAGCATACGAGTGTGTTGGCATCAGGTTTGCTCCCTGATTGGAAGACACTTGGAAACCACTCTGTCCGTTTGCCGCCAGGGGCTGGACACGGTCGGTTCTGTACAACTTTTTATCAGAGGCCCGCCTAACAGTAAGCGGAGCTCTCTGATGGTCAGATGTTGGAACAGCTGACTGAGCTCGACGAGCGCGCGCTGTCCTAGACTTCCTCTCTCTAGTACCCAGAGTGCATAGTAGGAAGAGTCCAAGTTGTGCGTCACAGAGTCTGGCACATCCTCCTGAGAGCCTCTGAGGTCAGGACCGCATGAGAGGCGGTCAAAGACTGACCCTGAGCCGCATGGAGCAGACGGTCTGCGGCTGGGATTGGCGGCCACATAGGCTGTCTGCATGCGGCTGGCATTTATGGCCGCATAAGCAGTCTGTATGCGGTTGGCATTTGTGGCCGCATAAGCAGTCTGTATGCGGCTGGAAGTCGTAGTCGCATGAGCAGTCTGTATGCGGCTGGAAGTCGTGACCGCATGAGCCTCCTTCATGCGGCTGGGATTGGCGGCCGCATAGGCTGTCTGCATGCGGCTGGCAGTCGTGGCCGCATGAGCAGTCTGTATGCTGCTGGAAGTCATGGCCGCATGAGCTTCCTACATGCGGCTGGAAGTTTTGACCGCATGAGCCTTCTGCATGCGGCTGGCTTTTGTGGCCGCATGAGCCTTCTCCATGCGGCTGGCTTTTGTGGCCGCATGAGTCTTCATGCGGCTGGCGCCCTTATGCGACTTCTTCCTGGACCGCATAGAGTCCCTATTTACCCCTGCAAGTTCAGCATCATAGTGTTTTCCTCTGCCGGACTTGGGGACAGCAGAGTCTTCTACGGTCTGAAGTGGGGCCGTATGAGAGTCTTCTCCGCTGTCTTGGGCAGCAGAGAGCGTTTCTTCCAGAGCTTGGGGAGGAAAAAATGATTTGGGTCTCCACTCCCTGCGGGCCTTCTTCATGCGGGCTCGCTTCTGGACCGGGCCAGCGCTCCCGTCGGAGAGTATTTCTTCAAACGCCTGCTGGTCGAAGCGGACAACCAGCATCTGTTGCGTGGAGCCATGTTTGGCTGCGTTCGATTACGTCACCAACTTCTTAGCAGTGGAGAAGTTAGTCTCCAGTAGAGTCGCCATCGTGTTTGCCATTGATTATCTAAGAACAGAACAGTTTTATGGGAGGACTGAACTTTGATTCACAATACAAACTCGCTCGTACAAAGAAAGCCTATGAATGAAACCTAGGAAAAGCAATCTAAGTAGTTTAGTTTTTGATTCTGGGGGGGTGACGGTAGAGGCTCGGGAGAGTGCTATCAACTCTGCCTTACTCCTTGGACGATCGGACGCAACTTCGGCTCTCGTGAAGAAGAATGCTCTCTGGATCTCTCTGCTGCTCTCCGTTTCTGTGTTTCTCTCTGTGTATGTATAAGGGAATAATACCTTGCTATTTATAGGAATTTGTGATGAATGGGGGTGCAGTAATTGTGCCTTGAAAAGTGGACAGTTGGGGATTGGTTAAGATTAACTTTGATCTGTTTGTTGGAAATCAATCTGGGCTGTTGCGTTGGTTGCAATAAATCTGCATTGTTATGATTTGTTGGTAGCAATGAATCTGAGTGGATAAGTCTTTAGTCAATCTTCTGTCACGTGTCCTAACTGCCATTATGCTGTGAGCCGCATGAACGGGACGTCCTGGCAGAGCCGTATGAGTGTGGTCTGGTAATTGAGCCGCATAAGGGTGGCCTTACAACCGAGCCGCATGAGGATGGCCTCACAACTTAGCCGCATGAGGATGGCATCACAACCGAGCCGCATGAGGATGTCCTCATAACCGAGCCGCATGGGGGTGGCCCCCACAACCGAGCCGCATGAGGATGGCCTCCCAACTGAACCGCATAAGGGTAGCCCCCACAACCGAGTCGCTTAGGGGTGGCCCCCACAACCGAGCTGCATGAGGATGTCCTCACAACCGAGCCGCATGGGGGTGGCCCCCCACAACCGAGCCGCATGGGGGTGGCCCCCACAACCGAGCCGCATGAGGATGGCCTCCTAACTGAACCGCATAAGTGTGGCCCCCACAACCGAGCCGTATGAGAGTGGACTCACAATCGAGCCGCATGAGGGTGTCTCCCACAACCGAGCCGCATGAGGGTCACATAGGCGGTCCAAATAGAGAATTTCCTTGGAATTTGTGAATTGTTC
Organism: Iris pallida; assembly: GCA_029216955.1. Classification (NCBI taxonomy): domain Eukaryota; kingdom Viridiplantae; phylum Streptophyta; class Magnoliopsida; order Asparagales; family Iridaceae; genus Iris; species Iris pallida. Next base: position 52,340 of record JANAVB010021249.1, read on the forward strand.
CGGATATCTCAGAGATTTTCTCGTCTTTTGATGAGCATGACGCGTCTCTTCATTATGTCAAAGCCGTCAGAACTGTCACTTTGTGTCAGAGCTTTTAATGGCCTGCTGCAGTCATTATGGCCAGCTATATTTGGCCTTCTTCGAGCCGCATGAGGCCACGTGGCTCTTCCTGAGCTGCATAAAATTCATGAGCCGCATGCGGCTCTCTGGAACTTTTCGAGCCGCATAAAACTCTTCAAGCTTTTGAGCCGCATGCTGAATCTGGGCCGCATATGAATTACTAATCTTTTTCATGCTTCTACACTTGGCATCGTAGTGTTTTCCTTTGCCAAGTCTCGAGCGTTGAACACTCTGTTGTTGGTTGCACAAGAGAGAAGTCATTGGGCTAGTAGCGTCCGAAACGGTATGAGCCTTCTTCATTTGTGGAGCTTCTGTGGCAGAGCCATGCGCCCACATGACAGAGTCCTTCGGTTGCATATCTTCTATAACACTGGCAGGATATGCACCGCGAGCCTTCGGAAGCCAAGTCTTGCGAGACTTATTTGGCTTTGCTGATTTTGAGGGAGTAGAGCCATCCCTCGAGAGCATCTCTTCGAACTCCTGCTGATCGAACTTTACGATCAACATCTTCTGAGTGCTCCCTACTTTGTAGGTATCGGATTGCATCACCACCTTCTCGTCAGAGGAAAAGGTATTTTCTAGTAGAGTCGCTATTTTTGTAGACATACACAAAAAAGAAGAAGAAATGCTATCTTTTCTTATTGGCGTAAGGCACCACAAATCGAGTATGCCTGAGAGATCCTGCGCTGAGGATCCTCGAGTACAAAAAGAATTCTTGGAAATGGGACAATAGAGATCGAGCGACAGTTGCTCCTTTACTCCGTTGACACTCCGATACAAAAGTGGGAGAAAACCTAAGAAAATTGCAAAGTCTCGGCTTACTGGCAAGAAGTGCAGCCATTTGGCTCTTGAAAATATTCTCCGTTCTGCGTTTTGAAGAGGTATGAGACCCCTTTTTATAGTCGTTTTTGTGCTGGAATGATGTTATGCGCCCACATGAGAAAACGCACTGGTTTTTATGTGGGCGCATGGTCCTGCTTTGGACGCATAGGGTGTAGGCACATGCAAACTGCGTGATCGTGGGTTGATCGTGGGCTTGACGTGGCTACATGCTTCGGTGCATGACTACTCGTGGAGACTGACGTGGCCGTATGCTTCGGTGTACGATTGATCGTGGGTTTGACCGAGTCGGAGGCTGTGCTGACTTGGGTACATAGCCTGAAACAGGGCTACGTGCTCCCTGCTGGAGGGGTCCAGAGTGGGCGCATGGGCGCATAGCTTGCTCTGGTGACTTGGACGCATAGTGTACTCTGGAGACTTTGGGCGCATAGCATGCTCTGGTCACATGGACACATATGATTTCTCTGGCTTGGGCGCATGGTTGTCAAGACTGCTGAAATTTTCATGCTTCTACAGGTCCATCCATCCATCAAAACAAGTCCTAGGTTAGGAAATAACAAGCTTTAATAGATCAAAACCAAGAAAAACAAGAAAAGATTAAAACTTAGATCTACGAATATCCATCCATCAAAACCGAAAATGCCAAGTTCTAAAGAGGCTTAGAATCAAGTGGAGAAGAGAATAGAAAAAATGGAAGATCCATCATGAAGAAAGATTGCACATGCCTAGGGTTTCTTTGGTGGGTGGGAGGAGTAATGGAGAAGGAGTAAATGAAAGAGTTATAGAGGAGAGAGAGAGGAGTTGGTTTTTATACAAACCCTCTTCATCTCAAACCAAAACAAACCAAGCCAAGCCAAGAATAAACCAAGACCAAGTCAAGAGTGCCAAGACCAAGCCAAGTCATGTTGAACCAAGTTGAACCAAATTAAGTTAAGATTAAACCAAGGCTAAGCTAAGCAAGATAAGTCAAAACACGGACCAGCTGACAATTGTCAGAAATCCGTATACATATCCTGAAAAATACGTATAAATGGAAACGGGAGTGACACAAATCCATACGATATTATCATCTTAATTTGGGTGGACACTTCATATTTTGAATGTCAAACAATGGAGTAGTTCCAAATCTTTCGTTTTTATTTATTCGCATATGAGAGCTTTTTTATTAATTTGGGTGTACTCTTATGTTGCAAAGACACATGCAGTGGTGATGCTCCTCTGGATACTCGGATACATCAATGACATGTGCATCAAACACCAGTTGTTTGACTTGGCACTTCACTCATTGTTAACATACATATTACATATATTTTAGGACATTCTGCTATTTGGTGACCTTTGGAAGCCAATTTGATTTTCGCTGAAATACAGTGCTTGCCTTCATATAACTCTTAGTCATTTTTTTCTAAAATATATTATATTTTTGTCTCTTTGGCAAATTACCATGGCCCCTCAAGGGTTAATATCTGGCAAGACCCACTAAGCCCATCAAAATGGAATGAAGAGCATGTAAGTTCTGTTCTTGTCTTATAAAGTTATTACCAAACAATCTAATAACTTGAATCTTTTTATGACTTTATTGTTTCAAGGTGTAGGTTGGCTGCTGTAGTAAGTCCATCATCACTGTAGTTCCTTCGGAAAAACTTCTCACATTTTATTTCCATTATGATATTTTGGAATTATAGAAGTTGCAAGTTAGGGTTATGCAATTTAATTGTTTTTATCTGGATTTCACCTTCTAGCCCATCAGTAAATTCTTTATGTAATTCTGTTTTGTGTTCACATTCATGAAAAATGAAATTTATTCTGAAAAACTTGAAATCTTGCATTTGGGAGCGCCCAAACTAGTTATATAAATTTATCTGAAGGATCATAGCTATAGATGATATTTGTCATTGCTATATTATAAGTAATAAATCTTCATAGTACATGTCTCCATTGTGACAGACTCATACCAAAATTTTGGGTTCTTCTATAAGAATAATTTTCTTTCTTGCAGCTCTTTAAGGGCATTTATCTCTATCATTAGCAAGTTTTATATTATTTTGCACAACCTTCATTCAAGTGCTTTAGGTTTCACCTTATTTTGGCAACGGCGGACTGAATGTAAATAAATTTTTTTTCCATCCATGACATGTAATTAGAGTGAAGACGCTACTTGATTTTTTGTGAACAGTTTAAGCTATCATAGATTCAATTCGACTAGAATTTGTTTAATGTGTTAACTTGTAGACCTTGTCATCATTTTATTTTGTTCTCAGTTTTTATCAGTTTATACAAACATGTACAAAAATGATTAAATATATTTCTCTTGTTCTTTCAGGAACTATATAAAAAATGAAGGTTTTATGATTATGGGGGGATGTGTCGCGGGTTCGCTACATATTCTGGGTTTACTTATAAAAATAGATTTTTGATATTTAAGATGTACTATAAATACATACTTTAGTTGGATATATTTGTGGTTGGATGTGTGTTGGAAGTTTGTAGTTGGATGTGTTAAAAGTTTGTGGTATATGAATAATACAGTTTGGTAATATAAAAATTGAATATTATATTTATTTGGTATCTTCTGGATTATTGATATTATGTTTGTGTTCAATTCATATATAATTATAACTAAAATTTTGGTTGTACAAAATCCTCTCTTGACGGTTACAAAACGTTAACAATTAATGCTATCCTACTACAAAAAG